>CM046432.1:42780523-43238911 GCA_025506505.1 Flaveria sonorensis
CCAAGATAATCCTATGAACAAACAACCAAAATCCAAACTTTCTTGCATAATCAACGTTAATCAACATGTAATCTATCTAACAAACACATTAACATCAACAATCAAACAACTTTCGGCCTCCCATTCATCCAAATCGCAAATAACTTTCGGCTAGAACAAAACACATGAAAGAAACACGAATTTACCTTCTAAATCGCGAAAAGGAACGAGATTGGATGCTTCTAGTGCGATGTATGCCTTGCAATCGGTCCAAAATCGCAGGTTTGTGCTTGATCTCAATCGATTTTCGCAAGGGAGAGGGGGAGGAGGGTTGGTCGCGGCCGAGGGGGGCTTTAGGGTTGGGTTTTTGATTTTTATTTTATTAAATAATCCATAATTACACTTTTAACCCTTATAATTTGTATTTTATAAAAATTAAGCTTTTTGAATAGTTTTTAAATAGTTTTTAACTACTAAACACAATTATTATTAATCACAAATAACAATCATGCATAATTCCCATTTATCACAAAACACACGAATAAATATGCACGTTTTCACGTTACGCGATAACATTACAGTTAACATTCAAATCACATAAGCATAACTTAATAATCACATTGTTAACCTAATTATCATCAATTTAACATTACTGATTACTGTTAAGTCACCAACGTTCAACGACAACCAGTGTGTGCTCCCGACACGTGTATGCAAGACTTAACGGAACAAACGGAGTTTGGTAACGGAAAATTACCGGATGTCACAACCGGCTACCACCTGCCGCCACTACACCATCCGCAACCATCACCAGCCACCGAGACCATCGATCACCACCCCACCACCCGCGAAAACCCAACCCCACCCCCCTTCGACCACCATGAGCACCACCACAACCCACCTTTGAGATCATACCATCACATCTTAAAGAACCTTCATCTTGTTCCATTCGAGTCAAGAACGAGAGGGTTTCTAGTTGGAGCATTGTTAAGAAGCTTGGAGGTGTAACCGGGTTTCGGAGATTCTTGTGCTAGCATTAGAGATTAGAGGTTTAGGCTCAAGGTATACTCGTTTTGGATTAGATTGTTCTTATTCCTTCATGCATGGATGATCAAGATGGAAATCTTGATGAACCCTAGTTCACCCACTTAGATGTTCATGAAAGTGGATGTTCTTGGCAAAAATGTGTTTTTGAAATGAGTTATAATCTGAAATTACATGTTGGAATAGTTTTAGTTTGATGAAATCTTGTTATAGTATGATTTGGGTTAAATAGAATGTGTATAGATGTATGTATATGTTGCCTATACATGTTGTATGTGTAGATGGAAAGATTGGTCTAATATATCTCATAAGGATGATAAGTTAGAATTTATGGATGGATGAATAATGTTGAACATAATAAGAACCTTTGGATGATCGAGGATTGTTGGACAAAATAGAAAGATGTTTAGGTTAGATGACTAAGTTGTATTATTGATATAAAAATCGACACTAAAAACACGTTAGGAAAAGCTTCACATAAGGGAAAGATTTGATTGAGAAAAGTAAGTAGAGGACCTTAAGACCTTACCTAAAAACTAACGGAACGTTGTGACAAACTAACTTGACTAAAATGACATTTTAAGACTCCAAGTCTTTTATAAAATAAAATCTATATGAAACCTAAAAATGATATATTTTCGAGCAATTTACGATCAATAAAAGTAAATATGTATTTTACAAAACAACTAGCACAAGTTAACATGTTTTAAAATTTATCAATATAATTCACAAATTAAAAATAATATCGACTTATTCAAAAAGAATATATATATTCTATATTTTTAACGAAGAAAAGATAATATATTTCTGATAAATATATATATATATATATATATATATATATATATATATATATATATATATATATATATATAAGATGGTGAAAGTCTTGGGAAAAATCGCTATAAAACCAATAAATAATTAATTAGAGTCTCATGACATAAATTACTAGTTTAAGAAATTGTGATAGTCTTCATAAGAAACGAATATAAAATTAGGAATAGACTAGTAATATTATTAGATATTAGTGAGTTAATTATACGTGTTAAATGATTTATTAAACATAATTAATTCTCTTTCCTATAAGAAAAATGTTTAATAAATAATAACCCTTGCAAAATATAAAAAGATTTCTTAAAAACTCTTGCAATAGTTTTAAGTACGTTTCTACCATTAAAAGTCAAATAAGTTGGGTGAACAACATTCTTATAAACAAGCTTTTTGATTTTTTTTTTAAAATTAAGTCTTTCACGTTCAGGATCTTGATAGATCGGTGCAAGACACTTTAGATCTGATATTTGATCGCATACAAAGGTGAGTTCTTCGGCCCCATTTTAAATGTTGTTTTATTTAAACTATTTTGGGGGAAAAGCATGATTGATTAATTATTTATATATATGAGGGGTAAAGCGAGATTAATATATGTTATGATGGTATAAGTTGAGTCAATAGTATAGATGTATACTGTTGAGCTCTAAATCTCCCTATAATCATTAACCTCGGGGAGACCGCAGACTATATTGGTAGATTTATCGGGTTAGAAGGGCCCGCTCTCGCGACCAGTCGCGCTGGTCAGGTTGTAGCGAGGGACTTTATATGTTTGGTCTGTTGTGGGGCAACGACATATTTCTTGGCTTGATTATGGACTTATGACCTGAATTAATCATAGTACCTAGCTAGTCTATGTTGAGTATATTATATCTCGCTACATCATATCATTTTCCTGGAAAACCAAATGTTTGTAAATTGTAAAACCCGAATGCTCACCAACTTTATGTTGACCACTATTTTTCATGCTTTTTAGGGTTGTAAGTATGCTCGGTTAGAAATGATGGAAATATGTTTTGGAAGGCCAAACGATTTGGGGTTGACTACTTTTCAGGATTTATGATAATAATACTTGTCGTTTCATAAACTAAACATGTTATTGTAATTAAGCTTGAATTTCTTGCTATATAAGAGTAGTCAACTTATTAAATATTAACGTTTGACTATGAGCGTTGGAATAATTCCAACTTCCGTTAACACCACGCCACGTGACTTTCCGCTGTGATATTCGGGGTGTGACACTTGGGTAGGAGCGTGAGTAGGGAGACTCTACATCAAATTATCGTAGATAGTTTTAAGGTATGTTCTCGTTTAAGTTTATGTCAAGTTAACTATTATTTATTTTAGATTTTAGGTTATTATTATTATTATTAAGAGTAGTTTTAGTATTATTAGTATTATTATTTTAGGCGTTAGGGTTATTGTTAGTGGTGGGTTTTGGGTAGCCTAGACTTAGTTAGGCATGGACTGATCACCCATGCTTAAACAAGACAACGTAAACCAATATCCAACCATTACAATATATAGTTAGTTGTATCATTACCAAACCTAGGATTACTTAAACTGTATCAGGACCTAGAGATATTACCAGATTATACTAGAAAAGGTTATCAACTGTTGGCAACTACTAAACAGGTAAGTTTCTCTGAACTATTTTCTAAAATAGGATGTGATGTTTTGATAACTGGTAATAGTTGAAGAATTGACTATCAATAGCATCTGTGATATGTGGTAATGATTGATAGGATGCTTGAGGGCTGCTTGTATGATTCTGCTTTAGCAGTGGAGTTTGTATACATAGCCTGGTTATTTGAATTTATATCGTGGTTACTCTATTCCTATCTGTTTGCCATGGTTATATCTTCTTGATGCAATAGTCAATATCAATATGTTTTGAATTTTGAAGAATTCTATGTGAACTCACAAGCTTTATGCTGAGTCCTAAATCTTTTCTTTTTGGACACATATCCTAGGTGCCAAATGATTGCAGTGCGTGGAGATTACGGGCTAGCTTATGAGAAAATAGAGGTCTAGAGCAGTAATTGAAGATTTGGATCTCTAGTTAAATTGATGTAATATATTATCTAGTATGCCAGATGTACAGTATGTTATGATGTTAATCATAGTTAGACTTCCGCTGTGAATTTAGATTACTATATGTTTTGTATATCTGAAGTGTAACGCTCCCCAGGGTGTGCCCTGGGAGGCGGGCGTTACATTAATTTATTCTAAATTTTAATTGTTCATCATCTGTTAAACATTTACAAAGGTAGGAGTATAGATATGCCTCGGATTACTACTGATAACCATGGTGACGTATGCTCACTAATGATCAAACCACTTGCCGTTTAATTTCTACAACATGGGTGTTTGTTTCCATGACCCGATCTTGAATTTTAAGGTTTTCCTAATCTGTGTATGCTAATATTGCATAATATTTGTTCATAGATATGTTCCACTTTTGAGTGTTTTCGACCGACCCAAACATAAATAAACAAAATTGAAATCATCTGTATAAGCTTCTAATTTTTTCTTAAGTAATTATCATGATTTTATGTAATCACTATGAAATGATAAGATTATTTGTCAGAAGACAGTGGGGGGTTTCATATAGTGTTCTAAACTACTAAGCTTTCTTGATGTGTTTTAGTGGTGAAATTTGCCAGGAAAAGCATACAAGTTTGGGAGTAAGCTAAATATATGCTAAATCATTAAATGTATGTTTGTTTGTATGGGTGCTTACTCGTGTGGTATTGTATGAATATGACCCATGATTCGTCATTAACTGACCTTTTGCAGGACCGGTGAAGGGGGTTAATGCAACAGTTTCATAGTTTTTAGAAAAGTGTTTAAAACACTTAGCAGATCAAATAGGGAACTGACTTATAATAAAACAAAGAACACAAGTACAGAACAAACAGTAACACACAAATATGATTTTCAAGAATGATGTATATTGCTCTCAAGTTCTTACTATGTGTTACAAAGCTTAAAATGAAATGACAAGTACTTGAGACACTTTATACTACATCCTACAGGCGATCATACTTTGAAGGCAACTGATAATACTAATCTAGACAACAAGATCAATATAAAGTCAAAAGGTAGATTGTCTTTTGACTGGTGACTATGACATGCCATAGCTCACATTCTTATCTAATACAAAAGGGTAAAAGTACAAAAGTAGAAAGTTATTGACTCAAGACCTTAATCTACAGTTTGAAAAAAGTATGACCTTTTCACCAACTCATATAAGTTGGTGAGTCTTCAGAGGTGGCAGCAAAAAGTAGTTTAGCTTTTGTCAAAAGGTGATTCAAAAAAAGCATGTCTTCTCTGTCTTCAGAAGAAATCAGTCTTTGGCTTCGGAAGACTTTGTCTTTGAAGCTTCAGAATCATCTTTGGTTTCGAAAGATTTGGTCTTTTGGCTTCGAAAGATTTGATACTTAGAATAATTCATTGAGTTATATCAAATCTTCCATAGTAACTTCCTTGTACTTCATATGTGCATGCTGAGAGCTCTTTGGTTGCATCAGCCTCTAAGTGTAATCCTTACAAACTCCCCCTAGGCTGATGCTAAAACTGAAGAAGAACTTTGAAGCTTGATATTCATCTGTTGATAGTCCTCATAAGAATCAAGACCATTCCCTTCATCATTAGTTGGTCAGGATTCTTTAGACTTTCAAAGTACCTTCTCATGTCATATAGATCATGTAAAGGAAGGTCAAGAATGTTTTGCCAGAATTACACATCTTGACCTCCTTGATCTCTAGTGACATACCATCTGTTTGTGTAATACCCCAATCTCAATATATTAGTTATAAATATGTGAAATATGAAGTTTTTCTTTCATATATTGTTGGACGAGTAAGTAATAAGTAAAATGACTATTTAAATTTTTAAGTGTTTAGACGAATTTTAGTATTATAAAAAACCGTTTAAATATATTTAAATATAATAGTATATTATATTTAAACGTGCTCCATTTTTAACGAAACTTAGGTCGACTCGTAGAGAAAAATAAGCTCGTCTCAATGATGTATTTGAAACTTTGTAAGATCTTATATTTTAAAAGTTATAAGAGAAAAATGAGTTAAACAGCTAAATTAATTATAATAATAATATAATAAAATAATAAAATAATATTATATTAATATTTTGAATCACAAAATGTTATTTGCTACGTGTGATTCATGTATGTATATATATCCATATGGATGATACATGTTCAGTAACTGTCTTCAAAATGATTACATTCTGTTCACATACAAACTGACTTAGGAGTATGAATACATTATACAACTTTAGCTTTCATAATTTGTAAACATCTTTTACTCTTCAGGTACGTATTTAAGTTTGCAATCTTTTATGCTTAAATCGTAAGATTTAGTATATTATTAAGAGTAGGATTTAGGGTCATAACTAGGGTAGGTGTTGGATAGCCTAACTTTGATTAGGCATGGACTGATCAACCATGCTTAAACAAGGTAAATGCTATCCAAAACCAATCATGATTATTACTAGGTAGTACTTTCTTACCTAACTAGTTGCTAAGACTTGCTCAAATTCCAATTAGGAATGCAACTCTGAAACTGTCTATCTGTCTTAATAATACTTAAAGACCAAGGTGAGTTATCATGTTTGTTTTCAAAACTATGATATTATACTCGTTCTGTCTGTACTGGTAACAATTATAATGATTACATATATGCATGGGTCGGTAGGGGTATACGGGATCCTGATATATTTAATGGGGTGTGTCAAACTGGCTGAAAAGAGGATAGGGTTCATCGTATGAATCAGGCACATGCTCATACCTATTTAACGGCCGGAAGGCTCCGACTAACCCACTGCCAGTGGTTCTGGTAAAATCAGGGAAGGAACTATGCCTTTGGACCCAAATATCACAACCCATATTGTATGCATGTCAAAGTTAATTTTATAAACTGTATAGCATGAGCTCACCAGCATTAGCTGACGACTTTTTTGAGTATATGTATCACAGGTAACCCATAAGGAAATGCTTAAAAGCTGCTCAAAGATAAAGAATCTAGAATTTATTTCTAAATATTGTAGTGTAACAAGTTGATGATATTATAGTTTGTAATAAAACATATTAGCTTCCGCTATAAGTTGTATCAATTGTAGACGCCTACCCGGGTTCCAGGTGGGGTGTCATAGTTGGTATCAGAGCCCGAGGTTTTAGCGAATTAGGTATTATAGGAATGCCTAAGCTTTAATCAATAATATTCTATTAGATTAATGCCAGATTCAGGTTGTACCAAATAACAAGGTTTTAGAAAAAGTACTCGTATGCTCCTTAGGATAACCTAAGGTGAAATATGTTATCTCATGCCTAGTTTTTTATAGAATATATGTGATATAAATGATTCTGTAGTTATATAGTTATTATGTTATAAATATGTTTTGCACAATAGTAACTCCTGTATAATTATATTACTATAGGGAGATACAATGTCTGGACATAGAAATAAACCAGAATTTAGACACGAACAAGTTAATAGTAGAAGAGGGGAAGGTTCTCATAGGACTCCAACTTCCTCCCAAAGTGTTAGATCTTGATCTAGTATGAATGCAATTCTGAGTGATGAAGCTATCCATAACATAGCAATGGAAGTTGCAAAAATATTAACAAATGTTCAAACTATAATGCTGATAAATGAAAAGAACGACTTGAAGAAAGCTCATCTGCTTCCACGCTTGTACAAGAAAGGGAAAGAATGGAAGAAATCAAATCAAATGAGTGCACTTATAAACATTTCATGTCTTGCAAACCTCTTTCATTCGACAAGAGAAAAGGAGCTATAGAAGCCCAAGACTGGCTAAACCGGATTGAGTCAGTATTGGATGTTTGTGACTGTAATGATCAAAACAAAGTACGTTTCGCTGTACATATGTTTGAAGGTGAAGCCCTTCACTGGTGGAATATTATAGTCTGAACCGAGGGTAAGGAAAAAGTCAAGGAAATGAACTGAGAGGAATTTGTTCATAAGTTTCCTACTAAATTCTGTCCTCCTAGTGAAACTGAACAACTAGAGGTGGAGTTCTTCCAGTTGAAACTAGGAAACAAGACATACCAAGAGCATGTTACTCGTTTTAATGAATTATCTTGACTGGTTCCTCATCTAGCCACAACTGAGGAACAATTGATTAACACGTTTATCTGGGGTTTACCATTTAAAATGAGGGTGTTCATTAAATCCAAATCCCCTAAAACTTTCTCAGAGACCGTTGAGGCTGGCGCTATCATGGCTGCCGAGATGTTACGTTGACAAGCTGAATCTCCTACAACAAAAAGAAAATGGGAAGAAGGAAAGGGTGACACTAGGAATAAGAACTTCAAGAAACCTAGAGAAATGCTTCAATGTAGATTTTGCAAGAAAAATCATTCAGGGCTGCGCCGCACACAACCATGTCCTAATTGCAAAAGGACTGGACATCTTCTTCAAGAATGCAAGGAGAAGAGAAAGTGTTTTGAATGTGGAGATACAGGCCACATGAAACCCAATTATCCTAAGCTTCAACATGACAACAATCAACAACAAAACAAACCTAAAGGGCGCGCATTCGTGTTGACCACTGAGGAAGCTCGTAATGCTTCAGATGTGATTACTGGTATGTATCTTATCACTAATATATATGCACGAGTATTATTTGATTCTGGTGCCAATAAAAGTTTAGTATCAAATACTTTTAAGCCCTATATGAATCAAGAATCACAAAACTTAGGCCATACCTTTATAACAGAAATGGCTAATGGGAGTCAAAAGGAAATCATTGATATCATTAAAAACTATATCATAAATTTGAATGGTCATCCATTTCCTATCAATTTAATGCCTATGGAACTAGGAGAATATAGTCGTAGGAATGGATTGGTTAGCCCTACATTATGCAGAAATAGTATGTGATAAAAAGATCGTTAGACTCCATATACCCAACGACAAATGGTTAACCATATTTGGAGATCGCTCTAAAAAGATCAAAAATCTCATCACGATAGCACAAGCACAAAGAGATATGAGAAAAGGGTGTATTGCCTTTTTGGCCTATTGTGTAAACACCACAGAGAATAAGAAGATTGAAGATGTGCTGGTAGTACTGGAATACTTTGAGGTATTTCTGGATGAACTCCTTGGACTTCCACTTGATAGACAAGTGGAGTTTTGGATTGATTTAGTACCTGGGACAGCACCAATTGCCAAAGCATCGTATAGACTAGCTCCGACAGAAATGCAAGAACTCAAGAAGCAACTAGAAGAACTACTTCAAAAAGGGTTTATTTACCTAAGCTCTTCGCCCTGGGGAGCACCCATCCTGTTCATTAAGAAGAAAGATGGAACAATACGTTTATGCGTTAGTTATAGAGACTTGAATAAAGTCACTATAAAGAATAAGTACCCTTTACCAAGGATCGATGATCTATTTGATCAAATACAAGGAGCAAGGTATTTTTCAAAAATAGACTTGCGATCTAGATATCATCAGGTGAAGGTAATGCCAGAAGACGTACCTAAGACTGCTTTCAGGACTAGGTATTGTCATTATGAATTTTTTGTAATGCATTTGGACTTAACAATGCACCTACAGTATTCATGGACCTTATGAATAGAGTTTGTAAACTGTATGTCGATAAGTTCATCTTTATCGATGACATTCTGATGTATTCAAAGAATAAGGCAAATCATGAATAACACCTCAGAGCAATTCTTGAATTTCTTAAGAAAGAAAAACTTTATGCAAAGTTCTCCAAGTATGAGTTTTGGATACGTGAGGTTCAATTCATAGGTCATGTAATCAATAAACAAGGTATACTGGTTGATCCTACGAAGGTTGAGGCTATCAAGAAATGGGAAGTGCCAAAGAATCCTACTAAAATCAGAAGATCTCTTGGGTTAGCAGGATGCTATAGAATATTTATTCAAGACGTCTCCAAGATTGCTATGCCATTAACAACATTAACCCAGAAAGCCTCTAAGTTTAATTGGGGACCTAAACAAGAAGAAGCTTTTAACACATTGAAATAGAAATTGTGTAGCGCCCCAATACTATCATTTCCTGAAGAAACTGAAGATTTTCTATCTACTGTGATGTGTCTTTTTATGGTATGGGATGTGTACTCATGCAAAGAGGCAAAGTGATTGCTTACGCTTCTCGACAATTGAAGACTCACAAATGAAACTACACGACCCATGAACTTGTGCTATAATATTCGCACTAAAAATTTGGAGACATTATCTCTACGATGCAAAATATACTATTTACACCGACCATAAAAGTTTGAAACACATATTCGAATAGAAAGAGCTTAATATGCGTCAAAGACGCTGGATGGAGTTATTAAGTGATTATGACTGTGAGACCCAATACCATCCAGGTAAAGCTAATATGGTAGCAGATGCATTAACTAGGAAAGAGAAGCCTCAACCTATAAGAATTCATGCATCTAGAATAGATATTAAAACTAGTCTCTTAAATCAAATTAAGAATGTATAACAAGAAGCTCTAAAGGAGAACCAAGTGAAAGAAAGAATGGCTGGGAAACTAAAGTTGTTGACAGCAGGAAGCGATAATATATTAAAATTTCACAATAGGATATGGGTTCCTAGTTTTGGTGAACTGTAGGATATAATTTTAAAGGAAGCCCACAAGTCTAAGTATTCTATCCATCCCGACAGTGACAAGATGTACAAAGACCTAAGAGGTGACTATTGGTGGCCAGGAATGAAACAATCTATCACCCGGTACTTAGAAAAGTGTCTCACCTGCCTTAGAGTGAAAGCAGAACACCAAAAACTATCAGGTTATTTACAGCAGCCGGAGATTCTGGAATGGAAATGAGAGAAAATCACAATGGAGTTTATTACAAAGCTCCCAAGATCGAGTCATGGTTATGATGCTATTTGGGTAATTGTGGACAGACTAACCAAGTCCACACATTTTCTACCAATCCATTAGGACTACAAGGTGAACAAGCTTGCCTAGATTTAAATTAAAGAAATAGTATCACGACATGGAGTACCTGTATCAATCACATCAGATAGGGATAGTTGTTTCACATCTAGGTTTTGGCAAAGTTTCCAACACGAACTGGGAACCAAACTTAACTTAAGTACTACCTATCACACGCAGACAGATGGGCAGAGTGAACGGACTATTTAGACCCTAGAAGACATGCTTCGGGCATGTGTGATTGATTTTGGTGGTAGTTGGGATAATCATCTGCCACTCATCGAGTTAGCTTACAACAATAGTTATCACGCCAGCATTATAGTAGCACCTTATGAAGCTTTATACGGGAGAAAGTGTCAAACTCCTATCTGCTGGACAGAAGTAGGCGAAACTTAGTTTTCTGGACCAGAGATCATTGTAGAAACAACAGAAAATATTCAGCAAATCAAAGAAAGAATGAAAAGTGCTCAAGATAGACAAAAGAGTTACGCAAATCCGAGACGTAAACCCCTAGAATTTCAAATAGGGGATAAAGTAATGCTAAAAGTATCAACTCTAAAGGGTCTGATTCGATTTGGAAAGAAAGAAAAGCTTAAGCCTCGATACATTAGACCATTCGATATAACAACCAAAGTAGGACCGGTAGCATATCGATTAAAGCTCCCTGAGCAACTGACAGGTGTACATGATACTTTTCACGTGTCAGATTTGAGAAAATGCCTAGTACATGAAGCACAACAATTACCATTGGAGGACGTGAACGTCGATGAAAAACTCAACTTCATTGAAGAACCATGACAGATCAAAGATCGAAAGATTAAAAAGTTACATAGAAAAGAGATTCCAATCATCAAGGTCAAGTGAAATGCACATCATGGACCAGACTACACATGGAATTTAGAAGATGAAATGAAAGAAAAATACCCTCACCTCTTTAAGTAAAGCAAAAATTTCGAGGACGAATTTCTGTAAGGGGGGGAAGGATGTAATAACCCCAATCTCAATGTAATAGTTATAAATAAATATGTGAAATATGAAGTTTTTTTTTCATATATTGTCAAACGAGTAAGTAATGAGTAAAATGACTATTTAAAATTTTAAGTATTTAGACGAATTTTAGTATGGTAAATTTAAATATATTTAAATATAATAATATATTATATTTAAACGTGCTCCATTTGTAACGAAGCTTAGGTCGACTTGTAGAGAAAAATAAGCTAGTCTCAATGACGTATTTGAAACTTTGTAAATCGTTATATTTTAAAAGTTATAAGAGAGAAATGAGTAAAGCAACTAAATTAATTACAATAATAAAATAAAAAAATAATATTATATTAAAATTTTGAATCACAGAACGTTATTTGCTACGTTTGATTCATGTATGCATATATATCCACATGGATGATACGTGTTCAGTAGTTGTCTTCAAAATCATTACATTCTCTTCATATGCAAACTGACTTAGGAGTATGAATACATTATACGACTTTAGCTTTCGTAGTTTGTAAACATCTTTTACTCTCTAGGTATGTATTTATGTTTACAATCTTTTAAGCTTAAATTATAAGACTTAATATATTATTAAGAGTAGGATTTAGGGTCATAATCAGGATAGGTGTTGGGTAGCCTAACTTTGATTAGGCATGGAGTGATCAACCATGCTTAAATCTTATCCAAAACCGATCATGATTATTACTAGGTAGTACTTTCTTACCTAATTAGTTGCTAAGCCTTGCTCAAATTCCAATTAGGAACATAACTTTGAAACTGTCTATCTATCTTAATAATAGTTAAAGACCAAGGTGAGTTATCATGTTTGTTTTCAAAACTATGATAATATACTCTTTCTGTCTGTACTAGTAATAGTTATAATTCTTACATATATGCACGGGTTGGTAGGGGTATACAAGATCCTGATATATTTAATGGGGTGTGTCAAACTAGCTGAAAAAAGTTATAGGGTTCCTCGTATGCATCAGTCACATGCTCATACCTATTTGACGGCAGGAAGGGTCTGACAAACCTGCTGCTAGTGGTTGTGGTAAAACCAAGGAAGGCACTGTGCCTATGGACCCAAATACCACAACCTATATTGTATGCATGTCAAAGTTAATTTTGTAAACTATATAGCATGAGCTCACCAGCATTAGCTGACATCTTTTTTTGAGTATATGTATCACAGGTAACCCCTAAGGAAATGCGTAAAAGCTACTCAAAGATAAAGAATCTAGAAGACAAAGAAGTTTTTTTAGTTTATTTCTAAATAATTTAGCATAACAAGTTGATAATATTATAGTTTGTAATAAAACATATGTTAGCTTCCGCTATAAGTTGTATCAATTGTAGACTCCCGCCCGGGTTCTGGGTGGGGTGCCACATCATGGGTCTTATTCTTATTTCTAAGGAAGAAGACCCAAGTATATCTTGTAAAGTCATTTGTGATCACCAAACAATATAGGGTCCTTCCTAAACTCATTACACTGGTGGGGCCAAAAGGATCCATATGTAATAAGTGTAGGGGAGTAGTGATAGAGTTCCTTTCCTTTGGGTTGTGAGACACTTTATGTTGCTTCCCTTTCAGACATGCAACACAATGGTCATTACTTGTAAACTCTTTCTTTGGCATGCCAGTTACCAAATCATTTTTAATTAATTTATTCTTGTTCTTAAAGTTTACAGGGTACATTCTTTTATGCCAGAGGAAAGACTCATCACTATTGGCTTTAGATAGAAAGCAAGAAACTTCTCCTGTTTTGTACATGTTCTCTTTCCTGGGGACTCTGAGTAGGATATGTTCTTTAGGAATGACCACCCCAGGCTTGAGAACAATGCACTCATGCTCAGTAAAAAGCATGTTATGTCTCTGGTCACAAAATTGGGACACACTCAAGAGATTATACCCAAGCTCCTTAACATAGTTTACCTTCTTAATGCTAAGCTTACCATTTATGACCCTGCCCCTTCCAGTAATGTAACCTCCGGATTCTCCTCCAAAAGCAACTGGCCCTCCATCAATTTTTTCAAAGTTCTAAAGCAGAGAGCCATTGCCTGTCATGTGCTTGGAACAGCCGCTATCAATGATCCATACATTTCCTTTGGTCTTTAGCTGTTCCTACACAAAAAGAGATGGTTAGTTACAATTGGAAACCCAAGCCTTGTTAGTCTTGGGCTTGTCAAAGTGAACTGAAGATAATTCAATAGTTATTGATCCTATATGCAGGCTCTCGGGATCATTTGGTGTTGTTTATGAAGTACTTTTAGTGGCCTTCCTTTATCTTCCACACCATCTTTGGATAATTAGACTTGGCCTTCAAGACTTCAGAAGTTTTGGAGACTGGACCTTTGGAAGCTTTAGCATCCACTACAGCACACTTCAGTAATTCGGAAGCATTTTTTTTCTTCCGATACCAAATTTTCTTCCAAAGGCAATTTTTCACCTATCTTGTTCTTCACTTTGAAGCTTCAGAAAGAAAAATATTTTCCTTTCATAGCTATCTTCTTCTTCTTCTTCTTCTTTTTCTTCTTCTTCTTCTTCTCAGATGTTTTCTTCTTGAATATGTGGATGATACCTTTTGGATTGTAGATGCAATCCTTAGCAAAGTGAGAGGTATCACCATACATGATACATTCAGTTGGATTACTTCTGAGAGTCTTCTTTTGACTAGATGACTGAGCTTGATCTTTTTCCACTTCCTTCTTTATCTTCATAGATGCAGCAGCAGGCTTTTTAGGGTGAGGCTTGCTCTTTGAACTAGATGGTTCAAGCTGTGCAGTGGTGGTGCATATTTGATCAGTCTTTTTCTCTTGACCAGGATGATTTGGACATGAACTAGAACTCCTGGTACTAGAGTCCAAATTTGAGTCTTTAGTCTTCACAACTTGAAATCTAGCAGAGAAAAAAACTTGTTTTTGCTTGGAGTTAAAAGTAGCCTTGATCTCTTGGGCTTTCCTTGATCTTCTTTTGGCTACCCTAAATCAAGTTCTTCCTTGTAGACTTGGTCATCCTTGGTTCTTTCTTCTTTCTAGAAGAATAGTGACCCTTCTTAGGATAACCCTTATCACTCACTTCAGTTTCATCTTTCACTATCTCCTTTTCATCTTCATCCTCTTCTTGGATAGGATCAATAGAAGGCAACTCATCTTAACAGGTTTAACACCTTGGAGATCTAATAGGTACTAGTATGTGTGGAAGAGCTATCTCACTTGACCTTAGTCCCTGCCTGTTCTGATAAAAAATCTTTGCATGCAAGGATGAGGATATTATGCTTTTGAAGGTTTCCTCTTCAAGAACACATTTTTTTGCCTTGGCTTTGCTGATCATAAGCTCAGCCAGGCATTTAGTTAACTTAGTTATGAGATCTTTGATTTGCGTCATGTAATTTGGTGCTCATGCTTAAGAGTAGAATTTGTTTTCTCTAAATCTACTATTTTTAGTTTATAATCATTTTTTACTCTTTTAAAGTCATCTTTTAAAATGTTTAAGGACTCAAGATCAGATCTCACTTCCAAGTTGTAGGACCTGTACATGTTAACTTTAACAATGCATTTAGGTGTACAAAGATGGTCTAATACCTTGGCTTCTTCATGACTAGCCACTAGTGCTTAGTTGGAAGAAACATCTTCAACCTAAAAGCTCCAGTCAAAGCCTCCTTCAACAGCAACAACAACTTGTTGTTTTGGTTGGCTTGGCTTCTCAAATCTGGGAGCTGTATAAGTGTAGTTTGGTCTAGATTGTGCCTTGCCACCATTTGCCCTTGGTGCCTTACACTCCCTTGCAAAGTGTCCCATTTGGTTACAGTTGTAACACTTCACCTTTCTTTTATCCAGGCGAAAATTTCCACTAGCCACATTACTTGGGAACTTCCTTCTAGTTCTCTTATAGAACTTCTTGGCTCTATGAGTGAGAAGAGCCATCTGTTGGACTATCTCCATGTATTGAAGATCATCTAGATGGATGCAATCCAAGTCTTCATGAGTGAAGAGAAAGTTTCCACAACTTTCATCAACAAACACAAAGGCTTATGATGTGCTTGTCTCTTGGAATGGGCTTCCTTGGATGTAGCTCTCCCTTGGTGTCTCAGGGAAGGTGATGAAAGGGCCTGTTTATGAGTTGTTACAGAAGAAGATGAGATGATGTTATGTTCTGTACTATCTTTTTCAATCACATGAAGGGCTAAACTCAGCTGATTGTTGGAAGAACTGCTTGATGGATTTTGCATGTTCATCTCAATCTGGTAGCCATTATGGATACCACACAGCTCTATGAGAGTAAGAGTAGAGAGGTTATTTGTTCTCTTAATGGCCACATAGTAGCGAGTCCATTGTCTGGAAAGAGAGAACATGAACTTTCTCATTATATCCCTATTCTCAAGCTTGACTCCAACATCCATGAGAGTATCTACAATCTCAACATAATTAAAGTATTGTTGAGTCATAGTTTCACCTGTCTTGTAGGTGAAGTTCTGAAACTACTGCTTTATGAGGTCTTTCTTGTTTTCTTTGACTTCCTTAGACCCCTCGTACATGAGCTTTAGTGCATCCCAAAGTTGCTTAGTAGTTTTGTACTTCTTGAAGCCTCTGTATATAGAGTTTGGAAGAGCAGTCTGGAGAGCAGTCATGGCTTTCTGATCTACACCAATTTTCTTCCAATATTTCTCAGAATAATCAGCCATTTGCTTTCGAATCATCCCACCTCTAGTAGTGGCTGAAGAGGTGCTTGGGATGTGAGGTCCTTCAGCAACAGATCTCCACATCCTGCGGTCTTCAGACTTGATGAACCCTTCCATACGTTAGCACCAAGTATCAAAGTTATCAGGAGTGATCAGTGGAGACTTTATCATGGTACTGGTTTCCATATCAGCCTTTATGAGAGCAGCCATTTGAGCTGGTAAATGTTTTATGAAAATGAAGACATTTAAGATAGTGAGAGCTTACAATCAAGAACCTGAAATGCTCTGATACCAATTGCAGGTCCGGTGAAGGGGGTCAATGCAATAGTTTCACACATGTTAGGAGAGTGTTTAGAACACTTAGCAGATCAAATAAGGAATTGCCTTATAATGAAACAAAGAACACAAGTAAAGAACAGAACAAGAACACACTAACATGGTTTTTAAGAATGATGTATATTGCTCTCAATTTCTTACTAAGTGTTATAAGGCATAAATTGAAATGACAAGTACTTGAGTGTAAGGCCCCATTCCCAGGACGCTTACAGCTGGACCGTCATCGCATAAAATATTTAAATCATACATTACTTTTGCAGCGGAATTTAAAATACTCTCATTTATAAGTTAAAACATATCATTTCATTACATCATTCATGTAAATTTCAAAATACAAAATCATATCAAAAACATGGGTGCCAGCCTAAAAACGCTCCAAGTAGCTTATGCATCCATGCCTGCACCTCCTCAGCATCAACAAAATACCTACCAACTATTATGCATACACAAGTCAGCGACGCTGAGTGAGTTCTATTTTTATAAATAAAATACTTTACTTTCGTTAAAACAACCTTTTTACTTTCGATCACGATCACACATCATACGTACACATTGATAATAATTAATTATCTTCGTCATCGTTTATCATCAAACAATGCATACTTACTATCATCCGAATCCTGCCTCATGCAATACCCCCGACTCATGTCCGAAGACTGATACTATGCCGAGGCCTATAAACAAACCCCCGACTCATGTCCGAAGACTGACACAATACGGGGAACGCGACAAGGATCCCATCTCGTATGCAACACCCCCGACTCATGTCCAAAGACTGATACTGTGTCGGGGCCTATAAACAAACCCCCGACTCATGTCCGACGACTGACATAGTACCGGGGTGAGCAACAAGACCTCATCTCCTTCACATGCCATCCTGTCTCATGCAATACCCCCGACTCATGTCTGAAGACTGATACTAGGCCGGGGCCTGTAAACAAACCCCCGACTCATGTTCGAAGACTAACACAGTACCGGGGTACGCGACAAGGATCTCATCATCCGTTACTTCCAATCTCATCATTCGTTATCTTTCACTTTCGTTACATAATACTTTACGCAAATCATACATCATACCACGTAAAGTCATAACATCATACATAACGTATTACATACCATAATACATACATTTGAAAATCGTTAATCATGGAAAGATAACACATCACATACCACATAAACATTACATCATCATGCATAGCACATCAAGCACAAGCCATCACATCTCAACAGAACTTATCTCAACCATCTACCTCTAGAAAATCCTCAGAAAACCCTAAACCCAAAATGGAGAGTAGTTGGACATCACAGGCGCATGAGCATAAAAAAATTCTAAGGAAAACAGCCTAGGCGCATTACCACTATACAGGCGCATGAGTCCTGCTTAGGCTCATGGGCATTGCTGGGGAGCATGGCCAACATTTAGGCGCATGGGCAACTCTAGGCGCATGGGCCACAATTTGGGTGCATGGATGACACTTAGGCGCATGGGCATCTTGCTGGGCGCATGACTACTATTTGGGCACGCATAAGGTCACTTGGGTGCATGACAACAATTCAGGCGCATGGGAACATTCTGGGCGCATGACCAACAATATGAAAATATAACCGATGCTACAAACAACACCCAAACATCGATCTAGCACATCCTAACATAAATCTACCATGCTACAAACACTAAAACATGCTAAACAACAAACATAACCTCAAATACAACCTTAAAAACATACAACAACAGAGTACCATCGAACAACATGCTGGAAAATCACGGTTACTTAAAAATATTTTGCTCGATATACATAATAGCCCTAAACACTTCGAAAATAAGTAAAAAGAGGGGTTCAAGAACTCACCTGTTGCAGCCTTCGAGCAACACACCTCCACCTACAAATTCAGCTCCTAAAACCCACTAAATCAAGCACTTAGCACCACAAATCTCGGCCTAGAAGCTGAGAATTCGGTTGAAACCGAACATTAACCCAAGAAAACTCACCTTCAAGAATATTTCAGCTTCTTCTCTCTCTGAAACCATGAACTCTTCTTCTTTCTTCCTTTTTCAGCCGAGAACATAGGTGGGTAGTGGGGGCATGGGCGGCCATGCCCTTCTTTTTAAACATAATTATATTCAAGTTTCCATCTTGCACAACTTTAGTCCTTCAACTTGTGTTATTCCTCATTTCTTTCTTTATACTTTTATTTTCTCTTCTTTTTAATAAAATTCGGGGTGTTACAAGTCCACACCCCTTATATAGGTTTCGTCCATGAAACCTGTCGCTTCTCGAACAATTACGGGTAATGCTGTCTCATCTCTTCCTTGATCTTATACGCAGGCTAGGACCCCTTCTGGGCTCCCCTGTATTCGCACAAATGAAACCACCCTTCTCCTTAGCCCTTCTCTCCCTTCTATCAGTAATGGCCACCGGTTGTTCCACGTAGTTGAGTCGTTCGTCCATCTCGATATTCTCTAGTGGCATGATCATATCCTCCTCGGCTAAGCACTTTCTTAGATGAGATACATGGAATGTTAGATGAATTCCACTTAACTCAATGGGTAGCTCCCCTCGATAGGCCACTTCTCCTACCTGAGCAACGATTCGGAATGACCCTATATACCTTGGTATTAGCTTTCCTTGCTTTCTGAATCGGATGATCCCCTCTCCAAGACGAGGCCTTCATCATTACTCCATCGCTGTAGGTTGGCTCCGAACTCTTGCCGGACACGGTTGATCAAACCACCTTCTTGCAACACTCAGTGTTTGCCTCATAGGCTACTTGCCAATTCTACCCAAGGCACGTATCAATCTACCTACGTTCGTCCTGAACAGTCTAGCAGGAAACACGTGCTCTTCCAATTCTATCGCATAATCCTCTAGGGCATCAGGCAACCTAGTGGAATTACCAATAGCAATTTCAACCTCGAAGGGCTCACCGACCTTCCTATTCCTAACATGCAACATATCACAGAAGGCAACAGGAATGAAACTACTACTAGCACCACAATCAAAGCACAGATGCATAATTTAATTTACTAGAAACGTACCTGATGTCACATCGGTGTCCGCTCTAGCCTCCTCCTGGTCATAGCGAATGCTCTGACCTTCATCCTCTGCTCCCCTTCCTTGCACCGGAGCTTCCTACCCTTGACTTCTTGCAGTCTCTGCTCATGTGTCCAGTCTCGCCACAGTCGTAACATTTAGCCATGTAGCATTCCCTCGCCCTGTGGCCCTCTTTCCCGCATTGAAAGCAGATGTTCAGTCCCCACTTGCACTCCCCCTTATGGCCTCTACCACACTTTTTGCATGCTTCTTCCCTCCCTGTTACCATCCTCCAATCCTCGACCCTCAATGTCTTACCTCTAGCCACAAATCCACCATCGTTACCCCGCCTTCCATTCCCATTCCTAACATAGCCCCGCTCCTCCTCTACATCCATTATCGCCACCGCCTCTCGCTCGTCATACAACCTTCCCGCTAGGTGAACCACTGACCTAAACGTACCTGGTCGGGCAGCAATCAGATGTCTATGGATATCTGCCGGCAGACCTTGAATGTACCTCTTGATCTTTCATGACACAGGCGTCACCTGATCTGGCACCAACCTTGCCATCTCATTGAACTTCGTTGTATACTGTTGGTGCGTCATCGTTCCCACCTCTAACTGCAGGAACTCTCTCTCAACTTTGTCAAGCTCCCTATGAGGGCAAAACTCCTTAATTAACAACCTCTTCAGCTCATTCCGCCTCATCCTCCCGATTTCCCTTGTACCCTAGGCTTGAATAATGTTGTCCCACCAGCACATGGCTAAATCCACAAATGAGTGGGTAGCGAACATCACCTTCTGATCCTCGTGGCACTCGCTAATGTCCAGTACCGCCTCCATCTCCCCCACCCAACGATGAGCAGCAGTAGCACTTCCATTCCAATCAAAAGTTTGGGGCTTGCATCTCTGAAATGCCCCATAGCTACACCCATGCGCATGGGCACTGCTGGGGCGCATGGCCAACACTTAGGCGCATGGGAAACTCTGGGTGCATGGGCCACTGTTTGGGTGCATGGCCAACACTTAGGCACATGGGCATCATGCTGGGTGCATGACTACTATTTGGGCGCATGATGTTGGGCGCATAAGGTCACTTGGGCACATGAAAACAATTCAGGCGCATGGGAACATTTTAGGCGCATGACCAACAATCTGAAAATATAACAGATGCTACAAACAACACCCAAACATCGATCTAGCACATCCTAATATAATTCTACCATGCTACAAACACTAAAACATGCTAAACATCAAACATAACCTCAAATACAACCTTAAAAACATACAACAACCGAGTACCATCGAACAACATGCTGGAAACTCACGGTTACTTAAAAATATTTTGCTCGGTATGCATTATAGCCCCAAACACTTCGAAAATGAGTAAAAAGAGGGGTTCAAGAACTCACATGTTGCAGCCTTCGAGCAACACACCTCCACCTACAAATTCAGCTCCTAAAACCCACGAAATCAAGCACTTAGCACCATAAATCTCGGTCTAGAAGCTGAAAATTCGGTTGAAACCGAACATTAACCCAAGAAAACTCACCTTCAAGAAGATTTCAACTTCTTCTCTCTCTAAAACCATGAACTCTTCTTCTTTCTTCCTTTTTCAGCCGAGAACATAGGTGGGTAGTCAGGGCATGGGTGGCCATGCCCTTCTTTTTAAAGATAATTATATTCAAGTTTGCATCTTGCACAACTTTAGTCCTTCAACTTGTGTTATTCCTCATTTCTTTCTTTATACTTTTATTTTCTATTCTTTTTAATAAAATTCGGGGTGTTACATTGAGACACTTTATACTACATCCTATAGCCGACCATACTTTGAAGGCAGCTAGAAACACTAATCTAGACAACAAGATCAATGTAGAGTCAAAACACAGATTGTCTTTTGACTGGTGACTATGACATGTCATAACTCACATCCTAATATATTACAAAAAGAATAAAAGTACAAGAGTAGAAGTTACAGACATAAGACCTTAATCTATAGTTTGACAATAGTATGACAATTTAACCAACTCATATAAGTTGGTGAGTCTTCAGAGGTGGCAGCGGAAAGTAGTTCAGCTTTTGTCAAAAGGTGATTCTGAAAAAGCATGTCTTCTCTGTCTTCGGAAGAAATCAGTCTTTGGCTTCGGAAGACTTTGTCTTTGAAGCTTCGGAAGACTTCATCTTTGGCTTCGGGAGATTTGGTCTTTTGTCTTCAAAAGATTTGATACTTAGTATAATTCACTGAGTTATATCAAATATTTTGAAGTAACTTCCTTGTACTTCATATGTGCATGCTGAGAGCTCTTTGTTTGCATCAGCCTCTAAGTGTAATCCTTACACCGTTTGTTTCAGTTCGATTATTGGTTGTATCTACATCAAGATTATCATCCATTGGAGGCTTTTGGTGTATCATCGTTCTTTCAAAATACTCCTAATTCTATTATAATCATGAATGGATAGAACTTGATAATTGTTTTAAACATATGTTCTATATGTGCAGGTGGTGTTAAGAAGGTTAGCATATGACTTGTCATACATGAAAGTTGTGGATGATTCTTAAACTGGGAGATCTAATAAGCTTTGCATGATGTGTTTATTTTTTCAATCTAATTGATTTGTTTTTTCCAAGAATCTTTTTTTAAAATCAAAAGCTTAGCAATAACAATTATAGATCCCTTTGTCTGTATAATATTTAAAACATAACCAATATTCTCTAAGTCAAATTGAATTGAATTTTGACATTGATAGGTTGAAGTCATTCAGACAGAACGCTTAAAATATGTAAAGAAGATTTGTTATTAAATGGGGTTTTTTTAATATCCATGAGGTTATGATGCAATAGCAATTATACATCCTTTTATCTTATGAAATTCTGAAGATACACAAAGATTCTATTACAACATTTGTTATCAAGTGGGGGTTGCAGAAGTTTCATTGTCAAGAAGGGGTTTTCTACAACAAACCAGGTAAAATCTAGAATTTTGATTTGTGATAAAGTTTTGTTGGTTATAAACGACACATCTTGCACTTGGAAAAGAAAAAGGCAAACATAGTGCCTTCAAAATGAATCATTTTATGTTACAAGACTTTGTAGAATTTTACCCCGCTTACTCATACTTAGATGTTATTCTAGACATATGTTTTACATTTGACTTAAGTGTTTTACCTTGTTTGTTTAGTATGATTATTTATGACATAGTTATTATAGATCTTGGACATTTTGGGTAGGTATTTATACTTCCTTTTACATTCCTCAAAATGATATTCAAATGTACTTTGAGGTCTAAGATCTATTAACATTCTATACTCAGTGTTCGTCACAGTATCAAGGAAAAAGTGCTTAAAGAAGCTGAAGAAACATGCTACATTATAGATTTGTCTCAACAAAACTCTACATTATAGTATGTAAAGAAGCTAAAAAAACATGTTACATTATCATTCTGTCACATGTCTTTAAGTATATGTTGAAACTGGGTGACTTTCAAGATGTTTGACCGATTCCCCAAATGCATGTATTTTTTCTTTTTGTTTATGTTTATTGTAACACCTGAAAAATTCAACAAAAAAAAGAAGAGAGAGAAAAGAAAAGGAAAGGGAGAAAAAGAGTATTACTTTAAAGCAAGGGGTTAAAAGTGTTCAAGGGGCAAACTTGCCAATAATGGGATTCAAAAAGGAGTATGGCAGCCCACACTTCCTTTTCACACTCACACTTCGGCTGAAAAGGAAAGAAAGAAGTTCTAAACCGGTTTCTAGAGAGAGGAAGAAGAAGATCTTCAAGAAGGTAAGGTTTCCTAGTGTTTTCTTCTTGGTTTTCAGTGGGTTTGAACTTCTGGACCGATCTTTTTGTGTTTTTGTTGTGTTTGGCAGCTTGTTTTTGTGTGTTTTAGTGTTAGAACTCTAGGTAGCTCTCGGGTTTGAGGGGTTTTCACTCGAAAGCTATTAGAGGTGAGTTCTAGATCCCCTCTTTTACATGTTTCTGCTTGTTTGGGGTTGATATGCATATTAAAATGTTGTTTTCTGCATAAACTATGTTTTTTCCATGTATGGTACAATTGAAATATGATGTATGTGTGTTTATGTGACTTCTGTGTTAGGTCTAGATTAAATATATAGGTTTAGAAGATTATTCATCTCTTGTAATGAACTCTTGTACATATTTATCTTTTTGTATGCAAGTTATATATATGTTAACCCAAATTATTATTTGTGTTGAGTGTATGTGTAATTGCAGGAAAACATCATACTTGGTCAAATTTAAAATTTGACCAAGTACAAGAACATTTACGGAAGAACAAGTCAAGGAATGTGCATCCGTGGATCTCCTGCGGAAGCATTATAACATCTACGGAAGAACAAGTCTGCTTGTGACATCAAGTTACTGCTGCTCCTGCGAAAGAAGAAAGCTTTCTCCTGCGGATGAAGTTCAACATGAAGATCAAAGAATCACCTCCTACGAAAGGCTAACTCCTACGGAAGGCCAACTTCTATGGAAGAACAAAATACTTGCATGAACTCCATTCTTCAAGGAAGCCTTATGAAGTCAACAAGTCAAATTCTCTGGAGTGACATCATCAAGTCAACATCTGCGGAAGACTGCACTTCTGTCAGAAACGAATATTGCGTATCACGTCAAGAATTTTATTTGTGTAACTTTCTTACCACAATAAGAAAATTACTTTTACCCATGTAAAAAAATGAATCCCTCTGCCTATAAATAGAAGGCATGGGTGCACACTTTTAGGGACCCTAGCATCATTAGCAACAGAAATCAATATCATCATTACACCAACAATATACCAAGAACTCCAAGAACACCTAGAACATCACATAGCAATTATCATATCAACAAAGATTAAAACCGATTGTAATCAATTCAGTATTAATGGAAATCAATTGAAGCAAATTTGTTTATCATATTACTTTAGCTTGTTTTCCATTTCTCTCATCTGTTCTTCATCGATTTATGTTACAATTACAATTTCTTAAACAATTAATTAAACAACGAGTTATGATAATTCCGCGATCATTATTTGTTCAATCAAACTGATAATTTCGGTTTCGATCCTTGGATTCACAGGTGGTGTCAGAGCCTCGTGCTCATTGATCTAGATAAATTGATTTATCAGTTTTGATTAGTCTAATTAGTTGTTAATTTCATTAGATCTATCAGTTTTTGATTAGATATGATATTTTTGGCTTAAAATTGCTTTTGAGTGTTCGTCACAGCTTGAGAGTTCATAACTCAAATTTAAGCGTGTTGTTGAACAATTTAATCAAAACACAAGTTGAGTTTGGCTAATCAATAGCTAACGAAGGTATTTTACTCAACGAATTGGTGTAATTTGTTAAAATCATCAAACCCTGTTATATCGATCATCGAGTACTGTTCCTTTGCTCGATTAACTCCGATCTACATCAAAATCATTTTGATTAGTGGATTTGTGTTGTTGTTCGATATTTAACGGTTGTTGAAACAAATTTGAACAGATCCCATCATCTAACATCTCAAATTCAAATCATCTCAGAATTTACTGAAAGGTTTGACTAATTTTGACCATAACTGCTTAATTATCTAATAATTAAGAGTTTGTCATTAATTAGCTTATTCTCAACAAAAGCCATTAATTCAAAGGAATCTCTGTCTTAGTTGATTTGATATCAATATTATCAGTGATTCGTTTTTGCTATGTGAGTGTGTTTGCATTACGTTTACTTTACACATTCATAAGGTATTAGATTAGTTGATAATTTGATAATTTCCAAGTTAACTAAAATGAGTAATTCAATTTTTGGCTCAGCTTATCAACCCCCAAAATTGGAAAACAAAGCTGACTTTAAAACATGGAAAATTAGATTTAGGAACCATGTTAATTACACTGATTCTGACTTATGGGTGTCTATGAGTGAAGGTCCCTACATTCCACTTGCTCTTTGACTTGATTATAATGACAACAATCAACTCATAAATTTGAAAGATCTGTCTTCTAAAGATGCAAAGAGGGTCAAAATTGATATTAAGGACTATAGTATGCTTACTATGGCTTTACCTGATGACCTCTTGATCAGATGTGAATCTTGCAAAACAGCCCACTCCTTGTGGAAGATTCTTCACCCTTTGTGTGAAGGAAGTGATTAGATCAGAAGCATTAGGAAGGATACCCTTTGTTCACAATATGAGACTTTTCATCATATTATGGGTGAATCTGTTCCTCAACAACTCCACAGATACATGTAACTTGTTACTGAAATGAACATCTTTGAGTTGAAGTATAGTAATGAGGAGTTAAACAAAAATATGCTCCATACTTTGCCAGAAAGTTGGACTCAAACTATGTCTATGTTCAAAAATACACTTGATCTAAAGGCAATTGGGCTAGATACTTTGGTAGCAAAGATGGAAGCTCTGGAGTTGGATGAGAAAACAAGAAACAAAAGTGTAAAATCACCAATTGCACCAAATCAATTTAAAGAAACAAAGGGTGCTGAAAATGCATTTATTTCCAATGATGATGTTGGAAGCTCTTGTGTTGAGAGTGATGATGAAGATGAAGTAGCTTTCTATGCAGCAAAGTCCTCTAAATCAAACTCTCAAAGCAGTTCAAACAAGAAAGTGAAAGGGAAACATGATGATTCAAAAACCTCAAATGCTACTACCACAAAGGGATCCATAACCAAAAAAAGCAACACTCAATCTGAACCAATTACTGTGGTCCTAGAATCAGAAGAGCAAAAAGCAGCATTTGCAGCCTTCTCTTCAAGCTTTTAAGCTTATCTGGGTATTACTTTGACCCCTGCTCACATTTGTCAACAAGACCTTGAAGAATGTCATCCTGATGAAGTGGAGGAAATGGATTTACAATGGCAAATGGCCATGATTGCATACAGAGCTAAGATGTATTTGAGAAGGAATAAGGGATTGGCTGTTGCAGGGAGAACTATAAAAATTAATATTGATAAATCCAAAGTGAGATGCTACAAGTGCAATTTTTATGGTTACTTTTCAAGAGAATAGAATCAGCAATCAACAAGTGACTTGAGACAAGCAAACCAAAGAAACTTCAAGCAACCTCAACTTACAAACTCATCCCCATCAGCAACAACTTCTTCAGCAGGTACAAGTAACACTAAAGAAACTGGGTTAATTATCTTGCAGGATGGTACTTGTGATTGGACCATGTATGAGAAAAAAGTTCTGGAGGAGAATCAAGAATTGATGGCTAACATGGAGAACAAATTCCACCTATGGCCAGAGAGGTAAGGAATAGATTATGTTCATCCAGATGTGTTGAAGAGATTGAAAGATATAGAATCCATACTCAACAATTAGCTGATAAAATCAAAAAAACTATGATTTTGAATGAATCTCATATGAGAGAACACAAATTATATCAGGTTAAAATCACTTCTTTACAAAAGGATTTGGATAAACTCTTATCTGAAAAATATAATTTGAAAGCACAAGTTGAGCATCTGACCACGTCTTTAACAAAATCAATGTCTGATCATGCATCCACTAAAGTGAAACTTCAGAAGTTTCAACTATCATCTTAGTAATATGAGAAACTTTTGAATACTCATATTGAAAGAAAGAATAGGTATGGGTTGGGATTTCATGCTGTTGCACCCCCATTGAATGATAACTACACCACATTACCTGAGTCAATGACCAATAGTTTGTTAAACCATTTTGTATCAAGCAACAAAATTGATGAAGTGATAAGTGGTGAAGATACTGAGGTCAGTGAAACTGATTCATCTAAATCAGAATGTTTAAAACAAATTGAATCAGAACTTGATTTTGATGATTATGATGACCTGGATGAGTTTGATAAGCCTAATGAGCAAAAATGTGCTGGTTTGGGTAAGGGGAAGAATGCGTTAATTGAACCTGTAATTCCTAAAGTTCTTGAGGAGATTAAGCTAACTTATCCTCCCAAATAAAGAAACATGTTGAAGACCATCTACACAAGAATTGCTCAATTAAATGAAGGAATTCATGAGCTTAACAAGAAGCACAAAACTCATTCATCAAAAAGAACTGTTGGATCCACGAAAGAAGAGAAAATCACTTCAGCAGAACACATGCGGAAGAAGAAGACTGTTTCAGAACCATCCGTAGAAAATCCAAAGAAGACCATCTTAGAACCATCCGTAGAAAATCCACTGAAGAAGACAAATGTTCTTTCAAAATAGTCAACATCCGTAGAAGATCTACGGAAGAAGCAATCATCTACTGAATTACACAATGCCAACAAGAAAGGTAAGAAACAACAGAGAGTTGTGAATCCTAAGCAACATGAAGATTCTTCAGCTGCAAAGATTAGAGAATTAAAGAAGCAAAAGAAGAAAGTGGTGGAGTTTGGGAGTGAAGTTGAAGAAAAATACTGCAAGTGGTATGACATGCATAGCCACAACACAGATGATTGTTACTTCAGTATCTATTGCTCCATATGCAACATGAACAATCATATGACTACTGATTATTACTTCAACAAACACTGTGCTATTTGCAACAAGAACAACCATTATACTCAAGAGTGCTACTTCAACAAGAAGAACAAATCAAAAGTTCCAAAGAAGCAACAATCTGAGAATGGTGAATTAGACTCACAATCCACTAAAAGCAAGGCAAGTTCAAAGCAAAAGAAGCAGCAACCAAAACAGCAGCAACCAAAACAAAAGGTTCCAAAGGCAAAGAAGCCAACATCTGTTGATGATCTAATAAAGAGGAAGAAGGAGAAGCAACATTTTCAAAGCAAGACTCCTCATAAGAAGGTAGATTTACAAGAAGATGAAGCCTTCTTTGACCACTTTGAAAAGGGTAATCAAGTACCAACATCAAAGACAAAAGATGCAGAAACTTTCTTTAATCAAGTATCATCATCAAGTTCAAAGAAAAAGATTCTCAAAGAAGAGGTGATAGAAGAAGTTGTTGGACCAAAAGAACGAATGAGCCTGATCAGAAAAACCTTTAAGTCCCACAGACATTACAACAACTGAAGTAGTCTGCAACAGCTGAAGACATCAACTGATAACAAGGTCTGAAGACAAAGTTTGAAGTGGAAGAGCTGAAGACAAAGTCTGAATTGAAAAAGCTGAAGACAAAGTCTGAAGCTAAAGAACTGAAGACAAAGTCTGAAGACAAAAGCTGAAGACAAAGACTGAAGACCAAGTTTCAGATGTTGTCACAACAGCTGAAGAAGACCTCTTCAGTAGTTGTGATGGTTTCCTTTCAGTAGTTATATTTTCCTTTCAGTTCTTTTGTAATCAGTAGTTTTATGTTTCTTGTAATCAGTACTTGTAGTTTTAGTAGTTTTAGTTTCATCTTGTACTTAGCATACTCTGAGATGTTCTCAGTTGTTGTGAACATTCTCAGTAGTTTGCTTACTTTCAGTTGTTTGTAATAATTCTGTTAGATGTCACTATCAAGTGACATCAGCAGACGTCACATTCCTTTATATAAGGAATGTTGACCTAATTGTAAGGTGCGCAGCTTAGCGAAGCTGAGTGGCTGATATAGCGAAGCTTAGCGGCCGCCATACCGAAGCATTTGTGCATGAATGATATTATCCCTTTTGCAGAAAACCCTCTTTCTCTATAACCGTGTACTGTTCCATTGAATATCTATTGTGTTCTTGCTATATTTGTCTAATTCTTGTTCTAATTCCGCTGCGATTCAACTCTAATTGATCAAACTTAGATCCCTGATCCTGTCAGAAGTGCTTGTAGATCAAGAACAAAGTGCTTTAAGTTCATCTTTAATAGAATCAACCTCACTGAGTCTAAAAACAACCCTGATACATCTAGGCTCATCCATAAAGGAGTAACAATCTTAGATACCAATGGCAAGCCCAAGCCCATTAAGGCTTGGGCTCCACGCTCTAATTGATTTCATTATTTATGCAGGAATATCCATGGAAAGCTGACAACAAATGGTATGTTGACAATGGTTGTTTCAGGCATATGACAGGAAACTGTTCTCTTCTCCATGATTTCAAACACAAAAATGCTTCATATGTGGCATTTGGTAGGGATAAGAAGGGAGGTAAAATTGTTGGTGAAGGAATGGTAACAAATGGTGTACTCAAATTTGAGAAAGTAAATTTTTGTGAAAATTTACAATACAACTTGTTGAGTGTATCTCAAATTTGTGACCAAAATTATACCACTTTATTTGATAACACTTACTGTTACATCCTTAAGCCAGGTTTTCAAATCCCAGCAGATTGGATCCTTCTTAAAGCACCAAGAAAAGGAAACACATATGTTTTGGACATGAACAACACCTCAATAACAATCAATGAAACCTGCCTGATTTCTAAGTCATCAGAAGATGAAGCTCAACTGTGGCATAGAAGGATGGTTCATTCAAACATGAAGAACATGAATAAGCTGGTCAAAAATAACTTAGTCATTGGCCTTCCCAAGAAAGAATTTTACTATTCTAATCATTGTTCATCATGTTATAAAGGAAAACAACATAGGGTGTCACATAAGTCCAAAACAATCAACTCAAACACAACACCACTCAAAATGCTACAAATGGATCTTTTTGGTCCAACCAATATGATGAGCATTGGAAAAAGGTAATATTGTTTGGTGATTGTTGATGATTTCACTAGATTCACTTGGGTTTTTTTCTTAAAACATAAAAGTGAAACATCAGAAACATTAATGGAGTTTATCACTAAGATTGAAAATCAACTTAATTTAAAAGTCAAAATCTTAAGAAGTGATAACGTATCTGAATTTGTTAACCATGCTTTAGACTCCTTTTGCAGGAACAAAGGCATGGCCAAACAAATCAGTGCACCAAGAACTCCACAACAAAATAGAGTTACTGAAAGAAGAAACATAACCCTCATTAAAGCAGCAAGAACAATGCTAGCTGACTCTGATTTGCCAATCACATTTTGGGCTGAAGTAGTGAACACAGCATGCAATGTTCAAAACAGGACCTTAATTATCAAAGAACATAATAAAACACCTTATGAACTTTTTTTTAAAAGAAAATCTTTTATAGGATATCTTAGAGTATTTGGGTGTCATGTGTCATTAGGAAATTTTCTGAAAAAGCCTATGATGGTTTCTTTATTGGTTACTCATCAACTTCTAAATCATATAGAGTCTACCTTCCATATCAAAACATTATGGAGGAAACTCCTAATGTATCATTTGATGAATCCTTGTTTCCAAAATCTATAAAAGGATCATCTTGGCTATTTGATATAGATGCATTAACAAATTCATTTAACTTTGGTTATTTGAATGTTGTAGGTCCTTCAGATACATGCTATCCTTATGTACCTCCAAGTATGAGTGAAGTGCCATTGACTGCTGATCCTCCAAGATTATCACATTCAAACACTTCAAGTATTGCTGATTCTGGCCCTCATCTCAAACAAGTAATGGAAATTCTGATGGAAATCAAAATTCAACTTCTGTAGAAGCAACTAATACATCAGCAGAAGTTAACCATGCATCCGCAGAAGTTACTAATGCATCTAGAGTAGTGAACAATGCATCAACAACAGTTCCTTCTACATCCGTTGACGTCCCATCTACTTTTGGAGATGATTAATTACCTTCAACTGAAGTTCCCAATCCATCAGAAGATGTTCCAACAACATTCACATCTACTAATCAACAAACTACAACATCCGTGGTTGTTCCTGTAACTCCTACGGAAGTTATTCCTTCATCTGCCGAAACACAAACTCATGAAGATGGTTTTCATTCAGCATCAAAAGAACAAAATGATGAGGATTTCGACCATTTTGTTGATTCTTGATGATCTAGTGTAGCTTGGACTCACCATAGCTGTTAGGATTATTTTGTTTTGTATGTAATAGGTTGGATGTTAGTTTGTTTCTTTATAATTTTGTTTTTGTATAGTTTCTATGGCCCAGCGAAACTACAAGCGAAACTATAGTTTCGCTCGTAGTCAACTGTCCAAGGTCACCCGGCGAAACTGTAGTTCGCTGCCGGGTGAATCTAGTTAATGGTCAGCCAGCAAAACTGTCAACGAATCTAGCTCAGCTTATATATTTTCATGTTATCTTTGTAAGTAAGTTTTTCAAAACCCTAATATTGAAATATCTTTGTTGCAACCGTGTGTTTCGGTTGGAAGTTCATTGATCATTATTTTTGATCCATTTATTGATTATTATTGTTTAGATTCTCAATTTGTTCATTATGTTATTGATATTATGGTGTTGATTCAGTGGGAATTTTTTGTTTACACATCAATTGCACTGTTATATCAATCAGTAGGACCAACAATATGGTATCAGAGCATTTGTGCTCTTGATTGATTGTGTTTTGGGTATTTTCAATCAAAAGTTACTGTTCCATTCCTTATCATTCTGATTTGCATGTTTTTGACATGGATATTGATTGAGACTTGTGTGTATTGGGTGTGGGAAGCTTTAGAAATCATCAGATCTCAATTCCATTGAGATTTGGATGAGTTGGATTGATTTTGTACTGAAAAAGGTTTTTAGATTCGTCAGGCGAATTTAGATATCTTCCAGCAAAACTGCCACTTGTTTCAGCAAATTTACAAAATTTGTGGTGTTTGGTTTTGGTTTCTTTGTTTCAACGAAAGTAGCTCTTTTGAATGAAAGTTCAACTTCCTTGATTGCCATAGCAAGCGAAAGTGCTGCCGAAATTGTCTTAGAATGAAAGTTCTACTAGTCTCAGAGAAACTATCGTCGAAACTAGAGTTTCTGAGCACTAATTTGGGCGAAACTGCTGTTTGCTTGCAAGTGAATCTATAAGCAAAGTTGTCAGCGAATTTAGAAGCGAATCTACCAGCGAAGTTATCAGCGAATTTAGTAGCAAACTTACAAGCGAATCTAGATTCTTCAGCGAAATTAATACTGTATAAAGAATGACATCCACCAATATCACCATTTCTGACTTGGAGAGTGTTGCTCCCTATAGGCCACCGAGGCTTATAAATGGTGATAAATTTGGGGACTAGAAATAATGTTGAAAAGCCTTCTTTTACTACACTGATCATAATCAATGGGAATCAATAGTAAACGGTCCGCACACTCCAACTGTCACTGTTGGTCAAGTTACCTCACCAAACACTGTTCCATCTACCTTTACCGAAAGAGACCTCAAGCTAATGGATCGTGATTAGAAAGCTTTTGGAGCTTTAACTTTATGTTTATCTCAAGACATCTACAACCGCTTTGCTGAACACAAGAATGCAAGGTCTTTATATGATTCTCTGTGTGAATTTTATGATGGAAATGAGGATTTAAAGAAGGACAGGAAAGCTCAAGCTGAAAAGGAGTTCAATTCATTCGTAGGACACAAGCATGAAAGCCTTACTGATATTACAAATCGATTTTTGTCTATCTCAAGCACCTTAAAGAAGTATGATGAACATCTGGGTAACCATGAACAAGTTACTAAGCTCCTGGACTCACTTCCACCGTAATGGAGCTTGCAAGTTAGGATGTTGAAGCAGGAAAGAAACTTCGCTGATTACAAACTTATGGATGTAATCAACAAATTGAAATCTTTTGATTTGGATTTGAAAATGAGGGAATACAATCAATCCATGATGCCGGCCATAATATATCCACAAAATGCTGCATTAGTGTCATCCGATGCAAACTCGTCTATGTATGGTTCAGCTTATGATGCTTTTACAGGATATGGCTTATCAAACAAGTCCAGCTGTGGATCTACAAGTGTTGGTTCAAGCTAAAAGCCATCCGTCACTGCTCAAATTCCATCTGATACAGTGGCATTATTCAGAATGTTTGTACACAGCTATAAAGCAGTGGTTGCGGGGGAGCTGAAGGGAAAAGGAATGACTGTTGAAGACATGTATCAGGTAGATCCTGTTGGCTTAGAGGAAACTGATATCCAATGGCAAATGGCCATGCTCACACTACGCGTAAGAACATTCATGGAATGTACTGGTAGGAGGAGCTTTGGAAGTCAAAACCAGAACTCTAAGCTTGGCTTTGATAAGTCAAAATTGAGATGCTTTAATTGCAAATAGCTGGGGCACTTTAAAAAAGAATGTTCATCTCCTATCATCACTAAACCAGGAACTTCGAGAACTTCTAAATTTATCCCGATCACCGACAAGGAAGAAGCTAAGCCCAAGAAGGAAACATCACTCATTTCAAACTTTGATTGGAGTGCTGAGATTAAGGAAACTGAAAAAGAAATCAATCATGCGCTAGTGGCTAAGGTGGTGAACAGTGATATGGATTCTGTTAAGGACTTTGATCCTTTCAGGGAGTTCAAGAGTGAGATTCAAGAAGAAGCTATTGGTGAAAGTGATAAGCAACAAGTTCAAGTTGAAGAGGTGAAGATTGGTAAAGTTAAAGAAGAAAAAGGTGATTGTGAGAATGTAGAAGAGAAAGTGATAGTTTGTGCAGTAAGTGAAGGGAAACAGAATGTCTGTAAAGAAGAAAAGAAGAAGGAAAGTGAAGCTAAAGAGATTAGGAAGAAAGCAGCAAAGGAAGAAGAATGCAGGAAGAACACTCTGGTTTGTCAGTGTGAAAAGGCGCTGGCTGCTGAAAAGGTAGTTATGGGTCTCCCTTATAAGATAATTCAAGACATGTGTTCTCCTCCATTCAAAATTCATTTATTTGGGTTATATAAAGCTAACAGACTATTATTAGAAAATGAAAAAGAATTAAAACAAATAAATAAGAAACTTAAAACAAATGAGTCTAAATATTTTGTCAAGTTAAATGAAGCTTTAAAAGAAAATGAGCATTTAAAAAGAAATATTTTGGGAAGAAACGTTGAAATAAATGCTTTAACTGAACATGTAGCACTTTCTGAATTTGAAACAAGCAAATTAAAAACTAAACTTGAAAAATAGACAATTTCTGGGATGAAACATAAGGAGCTTTGCAAGAAACAACGGGGGGCTAGAATTAAGACTGGTTTGGGATGCGAAGAAACCACTCATGTTTATCCTCTTCCAAGTACTTATTGTTATTCTCCTATGCCTATACCTCATCCAACTAATGAATTAATTCAGAAAGATACTAACAGTTTGTATGCAGGTTCAGAAGGAGTGAATCATAAGGAGATTAGGGAGGAATATGATTATGGTGCAAGTAGTGGTCTGGGCAGCTCTAGTCTTAACATTTCAGATTCCAAAAAGTCTTCAATAGACAATAGTTTAAGTAGATTTATTTCTCAAACGTCTATTACAGACAATAGCATATATAGTTCTAGTTCTAGCCCAGCTTGTTTATCTTCAGATGTCTATGAATCAAATCATGATGTTTCAAATGCTCGTGTTAATAGAAATGATGGTTGTTTAAGTAAAGCTTCAGATAGAGATACTAACTCAAGTTGCTTTGAAAAGTTTCTTTCTCATCCTATCCCATCTTTTACACCAATTCGGATCTCTAAACCTAAAGGGACAGAAACAACTTTCTCAAACGTTAGAAACATTAATGTAAATGAATTAGAATCTACTAAAATTAAGGCTACAAAAGAAATATTAAAAGAATCATATGACTCTTATAGCAATTCTGATTCACACATGTCTGAATTTGAGGAAGAAATATTAACTGATCAAGCGTCTGTTTAAAATGTAATAAGAAAGGTTTAATGTCCTGGTGTTTCAGATGTGGGAAGAATGATCATGTTATTAAAACCTGCCCTACGTTTATTAGTAGAAATGTAAATAGCAGTTCCTTAGGAAGTAGATTAAATCATTTCGTAAACAATTTTTTCTGTAAAAAATCCTCTGTTCCGAGACCTAAGTCAGTCAAGACTTGGGTCCCAATTTCCAAATCTTAACAGTTTTTTTGTTTATATGCCAGGAACATTCCAGAAGAGCTATCAATAGCTTCTGGCACGTTGATAGTGATGTTTAAGGTATATAACTGGGTAGAAGGATCTACTCATAAATTATCGCATAATAAATGGAGGATATATCGCTTTTGCTGAAGACAAGAAGGGTGGAAAGATGATTGGTCAGGGAGAAGTCTCAAATGGTTTCTTGACTCTGGAGAAAGTGAACTATATTCCAGAATTGGCATTCAATCTGTTAAGGTATCACAAATCTATGATAAAGATATACCAATGCTGTTTATGTCAAATGAATGCCTATTTCTCAAACCAGAGTTTATTATTCCAGAAGAATTAGTGATCATGAGTGCTCCAAGAAAGAATGATACTTATCTTCTGGATATGGGATCACAAGAATCTACCTCCACTATGACATATCTCCTGTCCAAAGCTTCATCTTTTGAATCCTTTCTGTGACATAGAAGATTAGGACATGTTAATTTCAAAAATATAAATAAATTGGTTAAAAACAATCTTGTGAGGGGGTTACCACTTAAAGATTTTTTAGTGGTAGAAAAATGCATAGCGTGTGCTCAAGGAAAACAGCACGGAAAGCCACACAACCTTAAGCTTGAAAACACAATTCCAAAACCCTTGAATTGTTACATACTGATTTATTTGGTCCTATTAGTGTTAAATCTATTGCTAAAAAATCTTATTGTTCGGTTGTTACAGATGATTATTCAAGATACTCATGGGTAAGATTTCTAGCAAACAAGGGAGATACTGCAGAAGAGCTTCAAAATCTGATCCTATCAATTGAAACCGTTAGCAAAAAGAATGTAATGGCCATCCAAAGTGATAATGGTACTGAATTCAGGAACCATATCTTTGACTCCTTCTGTGCGAGCAAAGGGATTCTCAGACAGTTCAGTGCTGCCAGGACACCTCAACAAAATGGTGTTTTTGAAAGGAAGAACCAAACCCTTATTAAAGCAGCAAGAACTATGCTGATTGAGTCAAAGCTTCCAATTATTTTCTAGGCAGAAGCTGTCAATTGTGCTTCCTATGTACTTAATAGGGTTCTCATTACGAAAGACAAAATGAAGACTCCTTATGAGCTTCTTCATAAACGGAAACCCTTGATTAACTTCTTTCGTTCATTTGGCTGCTCATGTACTTTGCTAAACACTCAAGCTCAGAAGTCAAAGTTTGGTGCAGTTTTTGATGATTGTTTCTTCATTGGCTATTCTTCCTCACAAAAGGCGTATAGGGTCTACAACAAAAGAACGTGTATTGTGCAAGAATCATTTTATGTTGATTGGCAGGAGTCTAATTCTCCACACATAGGGTCAGATCCAGCATGGTTTTATGACTCAAATACTATCTTCAAATCTTTCAACATTCCAGTTTTTGATGATGATGTTGTTCCTCAAACCAATATGCAAATCATTCCTCCAACCAAACCTCTTCCACCCAAACCTCATCCATAACCACTAATTGACCCTCCACCTCAACCTCCACTTGATGTTCCACCTACACCTCCACCACAACTGATTCCTCTATCCCAACATGCTTCCCTTTCACAACCATCACAAACCACATCCTCATCCTATTCCAGTTCATTAACCCTTAACACCAACTTCAAAACCTTAAAAGACCATCCATATGATTACATCATTGGTTCCATTACAGATGGAGTGAGGACACTAAGTCAATCTGGTTTGATAAATGAATGTCTCTATGCATGTTTCTTATCTCAAATCATTCCCAAAAATATCTTAGCAGCACTTCTAGACCCATGTTGGGTTGAATCAATACAGATGAAGCTTCAGCAGTTCAGGAAACTAAAAGTTTGGCAATTAGTTGATCTTCCTCCAAATAAGTTCCCCATTGGTACTAAATGGGTATACCAGAACAAACCAGATGATCGAGGAGTTATAATTAGAAACAAATCTAGGTTGGTTGTTTAGGGATTTGCTCAGGAGGAGGGCATTGACTATACTGAAGTATTTGCCCCAGTTGCTCGCATTGAAGCCATCAGAATCTTTCTTGCACACGCGGCTCACAAAAACTTTAAAGTTTTTAGATGGACGTGAAGTGTGCATTTCTCTACGGGAACATTGATGAGGAGATTTATGTTTGTCAACCTCCAGGTTTCAAGGATCCAGATTTTCTAGACAAATTATATAAACTTGATAAATCCTTATATGGATTACATAAAGCACCTTGCATCTGGTATGAAACTTTGACACAATATCTGCTCAGCAAGGGTTTCTCTCATGGAACTATAAACATGACTCTATTCAAGAAGAAACTTGAAGGTGAAATGCTGATTGTTCAAGTGTATGTTGATGACATCATTTTCGGGTCAACGAATGAGAAACTGTGTAGAGAGTTTGAAGAAGTAATGAAAGATCGCTTCGAAATAAACATGATGGGGGAGCTGTGCTTTTTCTTGGATTGCAGGTTGAACAAAAGCCTACTGGCATTCTGATTCACCAAGAAAAGTACGTTCTGGAGATTCTCAAAAAGTTCAAGATGGAAGATTCTTCTCCAGAACTCACTCCATTCACTGCTCAAACCTGTTTAACTCCAGATGATAATGGGAAATCCGTGGATGCTTATCGATATCATTCTATGATCGGATCTCTCATGTATCTCACGGCTAGCAGTCCTGATATTACGTTCGCAGTGTGCTACTGTGCCCGTTTTCAAGCCAACCCAAAAGAATCACATGAAAAAGCTGTTAAACACATCTTTCGTTACTTAAAGGGTTCCTCTTGGCTGGGTCTTTGGTACCCAAAAGGAGGGAACTTTGATTTACATGCATATTTTGACAGTGATCATGGTGGTTGCAGGATCAACAGGAAATCCGTCACTGGCGGATGTCAATATCTCGGAGATTGTCTTGTTTCATGGTAAAGCAAGAAGCAAACAATAGTATCTATCTACAGGAGAGCCTGAATATGTTGCTGCATCCAGTTGCTGTTGCTAAGTGCTTTGGATACAACATTAGATGATGGATTATGGAATCAATTTCCTTCATATTCCACTTTTCTATGATAATGAAGCTACTATTGGAATTGCCAAAAATCCAATTCATCATACTCGCACCAAGCACATTGAAACAAGAATTCATGCCATTCGGGACGCTCAGGAAAAGGGTTTTATAGATATTATTCCAATTGACACAAAAAATCAAAGAGCAGATCTTTTCACAAAAACATTTGATAAACCTTGTTTTTATGAATTGATCTCAATGTTGGGTTTAATATTATTTTGAAACCTCTTTTCTTAACAAAGTGTGTAAATATCTGTAAATAACTCCTTTTTGTTTCTTTTCTGTTTTTTATATACATCTAAACTTTTACTGATAAACTTTTGAGTCCCATATGTCTTCCCATCTTTGATCTTTTACAAATTTAAAATATATATATATATATATATATATATATATATAGAAATTTCTATTGCATGGCTGCTATAAAGAAATTTTGGGGGAGAATAAAGATTACACTCTTAGGTTTTTTAATTTTGTCTTTTCAGGAACTTCAAGAAAAAGAAGTTTGAAGGAGGTCAACAGCCTTGTGTTGGGATATGCATGGTAGGCTCAGCCTAAAAATGAATTAAACAGTGATCGTGTAGCTTAATTAAAGTTTAAGAACCTGGTGATAAGGATTATCCTCCTGACATTTCGGCCTGCACAAAGTTACAAGTCTTGTCAAAAATGGGTTAAGAGTTTCAAATCTCTGCTTTGACTTTTTCAAAATCTCCCCATCACCTTGTCTATGAATTGATGCTTCTAATTAGCTCTTCAAAGTTATATCTCGTGCTTATCTCCTTTGCTATGTGTGAACATTGACCTGGAGTGATGATCTCCTCTGTTATACGTAAGTATAGACCTGGAGCTCTCATCAGCACGTTATGATGATCTTCTCTGTTATACGTAAGTATAGACCTGAAGCTCTCATCAGCAAGTTAAGATGGTCATCTCCTCAGTTATACGTAAGTATAGACCTGGAGCTCTCATCATCTGTTCCAAAATAAAGGCACAGTGATTCTTAAATTAAGAATCATTGTTGAAAACTCAAAAGAAACTCAAGCAGAGTTAATTAAATTGCTCAATAAACCATGAGGATAGGATAAGTACTTTGTCGAATGTCAGTGGGAACCAAATCATCAGAGTCTCTAAAATTAAACCAAAACATGATAAAGACAGCTGCAGATTACACGTTGAAAAGAATAAGGCATGGGCTTAAAAGGACAAACATATCAGCAATCCCGCCAATCTTTGACTCTCTGGATCAACTTCTTGAAAATGAAGTGTCTCTATCCTTTTATTCTTGATTTTTTTTTTCGTTTACTTCATACTTATATTTTACTTTATTTTAATTTTCTGTTTTTCTTATTCTGTTCGTGTTAATATTATGGGGTGAAGAATGTTTTCATGAAAGTTTTTCTAAATATAAGAATTAAATTTTTTTTTACTAAGTGTTAAGTTCCAGCGAAACTAAGTTTCGCTGGCTGTTTCGCTAAGCGAATCTATAGATTCACCGGCAAACTCGCTGTTCACTGGGATACATGACTTCGTTTGTGATGGCGAGCGAAACTAAGTCCTATATATTACATAGTGTGAAATTTGTTTCACGTATTCAGTAGCGAATTTAAACCCTAGTTTCTCTGCATTCTATATCCACACTCTTTAAAAATTGATTTCCGTAGTGATTGTTTGGTTCTAAGTGCTCAGGTGGGTGTTTCGAACCTGTTCTTAAGCATTGATTGAGGTTTAATACACTAGACAATAGTTCTAGGTTGATTCACTGGGTCGGGAGGTTCGCAGATTCATTCAGCGAAACTGCGCAACCAACCAGCGAATCTGAACGAAAGTTCAATGTCCCGAGAAACTATCTCGTTATGCTAACCATGTGTACTTTACAGTTTCGGCAGGATAATTTAAGCGAAACTATAGATTCGCTCAGGCACACAATTTTTGTTAGGGTTTCAGCGAACTTACATCTTCGCTGTTGTAAGAACCACAATTTCGCCCTTAGCGAAACTATAAAATCGCTTAGACACATGAGTTTGTGCCTGTGTCACATCAAATCTATAGTTTTGCTTGGAAGAAACTAAAAGTTCAAATCACAGCGAAACTATAAACCTGTGCCAATTGCGAAACTACATCTTCGCTTGTCAGTGAAACTGTTGAATTTTTTCTGAATTTTCTTGAATTTTGTCTATTTCATTTATTATCCTTATTTTATTTTTTAACTAACTTACTTTTGTTTAATTTTTAGTAAAGATGGCAAATCTGAAGTTCAATGAGAAGACAAACATTGTTGCACTATTGGATGTTAGTAACCCTAAGACCATTGGATTCAGAGATTGCATTAAGTGGTTGAAGCAGTCCCTAATCAGTTATGCTATTTCTCATATGCATACGATCTATGATCTTCACATAAGAGACATTTGGAGAACGGCAGAGTATGACCTTGGGACTAATCCACATCGGATTACTACTAGAGTCCTTGAGCATGACTTTGTTATTACTGTTGAGATTGTGGCAAGGGCATTAAAGCTGGAGGAAGATTGTGGTGATGAGGTGATAATGTCTGATGCAGAGGTACTAAATGCTTTTAGAGGCATTGGGTATGAAGGACCCTTTTTTGGCTCAAAGAAAGAAATCAAGAAGTCCTTCCTATCTAAGGAATGGAGATACATCACCCATATATTTATTATGTGCCTGGATCATAGGAAGGGAGGGTCAGATGGTCTAAATCAGCACTGGGCAAAGGTTATGATTGTATTTTGCTTGGGACAGAAAGCCAATATTGCAAAGTTGATTTTGGATTGCATGACTGAGACTATAATGGTGTTAAAAAAGGATAAGTGGCTGCTATATCAAAGGTTTGTATAGATGCTCATTAATGATTCTAAGCCAGATCTACCTAGACATGGAGAAATTAAAAGACTGGTGCAAATGAACACTAGAATATTTGCAAATTTCTCAGTTGTGAGACACGACTTCAGCGGAAAGATAACGTATATTTTGGAGAATATGTACTCTGCTGAAAGATGGAGTTACATAAGGAGGTTGATTGAAAATGAGAACAAAAATGCAGAAGATAATCAAGAAAAGCAAGCCGAGGCCATAAAGTAGCGAAAAAGGTAAGCGAAGGAGAAGGAGTATGATTTAGACTCTGAGATTGATTAAGAGGAGGAGTTGAGAATTTAAAAGGAGAGGAGAACGAAAAAGAAATCTGATCAAAGAGAACCAGCTCATGTAACTGAAAGGAGATCTAAGCATAAGCAACCAGTTTTTGAAGATAAAAGGGATCCTAGATATGAATTAGATCAAGAAGTTATTCAAAATCTAAATACATCTTTGGCCAATAAATTGGGGATGATAAAACAAAGCTGGTGACAGGAACTAAGAGAAAAGAAGAAGGATAAAGAACTGGAGAGCCTGAAGAGAACGATGGTAGACCAATAGGAATTGATTAAGAGATTACTCAAAGAGGTAAATGAGCTTAAAGCTAATGCTGGCCTGCCCAACAAGTTATCTCAAGCAGAGCTAAATGATCTTACAGATACATCCAAGTATTCTTTTTTGAAGGTGGGGAGTTCAACAGGGATTGGAGGAGATGCCAGTGGAATGGGAGCAGGTGCTGGTGGCAGTGGTGATGGTGGCCCCAATGTTGGAGTTGACAAAGTTGTCAGAATTGGAGCTGAGAAGAGAAGTGATGTGGAAGGTGCTGTAAGAGATGAGCCTAGGGTTGTAGAGTTTGAGTTTATAGATTTGGGGCTGGACATAGACACTGATTTAAGTGGGGCTAAATTTTAGAGAAAAAGCAGTAGAAGGTAGCAAGAAAGGAGCTGAGATGAATCTTATAGATGAAGAAGAGGAATATGAGGAACAACTGGTTGATTATGATTCTAAACTTGAATTCTATGAAGTAGATGAGTGTCCAATGACTTATGTGGCTCAAAGGAATTCTGACGAAGGAGATGTAATCGAGCTAAGCAAGGAAGATTGGTTTGTCAAGGAGAAAAAAGGAACAACTGACTCCGTTGTTCCAAAACATAAGTGAACCAAGTAGGAAGAAATCAGATAAGAAGATAGTGAGTTGGAAGTACAACCATGAGTTGAAAATGTTTATGATTAAAAGAAGGAGAGGGGACATTTCTTACATGCATAAAAGGAAGGCTTTCAAGACCTTGCCTAGATGGGATTTGAGGAGACTATCGGAAATTCCCCTTTTTAAGGCACATGTAAGTGAGAGGGCAATGCTATTGGAGAAAGAGATTAAGATGGGGATAAATGATAATTTTGAAGCGTTTGGATACTTGAAAACAGAAAGGAGGAGATCCAAGAAGGATTTGGACTGGGCTACAAGAAAGGGGAAGATAGTATTGAAGCTCAAGCCAGCGAAAACAGTTAATAGAGTGAGAGTGCCCAATCCACTTCCCCAAAGACTACATAAGTTTGAGAAGTGGTTCTACGACAACAATACTGGGAAGTTGTGATTAGATTGAAAGGTGGTGAAGAGATTAAACTATTTGACCTGATGGAAGTGTTCTCATTCTGTGATGAAGACTTGGTGGTGCTATACGAGAACCACATCAAAGCTAGAGCTGAAGCTGAAACAAGAACTGAAGCCAGTCTATTCATGAAGGTGGATAACAACGCTCGTGGTGTGAGGGTTGAGATCAGGGAGCTTACTGAGAAAGTATTACAAGCTAATGAATTGAGGATGGATATGCAGGAGCTGACTAGAAAATTTGAAAAAGCCAGTGCAAGGGGAGATGAAGAAAGTACAGCTAGAGCTGATCAGGAGTCTTCAGAGAAAGATGCTAGAGAAGTGGGAGATAAAGAGGAAGATCAAGGGTGAGGTCCAACCTAGGGGGAGTATTGATGATCTAGTGTAGGTTGGACTCACCATAGTTGTTAGGATTATTTTGTTTTGTATTTAATAGGTTGGTTGTTAGTTTGGTTCTTTGTAATTTTGCTTTTGTACAGTTTCTGTGGCCCAGGGAAACTATGAGCAAAAGCTATCCTAGGTCACCGGGCGAAACTATAGTTCGCTGCCGGGTGAATCTAGTTAATGGTCAAACAGTTTAGCTAGCCAGCGAAACTGTCAGCGAATCTAGCTTAGCTTATATATTTTCATGTTTTTATCTTTGTAAGTAAGTTTTGCAATACCCTAATATTGAAATATCTTTGTTGCAACTGTGTGTTTCGGCTGAAAGTTCATTGATCATTCTTTTTGAGCCATTTATTGATTATTATTGTTTAAATTCTCAATTTTTTCATTATGTTATTGATATTGTGGTGTTGATTCAGTGGGAATTCTTTGTTTACATATCAATTGCACTGTTATATCGATCAGTAGGACCAACAATTCTCCATCTCAGCTGGATCCATCTCCATCATCATTAACCAAAATCACTAACTTAGAATCATCCATTCCAGTTGAATCAATTCTAACATCAAGAATTCATAAGTATCATCTAATAGAAAACATCATTAGTGATCTTAATGAAAGAACCACAAGAAGCCAAGGGGGAGCTGCCAATATTTGTCTTTTCTCTTGTTTTCTTTCACAAGTGGTTCCTCCCAATATCACTGCTGCATTAAAAGAGAATAGCTGGATTGAAGCAATGCAAGAAGAACTTTAGCAATTCAAAAAGCAAAAAGTTTGGAATCTAGTTGATCTTCCTGAAGGCCAATATCCATTCGGTACAAGGTGGCTTTTCAAGAACAAACTAGATGACAGAGGTATCATTGTCAGAAACAAAGCAAGGCTAATAACATAAGGGTATACTCAAGAAGAAGGGATAGACTATGATCATGTCTTTGCCCCAGTTGCAAGGAATGAAGCTATTAGAGTCTTCCTAGCCTATGCTTCACATAAGAAGTTCACAGTTTACCAGATGGATGTAAAATGTTCCTTCTTATATGGTAAAATTGATGAAGAAGTCTATGTTGCCCAACCATTATGCTTTGAGGATCCTGATTACCCACACAGGGTATAAAAGCTTGACAAAGCTTTGTATGGTCTTCATCAGGCATCAAGAAAGTGGTATGCAACATTGTCATCTTTCTTGCTCAAGAAAGGTTACAAAAAGGAAACCATTGATCAGACTCTTTTCCTCAAACATGATCATCAAGACCTATTGGTTGTCCAGATCTATGTGGATGATATCATTTTTAGGTCAACAAACAACAGATTGTGTGAAGACTTCTTTGATGAAATCTCAGTTCCAAATGAGTTCCATGGGAGAATTAAAATTCTTCCTTGGTTTACAAGTTCATCAGAAATCAAATGGAATTTTCATCAATCAGGAGAAGTTTATGCACCAAATCTTGAAGAAGTACAACCTTGCTGACTCTTCTTCATGCAAAACACCAGCATCAATAATAGATAAGATTGTACCTGATCCTAAAGGGAAATCAGTTGATCAAAGATTGTATAGATCTATGACAGGATCTTTGATGTATTTAACTGCCAGCAGACCTGACATAATGTTTGCTGTGTGTGTCTGTGCTAGGTACTAATCAGAACCCAAGGAGTCACATATGAATGCTGTTAAGAGGATTTTCAGATACCTTAAAGGGAAGCCAGCTCTTGGACTTTGGTATCCCAAAGAAGGATATTTCAACCTCTATTCATATTCTGATAATGACCTTGGAGGTTGCAACAACAACTGAAAATCAACAACTGGTGGCGGTTAATTTATTGGACCAATACTAGTTTCTTGGCAGTGCAAAAAGCAAAAAAATATGTCAATATCCATAGCTAAGGCTGAGTACATTGCTGCTTCAGCTGGTTGCTCTCAAGTTTTGTGGTTGCAAAATCAACTACTTGATTATGGTTATAATTTTCTTCAAACAACAATTCACATTAATAACTCAGCTGCTATGTTCATAACTGCTAATCCAGTGCAACATAGTAAAACAAAACATATAGAAATTAGATATCATTTTCTGAGAGACTGCTCAGAAAAAGGTTTAATCAAGTTGATCAAGGTGGATACAACAAATCAGCTTGCTGATTTATTCACTAAAGCTTTGAGTCAGTGAGATTTAATTTCTTAATTGAGTCTTTAGGCATGATCAACTTAGATTAGTCATCATCACAAAGAAAAGCATGATCTGTCCTTTATAATTCTCAATATGAAAAAGCCAAAAACATCCATAAAACATATAAAAATCCAAAAATATTGTCCTGTTAATATGTTTTCTTGAAAAACCAATTCATATCATAGGAAATGATAGCACACTATACCTTTGTTTACTTGCCTGGTATAAATCTTACAATAGAGACTAATCAGATGTGATTTGATATGTAAGTAGGTTCAGCTTGAGTGGAAAATAAACATGTCCATGCTTAACATAATACCAAGGTGACTAATTATGGGAATTTCCATTTTGAGGAGCAAGGCAGTCTTATCCTACTGTGATCAACTTAGTCACCCAAGCACACTATGTTCCAACACTTTACAACCTCTATCTTTGCACATCATGGACCCTCTGTTTTGCTTGAGCAAAGACCTGGGTTCATAGGACCCTCTGTTTTGCGTGAGCAAAGACCTGGGTTCTTAGGCACCTTTGTTTTACGTGAGTAAACACCTGGTGACATGATGCTGATCATCATAAGTTCCAAAAAGGAACAACTCTAAAAGAATCCAATATGATCAAATGTATATTATCTTAAAGAGCATAAAAATCATATCAACCGCATTAATAAGATTTCAAAGAAATCTTAAGATAGAGCTTATGATTTAAGGAACATAGTTTCCATGTGTGAAAAAGTGATGAATTTACTCATAAACGGAGGGCAAACTCTAATGTGAATTGAATGTGGAGTCCATATTTGTCTATCTTTAATCAATACCAAAACATGATAAACAGCATGACAAGTTGAATGTATACTCTTGCTTGAATTTATATGGATCATATTACTTACAATCAGCACTAGGTCTATGTCTACTATCATCATACAAAAGGCATCAGGAAGTTGCTTAGTGTCATAGTATGATCCCATGTTATGGTTAAATTGCTTGTAAATATGTTATGTGTAGTTTCTGCTTATTAAAAAAAATACATAAAGATTTTGTTTTTGTTCCTTTCTTAGCTAATAAGATGGACAGATAATTGCTTTCCATGCTGTTCTCTTCATAAATTTCTGCTAAATGCATAAGTTCGTGATTTATCACAAATTTAGGGGGAGTAGTCATCAACATGAAAAGATTTTATTACTTTTAAATGAAGAAAATTGGAGCTTGAGCACTAACTTGGCTGCGGGATATCTAAAGTTTTTAACCAAATCAATCTCTTGCACATTTGCCATGAAGCAAAGTCAACAAGGTCCAACAGCAATCAACACATGATCTAACAACATGTTTGGATCATACAACAAAAAAAAAATGTAACAAGTTTGCCTTCCGTAGATGTTCTGCGGAAGAATTAACTTGTTCTGCGGAGGAATTAATTTTGTGGTTTCACAGATGAATTATCTTGTGGTTCTGTGGAAGAATTATTAACCAAGGAAGGGGTAATGAGGGTTAAGGGTCCCATAATATTAAATAAAAGGATTTAAATATTCTGAGAGAGTATAAATGATGTTCTTGACCGTTGTCATTCTTATTCACTTTTTCAAACCTAGAAAATCACTCTCAACCCATAAACCCCTCTTTCCGCCAACATTCAAATCACCTACTCCACACAACCATCTACACTTGAATTTCAACATCATAGCATCAAATATACAACATTTTCAAGATGGCTAACAGATTTTCAAAAGAACATAATGTTTGTGCTTTTCTTAATGCCGAAGACCCAGTGACCGAAGGATGCAGAGATATAATCAATTATTTGAGAAGATCAAGAATATCTTATGCATTATCAATGGAAGCAACCATCTATCAATCCGATATGATAGATTTTTGGAGAACAACAAGAATAGAGGAGGAGGACAATGAAAAGGTGATTTATTCAACCATAAGAAATGCAAAGTTAAGGATTGATGAAAGAATAATCAGAAGGGTGTTGCAGCTGGGAGAACAAGAAGAGAGTCATCCAGATGTGTTTCAACATGACTACATTGAAAGAATCTTTCATCTGATAGGATATGTTGGAGATTAGAAAAATGGAGAAATCAAGAAAGGAAGGTTGTGCCAACCTTATAGGTTTTTATGCCATAATTATTTGAAGTCTATGTCAAACAGAAAATCTAGGCTAGATAGATTTTTAAGGCACATATCATCTGGGATAATCGGTGTGTTTGAGGGAAGAATATACAATTATGCTAAATACATCCTTGGGTGTTTATATGACCATATCAGGGTACAGAAAGAAGATAAGATGTACATGTTCCCTAGATTTCTCCAACTGATCATCAATGATGCATTGCCCAACATTCAAATAGAAGGTGGAGCTTTTGTTCAATCTCACCTTGGGAGGTCTGTGCTTAATAAAATCAGTAGGCAATATCAAGGAAGAGATATGGAAATGTTTGCTCATGTAATAGATGAAAATGCAAACATTCCCCAAGAGCTTATATACTCTAAACAACAACAAGCACCACGTGCTGAGTCCCCTAAACCTACACAACAAGAACCACTTTCTCCACCACCAACATCTTTGATACACCAACCAGAAACACCACCTGTTCATCTCAATTCACCAACGAGTGAACACACACAACCCTTCTCTCCTTCCCATTCCCAATCATCATTGAATACTGCTGCAGCAAAAATAGTCTCACCTGATCACTTTCAACAATCACCACCACATCCATCACCACAACAAGAACCACATTCTCCACCACCAACTCCTTTGATAAATCTACCAGAAACACCACCTGCTCAACTGAATTCACCATCAAGTGAACACACCTAACCTTTCTCCCCTTCCCAATCCCAATCATCACTCAATACTACTGCAACAGAACCATTCTCACCCAATCACCATCAAACACCTTCTCATCTAACAACACAACAAACTTCCTCACCCCCATTTCCTGAACACACCTCATCAACTGAAAGCCCTGCACTCACTAAAATTATCAATCTTAAAGATGATAATGATGTTGAAATGAAAGATGGTGCAACAGAAGAAATCTGTTTAGAAGCCGAAGGGAAAAATGACAAGGAAGTTGAACAACTAATTGAAGCTGCTTGTGTAGAACAACAAGATGAGAGTGATACTCACTTTGTTGACATCACTGCTCTTGATAAAGTTGATCTAAGAGAAGAGGAGATTAATATGAGTAAAAGATTTCTTGTTGCTAAATATAACAATCTAATCATCAAAATTAATCAAAAGATAGAGAAGTTGAGAGAATTGAAAAGGAAGTTAATGGAGAAAGATGAAACCATTGCAACTAAAGAAACAACCATCAAGCAGTTAAGAGAAGAAATTGAAACAACTAAAGAAGTGATACTATGTGCTTATGTACGTAAAGTATTATTGTAAAGAAAGTGAATGATAAAGATAATGAAAAGTGGAACGTAATAAATGAATGAAAGTCTTGCAAGCAAAATGAATGGAGGTTCACAGCCATTGGGTTGTTAGCTCAACTGTGCTCGGTTTAGCTAACCCATGAGGATGCACATAGGGATCAATCTTTGTGATTGACTAATATGTACGAAACGAGACCCTTGTCGCTTGCCCCGGTACTGGAGTCAACTTCGTTCACAATGTTAGGGTCTATTTGTAGACTTTGGCCCAGTACCAGCTTTGTGCATAATGTTTGGGGTATAGTATACGACATTGGTCTAGATGAAAGTGAAAGATAATAAAGTATGAAATGAATGATTAAGAACGATGATGAAAGATAATAAATGATTATTATCAAGATGTACGTATGATGTGTGGTCACGAACAGAATTAAAGGAAAGGTTTTTATTAAAAGTAAAGTATTTTATTATATAAACTAGAACTCAATCAACGTCGCTGGCTTTTTATATGCATATCAGTTGGCAGGTAATCGATGATGCTGAGGAGGTGCAGGCATGGATGCATAAACTACTGGGGATGATTCGAGTCTAGCATCCATATTTTGAAATGTTAATGTATTAATACAATTTTTGGGTTGTAAACAAAATGATATGATAATTTGGCATGTTTTTATTTATTAATAAAAAGTTAAATTTCCGCTGCAAAACGAGGTGTTTTATATTATTTATGCGATGATTGACAACTGTAAGCGTCTCGAGAACGGGGCCTTACAAGTTGGTATCAGAGCCAAAGTTTAAGAGAATTGGGTAAAATATTTACAAAAACCTAAACTTAAACTGAGAATGGGACAAGAAAGGGAAAGGGATGCCAGTCCTAGTAGCTACATGTCTGCAGGTAAATGTTTTATGCAAATGTTTTGTGTAAACTAATGGAAAAAGGAATTATGTGCGCGTGTTATGTGAATTACATGCTCTTAGTAGATTTGGATGCTGATGTAGTCGGGATAGGAAACGCTTGGGAATGAAGAGTAAAGTAAGTGGCTAATAACAACTGGCCACTGTAATTAAGGACTTACTATACTTGACGTAATCTGAGCTATTACCTAGAATGACCGTGTTGGTGTTTGAATCTTATAGTGTTTGGAGATGGCTGGTGGTAGATCTTTAAAGGCTTCTAGAGGTGGAGGTCGTGGTGGACGTGGTGCTGGGCCACGTGTCACAAGGAATAGGGCTAGAACCACTATAACGGCTCCTGAAGAGCCCAAGCTTCATCACCACGAAGACGGTGACGAGAGTGCTAACCTGAGGGCCTTAGTGAAAGAGGCATTTATGGAGGAAGCTCATTAAGTCATGCAGATGATTCTGCCATCTGTGATGACTAAGGTTATTAGAGCAGTGAGAAAGGATGAAAAGAAAGAGAAAGAGGAAAGGAGGAAAACCGTTAGGATAAAAGGTGAGGAGAGAGGTTCAGGTGAAGGGGAGCATCCAGAGACTGAGATGGTTGTCTCCAGTGATGATGAGGAAGAGGAAGCAATGCAGGAAACTACAAGGGGGTGCAGTTTTGGGGCATTCCAAAGATGCAAGCCCCCGACTTTCGATGGAAATAGGAAAGCTGCTACTGCTCACCGATGGGTGAGAGAAATGGAGGCTGTGTTGGATATCAATGAATGCAGGGAGGATCAAAAAGTGAAGTTTGCTACCCACTCGTTTGTGGATTCGGCCCTATGTTAATGGGATAATATTATCCAGGCCGAGGGTAGCAGGGCGATTGGGAGAATGAGGTGGAGTTAACTTAAGAGGTTGGTAAATGAGGAGTTTTGTCCTCATAGGGAACTCGACAAAAAAAAACCCTAAAACTTAAACTAAGAATGGGACGAAAGGGAAGGGATGCCAGTCCTAGTAGCTACATGCCTGCAGGTAAATATTTATATAAACGTTTTAAGTAAGTTAATGGAAAAGGAATTTTTATGCGCGTGTTATGTGAATTATGTGCCTTTAGTAGATTTGGATGCTGATGTAGTCAGGATAGAAAATGCTTGGGGAATGAAGAGTAAAGTAAGTGGCTAATCACAACCGGCAACTATAGTTAGGGACTTACTATACTTGACATAAACTGAGCTATTACCTTGAATGACCGTGTTGGTGTTTGAATCTTATAACGCTTAGAGATGGCTAGTGGTAGATCCTCGAAGGCTTCCTGAGGAGGAGTACGTGGTGCTGGGCCACGTGTCATGAGGAACAGGGCTAGAACTGCCGAAACAGCACCTGAAGAGCCCGAGCTTCATTACTATGAAGGCGGTGATAAAAGTGCTAATTTGAGGGCCTCAGTGAAGGAGGCGGTAGTTGAGGAGGTTCATTAGGTCATGCAAATGATACTATCATCTTTGGTGACCGAGGTTATTAGAGCCGTACGGGAAGATGAGAGGAAGGATAAGAAGGAAAAGAAGAATGTCGCTAGGCGAGGGGCGAAGAAGGAGGTTCAGGGGAAAGGGAGCAACCAGAGACTGAGATGGTTGTTTCTAGTGATGATTAAGAAGAGGAAGCTATGTAGGAAACTACGAAGGGGTGCAACTATGGGGTATTCCAGATATGTAAGCCCCTGACTTTCAATGGGAATGAGAGTGCTGCTGCTGCTCACCGTTAGGTGAGGTAAATGAAGGCTGTGTTAGATATCAACGAGTGCAGGGAGGACCATAAGGTGAAGTTTGCTACCCACTCGTTTGTAGATTTAGCCTTATACTGGTGGGACAACATTGTCCAGGCCGAGGGTAGCAGAGGGATTAGGAGGATGAGGTGGAGTGAACTAAAGAAGCTAGTGATTGAGGAGTTTTGTCCTCACAGGGAACTTGACAAGCTTGAGAGTGAGTTCTTACAGTTGGAGGCGGGGACCATGACACACCAGCAGTATATCACAAAGTTCAATGAGATGGCAAGGCTGGTGCCAGAGCAGGTGACACCCGTGTCACGAAAGATCCAGAGATACATCCAAGGTCTGCCAGCTGATATCCGCAGACACTTGATTGCCGCTCGATCAGGTACGTTTAGGCCGGTGGTCAATCTGGCAGGGAGACTGTAAGATGAGAGGGAGGAGGTGACCATGGTGGAGGTGAACAATAAAGGAAGTGGAGAGAGGAACTGGGGTGGGAAATATTTTAGCAGTGGTGGTTTCACCCCCAAGGGTAAGAAGGCGAAGGTAGAGGGTCGCAAGGCAGCTGCAACCAAGGTGGTGGTGAAGGTGTGCAGCAAGTGTGGGAGAGACCATGTGGGGGAATGTAAATGGGGATCGAACATCTACTTCAAGTGTGGGAAGGAGGGAAGGAGGGCACATGGCTAGGGATTGTCGCGTGGTGAGGTGTTACAACTACTATGAGACGGGGCATATGAGCAGGGACTGCAAGAAGTCAAGGGCTGGGAGCTTCGGGGCAAAAAAGGGGATTGAGGAGGAGAAGGAGGGGTAGAGGGCTAAAGCCAGGGCATTCACTATGACGCATGAGGAGGCTTGGGTGGACCCCGACGTGGTGTCAGGTACATTCCTAGTAATTCGAACTTGTGCCTCTGTACTTTTAGATTCTTTTGCTAGTAGAGTTTTATTTCTACTACCTTCTATGATAAATTGCCCCTTAGGAGTAGAAGGATTGATGAGCCCTTTGATGTTGAAAATACCATTGGTAAGTCTACTAGGATTTCTAATGTGGTAGAGGATTGACATAGAGTTGGAAGGCCATAGGTTTGCTGTTAGGTTGTTCATGATATCCTTAGGCGGATTTGATGTAGTCCTAGGGATGGATGGCTGCCAGCCTATGAGGAAAATATCGTGTGCCGCCAGAAAATGATTCGATTGACCATACCGATAGGTGTTCGGTGATGATTAATGGCGATAGAGTTCGCACGGTCCCAAAGGTAATTTTGATGGTGGTGGCAGAGAGGTGTATGAGGCGTGGATGTGGGGCCTATCTAGCCTAATTGAAGGAGGTGGATGCATCAGTACCATGATTATCGGATGTACAGGTCGTGTGTGACTTTCCTGATGTATTCCCAGAAGATCTATCAGGTGTGCCACCTAAGCGTGAGATTGAGTTCCAGATCGATCTGATACCTGGTGTCCAACCTGTTGCTAAGGAGTCGTAACGTCAAGCTCCCTCCAAGATGAAGGAACTGATGACCCAGTTGCAAGAGTTGCTGGATAAGGGGTTCTTTTAATCAAGTATCTCTCCATGGGGTGCTCCGGTCTTATTTGTGAAAAAGAAGGATGGTAGCATGAGGATGTGCATCGACTACCGTGAACTGAACAAGTTGACAATGAAGAACCGGTATCCGTTACTGAGGATTGATGACTTGTTCGATCAGCTCCAAGGTTTCAGTTGGTTCTCGAGGATAGACCTTCGATTTGGCTACCATCAGCTAAAGGTGAAAGAGCAGCATGTTCCTAAGATAGCTTTTCGTACTCTTTATGGACACTACGAATTTCTCATGATGTTCTTTGGTTTAACCAAAGCGCCAGCTGATTTTATGGATTTGATGAATCGGGTGTGTCGGCCGATGTTGGATAAATCAGTGATTGTGTTTAGTGATGATATCCTAATTTATTCGAAGAGCGAGAAGGAACATGTCGTTCATGTTCGGGAGGTGCTGGAAACGCTTAGAAGGGAGAAGCTGTATGCCAAGTTCTCCAAATGCGCATTCTGGTTGTGTGAAGTTCAATTTTTGGGTTATGTGGTCAGCTCGGAAGGGATCATGGTAGACCTGGCAATGGTTGAGGCGGTGATGCAATGGAAGTCTCCAAAGACGCCATCCGAGATTCGTAGTTTCTTGGGTTTGGCGGGCTACTATAGAAGGTTCATCCAAGTCTTCTCCAAGATAGCTTCACCATTGACTAAGTTGATCCATAAGGATGTGAAGTTTATATGGGGTGTAGAGCAGGAGAATGATTTTGAAGAGATAAAGATGAGATTGACTCAAGTTCCTGTCTTGACATTGCCCGAAGGGAGCAAAGAGTTGGTGGTCTATTTTGATGCTTCTTATTCGGGATTAGGTTGCGTATTGATGCAACGAGGGAGAGTTATTGCCTATGCGTCCTGGTAGTAGAAGATCCACGATGCTAACTACCCTACTCACGATTTAGAATTGGCGGCTATGGTCATGACATCCGATGTGATGAACCAGGTCAAGGAATCTCAGGATGAAGCGCTGAAAGAAGATCGGATTAATTCTGAGCAGATGAAGGGTCTAGTCGCAGGGTTGGGAGAGAATACTCTTGGTGTTAGGACCCGATCTGGGCGGATGTGGATTCCTCGATATGGAGGTCTAAGAGTAAAGATCATGAACGAGGCTCATAAAACTCGATACTTAATTCATCCCGGTGCTACGAAAGTGTATTAGGATATAAAGAAGGATTACTGGTGGCCAGGAATGAAGCGCGACGTAGCGGAGTATGTGAGTAAGTGCCTTACTTGTCTGCAAGTGAAGGCGGATCATCAGAAACCATACGGGAAGATCCAACATTTGGAAATACCCAAGTAGAAATGGGAGCACATCACCACGGACTTCATTATAAAGTTGCAGCGCACGGCAAGGGGATACGATGCCATATGGGTGATAGTCAATGGATTGACGAAGAGTGCTCATTTTCTTCCAATCCGTGAGACGTACTCATCTGAGAGGCTGGCGGATCTGTTCATCAAGGAGATTGTAGCTCGTCATGGTTTACCGGTGTGTATCATATCGGACCGTGACACTCGATTTACATCTAAGTTTTGGAAGAGATTTCATGATGTGATGGGGATGAGGCTACATATCAGTATGGCTTAGCATCCTTAGACAGATGGTCAGTCTGAGAGGACGATACAAACGCTGGAGGATATGTTACGAGCATGACTCGTTGATTTTGGTAGAAGTTGGGACGAATACTTACCGTTAGCCGAATTCTCATACAACAACAGTTATCATTCCAGCATTAGTATGCCCCCTTATGAGATGCTATACGATAGGAAGTGTAGGATGCCCGTGTGTTAGGGTGATATCGGGCAGAAGGATTTGGGGAGTATTTAGGTGATGGAGGCTACGATCGAAAAGTTGGAAAAGGTGAAATCCTTTATGAAGGTAGTGAAGGATAGACAGAAGTCTTACACTGACAAGAGACATAGACCGATCGAATTCAAGGTGGGCGATAGAGTTATGTTGAAGGTCTCACCTTGGAAAGGGATCATCCGGTTCAGGAAGCGAAGGAAGTTGAGCCCGAGGTATATAGTGCCCTTTCGAATCATTGCTCGAGTAGGGAGGTGGCCTATCGATTGGACCTACCCGATGAGTTAAGTGGAATTCATCCGACGTTCCATGTATCTCATCTGAGAAAGTAATTCACCGATGAAGATATGATCATGCCACTCAAGGACATCAAGGTGGATGAATGGCTCAATTATGTGGAATAACTGGTGGTTATCATTGACCAAAAGGAGAAGAGGCTAAGGAATAAACTGGTCCACATTGTGCGAGTACAGTGGAGACACAGAAAGCAATTCGAGTCTACATGGGAGACAAAGGAAGAGATGAGACAAAATTACCCGTAGCTATTCATGAGCTGATAGGTTTCAAGGATGAAACATAAATAAGGGGGGTGGACTTGTAACGCCCGGAATTTCAAGAAATTAAGGCAGGCAAAGTTCTCGCGCGAAAGAAGGTTCTCGCACGAGAAGTCTGGGCGAAAAGTTTGAACTGGGTATAAATAGCCGAGAACAACTAGTCTAAGAATGGATGTTTGATGAATATAACACTTAGTTATGTAGTTCTTATTCGATAAAGGCTTCCGGAAGGTTGTGGTTGTGCTAGAGCTTCAAGTAGTAAGTTTCTAGTCCCTTTTTATGCAACTTTATGTTTTGGGGCAATTATGCATACTAAAACTTTTGAAAATGCTTGTTCATGCTTGTGATGATGTTGTTTATGATGTTAAGCATGTTTGGACAGCCCTTAGACGCGATAAGTTATGCCTGGGAGGGAAAACCCGTAGTTTTCGCGCGAGTAGTTAGGCTGTACTTTATGAAATTTGAATCTGTGAAGTTCTCAGGAGAAAGCGAAAAGTTCTCACGCGACAGTGATGAATTGATGTGAAGGATTTGATCGTGTTAAGGTTCTCGTGCGAAAGGCTAGTTCTCGCGCGAGATGATGCTGATGTATGGTTAAGTTTTCGCATGGTTTGCTACTTTATGTGTTATGTTATCTTTTCTCATTAAACGGTTTTAACACGATATGTATGAAAGTCTTATGTATTGAAAGTGAAAGATAACGATGATGAAAACTGGAACGTAATGAATGAATGAAAGTCTTGCAAGCAAAATGAATGGAGGTGCACGACCATGTTGTTGTTAGCTCAACTGAGGTGCGACTTAGCTAGCCTATAAGGATGCGCTTCAGGGGACCAATCCTTGAGTTTGACCAAAATGTGATGGTATCCTTATCGCTTTACCCTGGTACTATGTCAACTTTGAGCATGACGTGGGGGTTTATTTAAAAGCCCCTGCATAGTACCAGCTTTGGCATGACGTGGAGGTTTAGCATATGGCAGGATCTATATGAAAGTGAAAGATGATAACTAATGAAAGTACGAAAATGAACGATGATTAACGATAATGAAGGATAATAAATAATTATTATCAAGATGTATGTATGACGTATGATCACGTGCGAAGTAACGGTTATGTTTTAATGAAAATAAAGTATTTTATTATGAAACTAGAACTCACTTAGCTTTATTGACTTTTGTATGCATAATAGTTGGCAGGTAATTGATGATGCTGAGGAGGTGCAGGCATGGATGCATAAGCTACTGGGAATGATTCGAGTCTGGCATCCATATTTTTGAGAATGTTATTGTATTAATACAATTTTTGAGATGTAAATGAAATGATGTGATGATTTGACATGATTTTAATTATTAATGAAAAGATATATTCTCGCTGCAAAATGATGTGTTTTAAGTGTTTTATGCGATGATTGACCAACTGTAAGCGTCCCGGGAACGGGGCCTTACAAACAAACACTGATTTTAATATTGTGAATCCATTCATTGCATTTAAACATCATATTTGAGTTGCTCTATACTCAAATCAGGCGATTTATCTTCTTTAAACAACAAATCAATTGTTGTTTTGTTAAAGTTGTTACAGCTGTCAACAAACCCTAGGATAAACCCTAGTGTTTGCTCACTCACAAACCTTCATAATCTTTGGTGATTGTCTTGGTTCTTCATCAAAATCGAAGTAGAAACATAATCTTCTTCTGAATTTTTGAAAAAGTCACTTTTTGATCCAAAAAGGTAACTTATAAAACAACACATTTGTTTTAGGGTTTTGACTTCTATTGACCTGACATCATTAAAAGGTTTAGACTGTTGTTGACTTGACAAAATATTCCTTTTCTTATCGAGAATTGAGTGTGACATATCATAGGACATTAATTAATTAAATTAGTTAATTCCTTTTATTTAGTAAAAGTGGTAAGCAACAAGTTCAAGTTGAAGAGATGAAGACTGGGAAAGTTAAAGAAGAAAAAGGTGATTGTGAGAATGTTGAAGAGAAAGTGATAGTTTGTGAAGTAAGTGAAGGGAAGAAGTATGTCTGTAAAGAAGAAAAGAAGGAGGAAAGTGAAGCTGAGGAGATTAGGAAGAAAGCAGCAGAGGAAGAAGAATGTAGGAAGAACACTCCGGTTTGTCAGTGTAAAAAGGCCCTGGCTGCTGAAAAGGTAGTTATGGGTCTCCCTTATGAGGTAATTCAAGACACGTGTTCTCCTCCATGCAAAATCCTTTAATTTGGGGTATATAAAGCTAACTGAATATTATTAGAAAATGCAAAAGAATTAAAACAAATAAATAAGGAACTTAAAACAAATGAGTCTAAATATTTAGTCAAGTTAAATGAAGCTTTAAAAGAAAATGTGCATTTAAAAAGAAATCTTTTGGAAAGAAACGTTGAAATAAATGCTTTAACTGAACGTGTTCCACTTACTGAATTTGAAACAAGCAAATAAAAAACTAAACTTGAAAAATGGATAATTTCTAGGATGAAACATGAGGAGCTTTGCAAAAAACAACGGAGCGCTGGAATTAAGACTGGTTTGGGAAGTGAAGAAACCACTCACGTTTATCCTCCTCCAAGTACTTATTGTTATTCTCCTATGCCTATACCTCATCCAACTAATGAATTAATTTAGAATGATACTAACAGTTTGTATGCAGGTTTAGAAGGAGTGAATCATAAGGAGATTCGGGAGGAATATGATTATGGTGCAAGTAGTGGTCTGGGAAGCTCTAGTCTTAACATTTCAGATTCCAAAAAGTCTTTAATAGACAATAGTTTAAGTAGATTTGTTTCCAAACGTCTATTACAGACAATTGCACATGTAGTTCTAGTTCTAACCCAGCTTGTTTATCTTCAGATGTCTATGAATCAAATCATGATGTTTCAAATGATCATGTTAATAGAAATGTGGTTGTTTAAGTAAAGCTTCAGATAGACATACTAACTCAAGTGGCTTTGAAAAGTTTCTTTCTCATCCTATCCCATCTTTTACACCAATTCGGATCTTTAAACCTAAAGAGACAGAAACAACTTTCTCAAACGTTAGAAACATTAATGTAAATGAATCAGAATCTACTAAAATTAAGGCTACAAAAGAAATATTAAAAGAATCATATGACTCTTATAGCAATTCTGATTCACACATGTCTGAATGTGAGGAAGAAATATTAACTGATCAAGCGTCTGTTTAAAATGTAATAAGAAAGGTTTAAAGTCCTGATGTTTTAGATGTGGGAAGGATGATCATGTTACTAAAACCTGCCCTGCGTTTGTTAGTAGAAATGTAAATAGTAGTTCCTTAGGAAGTAGATTAAATCTTTTCGTAAATAATTTTTTCTGTAAAAAATCCTCTGTTTCGAGACCTAAGTCAGTCAAGACTTGGGTCCTAATTTCCAAATCTTACAAATTTTTTTGTTTATATGCCAGGAACATTCCAGAAGAGCTGTCAATAGCTTCTGGCACGTTGATAGTGGATGTTCAAGGCACATGACCAGGTTGAAGGACCTACTCACAAATTACCGCATAATAAATGGAGGATATGTTGCTTTTGCTAGAGACAAGAAAGGTGGAAAGATGGTTGGTTATGGAGAAGTCTCAAATGGTTCCTTGACTCTAGAGAAAGTGAACTATGTTCCAGAATTGGCATTCAATCTGTTAAGTGTATCACAAATCTATGATAAAGATATACCAGTGCTGTTTATGTCAAATGAATGCCTATTTCTCAAACCAGAGTTTATTATTCCAGAAGATTTAGTGATCATGCGTGCTCCAAGAAAGAATGATACTTATCTTCTGGATATGGGATCGGAAGAATCTACCTCCACTATGACATGTCTCCAGTCAAAAGCTTCATCTTCTGAATCCTTTCTGTGGCATAGACGATTACGACATGTTAATTTCAAAAATTTAAATAAATTGGTTAAAAACAATCTTGTGAGGGGGCTACCACTTAAAGATTTTTTAGTGGTAGAAAAATACATGGCGTGTGCTCAAGGAAAACAACATAAAAAGCCACACAAGCTTAAGATTGAAATTTTTTTTTTTCAAAAACCCCTTGAGTTGTTACATATTGATTTATTTGTTCCTATTAGTGTTAAATCTATTGCTAAAAAATCTTATTGTTTGGTTGTTACAGGTGATTATTCAAGATACAATTATGTAAGATTTTTAGCAAACAAGGGAGATACTGCAAAAGAGCTTCAGAAGCTAATCCTCTCAATTGAAACCGTCAGCAAAAGGAATGTAATGGCCATCCAAAGTGATAATGGTACTGAATTCAGGAACCATATCTTTGACTCCTTCTGTGCAAGCAAAGGGATATTCAGACAGTTCAGTGCTGCCAGGACACCTCAACAAAATGGTGTTACTGAAAGAAGAATCGAACCATTATTGAAGCAGCAAGAACTATGTTGATTGAGTTAAAACTTCCAATTATTTTCTGGGCAGAAGCTATCAATTATGCTTTGTATGTACTTAACAAGGTTCTCATTGTGAAAGACAAAATGAAGACTCCTTATGAGCTTCTTCATAAATGGAAACCCTTGATTAACTTCTTTTGCTCATTTGGTTGCTCTTGTACTTTGCTAAACACTCAAGCTCAGAAGTCAAAGTTTGGTGAAGTTTCTAATGAATGTTTCTTCATTGGCTATTCTTCCTCATAAAAGGCGTATAGGGTCTACAACAAAAGAACGCGTATTGTGCAGGAATCATTTTATGTTGATTGGTAGGAGTCTAATTCTCCACATATGGGGTCAGACCCAACATGGTTTTATGGCTCAAATACTGTCTTCAAATCTTTCAACATTCTAGTTTTTGATGATGATGTTGTTCCTTAAACCAATATGCAAATCATTCCTCCAACCGAACCCCTTCCACCCGAACCTCATCCACAACCACCAATTGACCCTCCACCTCAACCTCCACTTGATGTTCCACCTATACCTCCACCACAACCGATTCCTCTATCCCATCACACTTCTCCTTCACAACCATCACCAACCACTTCTTCATCTTATTCTAATTCATTAACCCTTAACACCAATTTCAAAACCTTAAAAGACCATCCACATGATTACATCATTGGTTCCATTACAGATGGAGTGTAGAGAGTTTGAAGAAGTAATGAAGGATCTCTTCGAAATGAGCATGATGGGGGAGCTGCGCTTTTTCTTGGGGTTGTAGGTTGAACAAAAGCCTGCTGTTATTTTGATTCACCAAGAGAAGTAAGTTTTGGAGATTCTCAAAAAGTTCAAGATAGATGATTCTTCTCCAGAACTCACTCCATTCACTACTCAAACCTGTTTAACTCTAGATGATCTCAAAGCTAGCCGTCTTGATATTACATTCGCAGTGTGCTACTGTGCCAGTTTTCAAGCCAACCCAAAAGAATCATATGAAAAATCTGTTAAACGCATTTTTAGTTACTTAAAAGGTTCCTCTCGGTTGGGTCTTTGGTACCCAAAAGGAGGGAACTTTGATTTACATGCTTATTCTGATAGTGATCATGGTGGTTACAGGATCAACAGGAAATCTATGACTGGCGGATGTCAATATCTCGGAGATTGTCTTGTTTCATGGCAAAGCAAGAAGCAAACAACAGTATCTCTATCTACAGGAGAGGCTGAATATGTTGCGGCATCCAGTTGCTGCTGCTAAGTGCTTTGGATACAACATCAGATGATGGATTGCGGAATCAATTTTCTTCATACACCACTTTTCTGTTGATAATGAAGCTGCTATTGGAATTACCAAAAATCCAATTCATCATACTCGCACCAAGCAAATTGAAACAATAATTCATGCCATACGGGACGCTTAGGAAAAGGGTTTTATAGATATTATTCCAATTGACACAAAAAATCAAAGAGCAGATCTTTTCACAAAAATATTTGATAAACCTTGTTTTTATGAATTGATCTCAATGTTGGATTTAATATCTTTTTAAAACCTCGTTTCTTAACAAAGTGTGTAAATATCTGTAAATAACTCCATTTTGTTCCTTTTTTATATGCATATATTTTTTACTGATAAACTTCTGAGTCTAATATGTCTTCACATCTTTGATCTTTTACAACTTAAAAAAAATTATATATATAGAAATTTCTATTGCATGGCTGCTAAAAAGAAATTTCGGGGAAGAATAAAGATAATTCTTAGGTTTTTTAATTTTGTCTTTTCAGGAACTTCAAGAAAAAGAAGTTTGAAGGAGTTCAACAGCCTTGTGTTGGGATATCCATGGTAGGCTCAGCCTGAAAGTGAAGTAAAGAGTGATCATGTAGCTTAATTATAGTTTAAGAACTTGTTGATAAGGATTATCCTCATGATATTTTAGCCTGCACAAAGTTACAAGACTTGTCAAAAATGGGTTGAGAGTTTCAAATCACTGCTTTGATTGTTTCAATATCTCTCCATCACCTTGTCTCTGAATCGATGCTTTTCATTAGCTCTTCAGAGATATATCTCGTGCTTATCTCCTCTGCTATGTGTGAACATTGACCTGGAGTGATGATCTCTTCTGTTTTACGTGAGTATAGACCTGGAGCTCTCATCAGCATGTTCTGATGATCTTCTCTGTTATACGTAAGTATAGACCTGAAGCTCTCATAAGCAAGTTGTGATGGTCATCTCCTCTATTATACGTAAGTATAGACCTGGAGCTCTCATTATCTGTTCCAAAATAAAAGCATAGTGATTCTTAAATTAAGAATCATTGTTGAAAACTCAAAAGAAACTCAAGCAGGGTTAATCATATTGCTCAATAAACCATGAGGACACGATAAGTACTTTGCCAAATGTCTGTGGGAACCAAATCATCAGAGTCTCTGAAAATAAAACAAAACATGATAAAGACAACTACATATTACATGTTGAAAAGAATAAGGCATGGGCTTAAAAGGACAAACATATCAGCAATCCCGCCAATCTTAGACTCTCTGGATCAACTTCTTGAAAAAGAAGTGTCTATATCCTTCTATTCTTGCCTTTTTCTTTTACCTTGTGCTTTATGTCATTTTATTTTATTTTAATTTTGATCTTCTGTTATTCTTTATTTTGTTCGTGTTGATATTATGGGGTGAAGAATCATTTTCATGAAAATTTTTGTAAATATAAGAATTTATTTTTTAAAAATTTACAAAGTGTTAGGTTCCAGCGAAACTAAGTTTCGCTGGCTGTTTCGCTAAGCGAATCTATCGATTCGTAGGCAAACTCGCTATTCATTGGGATACATGACTTCGTTTGTGATGCAGAGCGAAACTATAGTTTTGTTGCCAGCGAAACTAAGTCCTATATATTGCATAGTGTGAAAATTGTTTCACATATTCAGTAGCGAACATAAACCCTAGTTTCTCTGCGATTTTATACCCATACTCTTCAAAATTGAATACCGTAGCGAATGTTTGGTTCTGAGTGCTTAGGTGGGTGTTTCGAACCTGTTCTTAAGCATTGATTAAGGTTTTAAACACTAGACAATAGTTCTAGATTGATTCGCTGGATCGGGAGGTTCGTTGATTCGTTCAGTGAAACTGCGAAACCAACTAGTGAATCTGAACGAAAAGTTCAATGTCCCGAGCGAAACTATCTCGTTATGCTGACCGCGTGTACTTGAAAGTTTTGCCAGGACAATTTCAGCGAAACTATAGATTCACTCAGGCACACAATTTTTGTCAGGGTTTCAACGAACTTACATCTTCACTGTTGTAAGTACAACAATTTTGCCCTCAGCGAAACTATAAAATCGCTTAGACACATGAGTTTGTGCCTGTGTCACAACGAATCTATACTTTGGCTTGGACGAAACTAAAAGTTCAAATCATAGCGAAGCTATAAACCCGTGCCTATTGCGAAACTACAGCTTCGCTTTGAATTTTTTTTCCGAATTTTCTTGAATTTTGTTTATTTCATTTATTATCCTTTTTTATTTTTTAACTAACTTACCTTTGTTTAATTTTCAGTAAAGATGTCAAATCTGAAGTTTGATGAGAAGACAAACATTGTTGCACTATTGGATGATAGTAACCCTAAGACCATTGGATTCAGAGATTGCATTAAGTGGTTGAAGCAGTCCCCAATCAGTTATGCTATTCTCATATGCCTACGATCTATGATCTCCACATAAGAGACTTTTGGAGAATGGTAGAGTATGACCTTGGGACTAATCCACATCGGATTACTGCTAGAATCCTTGAGCATGACTTTGTTATTACTGTTGAGACTGTGGAAAGGGTATTAAAGCTGGAGGAAGATTGTGGTGCTGAGGTGATAATGTGTGATGCAGAGGTACTAAATGCTTTTAGAAGCATTGGGTATGAAGGACCCTTTTTTGGCTCAAAGAAAGAAATCAAGAAGTCCTTCCTATCTAAGGAATGGAGATACATCACCCACGTATTTATTATGTGCATGGATCATAGGAAAGGAGGGTCAGATGGTCTAAATCAGTACTAGGCAAAGGCTATGATTGTATTTTGCTGGGGACAGAAAGCCAATATTGCAAAGTTGATTTTTGATTGCATGACTGAGAATATAATGGCGTTAAAAAAAGGATAAGTGGCTGCTATATCCAAGATTTGTACAAATGCTCATTAACGATTCGAAGCCAGATCTGCCTAGACATGGAGAAATTAAAAGACTGGTGCAAATGAACACTAGAATATTTGCAGATTGCTTAGCTGTAAGACATGACTTCAGCTGGAAGATAACTTATCTTTTGGAGAATAAGTACTCTGGTGAAAGATGGAGTTACATAAAGAAAGTTTATTAAAAATGAGAACAAAAATGCAGAAGATAATCAAGAAAAGCAAGCTGAGGCCATAAAGAAGCAAAAAAGGTACGCGAAGGAGAAAGAGTATCACTTAGAAGCTGAGATTGATGAAGTGGAGGAGGAGTTGTGAATTCAAAAGGAGAGGAGATCGAAAAAGAAATCTGATCAAGGAGAACAAGCTCATGTAACTGAAAGGAGATCTAAGCATAAGCAGCCAGTTTTTGAAGAAAGAAGTAATCCCATATCTGAATTAGATCAAGATATTATCTAAAATCTAAATACAACTTTGGCCAATGAATTAGGGATGATAAAAAAAGTTGGTGAATCAGGAATTGAGAGAAAAGGAGAAGGTTAAAGAATTGGAGAGCATGAAGAGAATGATGGTAGATGAACAAGAATTGATTTAGAGATTACTCAAAGTGGTAAATGAGTTTAAAGCTAATGCTGGCATGCCCAACCAGTTATCTCAAGCAGAGCTAGATGATTTTACAAATACGTCCAAGTATTCATTTTTGAAGGTGGGGAGTTCAATAGGGATTGGAGGAGATGCCAGTGGAGCAGGAGCAGGTGCAAGTGGTAGTGGTGATGGTGGCCCTGATGTTGGAATTGATAAAGCTGTCGAAACTGAAGCTGAGAAGAGAAGTGATGTAGAAGGTGCTGTAGGAGGTGAGCCTAGGGTTGTAGAGGCTGGGTTTGTAGATTTGGGGCTGAACATAGACATTGATTTGATTGGGACTGAGGTATTCAGAGGAGCAATTGAAGGAAGCAAGAAAGGAGCTGAGATGAATCTTTTAGACGAAGAAGAGGAGTATGAAGAATAATTGGTTGATTATGATTCTGAACCTGAGTATTATGAAATAGATGAGTGTCCAATGACTTATGTGGCTCAAAGGGGTTCTGATGAAAGAGATTTAGTCGAGCTTAATAAGGAAGATTGGTTCGTCAAAGAGAAAGAACAAGAACAACTGACTCCATTGTTTCAAAACATAAGTGAACCAAGTAGGAAGAAATCAGATAAGAAGATAGTGAGTTGGAAGTACAACCATGAGTTAAAGATTTTTATGATTAAAAGAAGGGGAGGGGACATTTCTTACATGCATAAAAGGAAGGCGTTCAAGACCTTGCCTAAATGGGATTTGAGGAGACTGTTTGAAATTCCCCTACTGGAGGCTCATATGAGTGAGAGAGCAATGCTGTTGGAGAAGGAGATTAAGATGGAGATAAATGATAATTTTGAAGCGTTTGGATACATGAAAACAAAAAGGAGGAGATCCAAGAAGGATTTGGATTGGGCTACAGGAAAGGGGAAGATAGTGTTGAAGCTCAATCCAGCCAAAACAGTTAATAGAGTGAGAGTGCCCAATCCACTTCCCCAAAGACTACAAATGTTTGAGAAGTGGTTCTACGACAACAATACTGGGGAAGTTGTGATCAGATTGAAAGGTGGTGAAGAGATTAAACTATTTGACCCAATGGAGGTGTTCTCATTCTGTGATGAAGACTTGGTGGTGCTATGCGAGAACCACATCAAAGCTGGAGCTGGAGCTGGAGCTGAAACAAGAAGTGAAGCCAGTCTATTCATGAAGGTGGCTAACAAGGCTCGTGGTATGAGGGTTGAGATCAAAGAGCTTACTGAGAAAGTATTATAAGTTGATGAATTGAGGATGGATGTACAGGCTGACAAGAAAATTTGAAAAGGCCAGTGCTAGGGGAGAAGAAGCTGTTGTGGAAGTGGGAGATGAAGAAGAAGATCAAGGGTGAGGTCCAACCTAGGGGGAGTATTAATGATCTAGTGTAGGTTGGACTCACCATAGTTGTTAGGATTATTTTGTTTTGTATGTAATAGGTTGGATGTTAGTTTGTTTCTTTGTAATTTTGCTTTTGTATAGTTTCTGTGGCCTAGGGAAACTACGAGCGAAACTATAGTTTCGCTCGTAGTCAGTTGTCCTAGGTCACCCGACGAAACTGTCAAGACAGTTGATGGTCAAGACAGTTTCGCTAGCCAGTGAAACTGTCAGCGAATCTAGCATTGCTTATATATTGTCATGTTTTTATTTTTGTAAGTAAGTTTTTTGCAAAACCCTAATACTGAAATATCTTTGTTGCAACTGTGTTTCAGCTAGAAGTTCATTTATCATTATTTTTGAGCCATTGATTGATTATTATTGCTTAGATTCTTAAATTGTTCATTATGTTATTGATATTGTGGTGTTGATTCAGTGGTAATTCCTTATTTACACATCAATTGTACTGTTATATCGATCAGAAGGACCAACAGGATCAAACAAATTTAGCATCAAGCTAAATATTCAAACAAATTTGACTTAAACTGTTAAGTTAAAATTTAACAAACATGTCTGATAATATTTCAGGATCAAAAAGTGGTCTCAAACCACCAAGACTAAAGAACAAAGCAAATTTCAAACAATGGAAAATTATGTTTAGAAATTGGATTATTTTCCAAGAACCGGATCTATGGATATCCATAACCGAGGGACCATTCATGCCATTAATTTTTGGGTCTGACTATAACATATAAAAGCCAGTAATACAAGTTAAAGGAACTTCAACAAGTAGACAGTCCATTCTTGACTTGCATTGGTGAAGATGAAGATGAAGAATTTCTGGATGCAAGTGAAACTTCATTCTTCTCTGCTCCAGGATCATCCAACAACAAACAAAAGTCTAAAAAGACTTGTGTTCATGTGTAAGGCCCCATTCTCGAGACGCTTACAATTGATCAATCATCGCTTAAAACATTTAAAACACATCATTTTGCAGCGGAAATATAACTTTTCATTAATAAATTAAATCGTGTCAAACCATCACATCATTTTGTTTACATCTCAAAAATTGTATTAATACAATAACATTCTCAAAAAAATGTGGCTGCTAGATTCGAATCATGCCCAGTAGCTTATGCATCCATTCATGCACCTCCTCAGCATCAACAATTACCTGCCAACTATTATACATACAAAAGTCAGCGACGCTGAATGAGTTCTAGTTTTATAATAAAATACTTTACTTTAAGTTAAAACATCTCCTTTACTTTCGTACGTGATCATACATCATACATACATCTTGATAATAATTATTTATTATCTTTCATCATCGTTCATCATCATTCGTCATCATTCATTATTCGTTTTCGTTCTTTCATTTGTTAACATCATTCATCTTTTTATAGATCCTACCATATGCTATACCCCCACATCATGCAAAAGCTGGTGCGAAAACTATGGGTTTTCCCGCCTAGTCATAAATTATCACGTCTAAGGCTGTTCTAGAATGCTTAACATCATAACAACATCAACTCAAGCATAACGACACATTTTAGTATGCATAATAGCCCCAAAACGTAAAAACTTGCATAAAAAGGGGACTAGAAACTCATCTCTTGAAGTTCTAGCTCAAGCACAACCTTCCTGAAGCTTTTTCCGAATGAAAACTATATAACCATGCGTTATATTCATCAATAATCCATTCTTAGTACATAACTTGAGTTTGTTCATGAGTTACATACCTTAAACACTTGGATTCTTCACTTTCTCTCTCTACGCAGCCACTTTCTCTCTCTAATAGCAACACTTCTCGCGTGAAAATGGGGTCAGACTGGGTGTTCTTAGCTATTTATACTCAGCTCAAAATTTTCGCATGAGGTTCTCGTGCGAGAACCTCCTTTCGCGTGAAAACTTTCTCTGTTTCTACTTCTTGAAATTTTCGGTTGTTACAGGTCCACCCCCTTATTTAGGTTTTGTTCTCGAAACCTGTCAGCCCTTGAATAGTTATGGGTAATGTTGCCTCATCTCTTCCTTGGTCTCCCATGTAGACTCGGATCCCTTTCTGTGTCTCCATCGTACATGTACAAGCGAAACCACTTTATTCCTTAGCCTTATCTCCTTTCTATCAATGATGGCCACTGGTTGCTCCACATAATTGAGCCGTTCATCTACCTCATTATCCTCAAGTGGCATGATCATATCTTCATCGGCTAAGTAATTTCTCAGATGAGATTCATGGAACGTTAGATGAATTCCACTTAACTCATCGGGTATCTCTAACTTGTAAGCCACCTCTCTTACTCGAGCAATGATTCAGAAAGGCCCTATATACCTCGGGCTTAACTTTCCCCACTTTATGAATCGAATGATCCCTTTCCAAGGCAAGAACTTCAACATAACTCTATCATCCACCTTGAATTCGATTGGTCTACGTCTCTTGTCGGTATGCGACTTCTGTCTATCCTTTGCTGCCTTCATAAAGGCCTTGATCTTATCTGACTTTTCGGATGTAGCCTCGATCACCTCAATGCTCCCCAACTCCTTTGCCCGATGTCACCCCAACATACGGATGTTCTATACTTCCTACCGTATAGCATCTCATATGGAGGCATACCAATGCTGGCATGATAACTGTTGTTATATGAGAACTCGGCTAACGGTAAGTGTTCATCCCAACTTCCACCAAAATCAATGATGCATGCCCGAACCATATCTTCTAGCATCTGAATGGTTCTCTCCAACCGACCATTTGTCTGAGATCGGTAAGCCGTACTGATGTGTAACCTCGTCCCTATCGCATTGTGAAATCTCTTCCAAAACTTTGATGTAAACCGAGTGTCACGGTCAGACATGATAGACACTGGCACACCATGACGAGTCACAATCTCCCTGATAAATAGATCAGCCAACATCTCAGATGAATACGTCTCACGGATCGGGAGAAAGTAAGCCATCTTTGTCAGACGGTCGACGATCACCCATATGGCATCGTTTCCCCTTACCTTACGTAGCAACTTCGTGATGAAGTCCATGGTGATGTGCTCCCATTTCCACTCGGGTATATCCAAATGTTGGATCTTCTCGTATGGTTTCTGATGCTCCCCCTCTTCACTTACAGACAAGTAAGGCACTTACTCACATACTCCGCTACGTCGCGCTTCATTCCCAGCCACCAGTAATCTTTCTTCATATCCTGATAGATCTTCGTGGCACCGGGGTGAATCGAGTATCGAGTCTTATGAGCCTCATCCATGATCTTCCCTTGTAGATCTCTATAACGAGGAATCCACATCCGCTCGAATCGGGTTATAACACCGAGTGTGTTCTCACCCAACTCCGCGACTAGACCCCTCATCCACTCAGAGTTAATCCGGTCATCCTTCAGAGCTTTGTCCTGAAATTCCTTGACCTACTTCATCACATCAAAGGTCATGATCATCTGTTAAGCCTTTACCCCTTTCGGCTCGGGTCTCTCCTTTCGGCTAAGGGCATCCGCCACCATGTTGGCCTTGCCCGGATGGTAGTGGATCTCGCAATCATAGTCCTTGATAAGCTCCAACCATCTTCTTTGCCTCATATTGAGATCCTTTTGCTCAAAGAATTACTTCAACCTCTTGTGGTCAGTGAAGATAGTGCACTTCATCCCGTACAAGTAGCGCCTCCAAATCTTCAATGCAAAGACCACAATCGCCAACTCCAAATCATGGGTAGGGTAGTTAGCCTCATGGATTTTTAACTATTAGGATGCATAGGCTATAAGCCTCCCCCGTTGCATCAACACACAACCCAATCCCGAATAAGAAGCATCCAAATAGACCACCAAGTCTTCTCTCCCTTCGGGCAACGTCAGGATAGGAGCTTGAGTCAATCTTGTCTTTAGCTCTTCGAAAGCATTCTCCTACTCTAGACCCCATACAAACTTCACATCCTTACGGGTCAACTTAGTCAATGGTGAAGCTATCTTGGAGAAGTCTTGGATGAATATACTGTAATAGCCCGCCAAACCCAAGAAACTACACATCTCGGATGGCGTCTTTGGAGACTTCCATTGCATCACCGCCTCAACTTTCGCCGGGTCTACCATAATCCCTTTAGGGTTAACCACATGACCCAAAAACTAAACTTCGCGTAACCAGGATGCACACTTGGAGAACTTGGCGTACAACGTCTCCCTTCTAAGCATCTCCAGCACCTTCCGCATATGACCGACATGCTCTTCTTTGCTCTTCGAATAAATCAGGATATCATCGATAAACACAATCACTGATTTATCTAGCATAGACCGACACCCCCGATTCATCAGATCCATAAAAGCAACTGGCGTGTTGGTTAAACCAAAAGACATCACGAGAAACCCGTAGGGTCCAAAACGGGTACGAAAAGCTGTTTTACGAATATCCTGCTCCTTCACCTTGAGTTGATGGTAACCAGATCAGAGGTCTATCCACGAGAACCAACTAGCACCCTGGAGCTGATCAAACAAGTCATCAATTCTCGCTAACAGATACTAGTTCTTCACGGTCAACTTGTTCAACTCACGGTAGTCGATGCACATCTTCATGCTACCGTCCTTCTTCTTCAAAAATAAGACCGGAGCACCCCATGGAGAGATACTCAATCAAATGAACCCCTTATCCAGCAACTCTTGTAGCTGAGTTATCAATTCCTTCATTTCAGAGGGAGCTAGACGATACAGCGCCTTAACAACAGCTTGGGCACTAGATATCAAATCGATCTAGAACTCGATCTCGCGGTCAGGTGGCACACCTAGTAGATCTTCCAGGAATATGCTGGGAAGTCACATATGACCGGTACATCTGAAAATCGTGGTACTGACGCATCCACATCCTTCATATAGTCCAGATAGGCACTACATCCACGCCTCATACACTTCTCTACGACCACCATCGAAATTAGCTTCGGAACCGTACTAACTCTATCGCCATAGATCGTCACCGAACTCCCATCTGGAGCTGTCAATCGAATCATCTTCTTGCGACACATGATATTTACCTCATAGGGTGCCAGCAAATCCATCCCCAGGACTACATCAAATTTACCAAAGGGCATCACGAACAACCTAGCAGAGAACCTATGGTCTTCCAACTCTATGTCACAATCCTCTACCATATTAGAAATCTTGGTAGACTTACCAATGGTAGTTTCTACATCGAAGGGCTCATCAATCTTCCTACTCCTAGCAGGTAACTTATCACAGACTGTTGTAGAGATGAAACTCCTACTAGCACTGGAATCATAAAGCACAGAGGCACAAGTTTGGTTTACTAAGAATGTACCTGACACAATATCGGGGTCGACCCTAGCCTCCTCCCGGGTCATAGTGAATGCCCTGGCCTTCGCCCTCTATCCCTCCTTTTCAATCCCCTTCTTCGCCACGAAGCTCTCAGCCCTCGACTTCTTGCAGTCCCTATTCATGTGCCTAGTCTCGCCACAGTTGTAACATTTCACCACGTGACAATCCCTTTCCATATGGCCCTGCTTCGCACACTGAATGTAGAGATTTGATCCCCACTTACATTCTCTTGCATGCTCATTCCCGTACTCCTTGCATGCCTTCTCCCTCCCTGTTATCGCCTTCCGATCATCCACTCTCATCTTCTTACCTCCAGCCATAAAAACCACCACCGTTATACCGCTTCCCATTCCCATTCCTATCATTTCCCCACTTCTTCTTCACATTTACCACCGCCACCACCTCTCGCTCGTCATACAGTCTCCCTGCCAGATCGACCAGCGACCAGAACGTACCTGGCCAAGTGGCAATCAGATGTCTACGGATATCCGCTGGCAGACTTTGAATGTACCTCTTAATCTGGCACCAGCCTTGCCATCTCATTGAACTTTGTCCTGTACTGTTGGGGTGTCATGGTCCCCGCCTCCAACTGCAGGAACTCTCACTCGATCTTGTCGAGTTCCTTGTTAGGACAAAACTCCTCGATCACAAACTTCTTTAGTTCATTCCACCTCCTTCTCCCAATTGCCCTGCTACCCTCGGCCTGGACAATGTTGTCCCACCAGCATCAGGCCGAATCCACAAACGAGTAGGTAGCAAACTTCACTTTCTGATCCTCTCGGCACTCGCTGATATCCAGTACCGCCTCCATCGCCCTCGCCCATTGGTGAGTAGCAAAAACACTCCTATTCCCATCAAATGTCGGGGGCTTGCATCTCTGGAATGCCCCATAGTTGCATCCCTTTGCAGTTTCCTGCACTGCTTCCTCCTCATCATCATCACTGGAGACGATCATCTCAGTCTCGGGTTGCTCCCTTTCCCCTGGACCTCCTTCTTCGCTCTTTCTCCCAATGGTTTTCCTTTTCTCCTCCTTCTCTTTCCTCTCATCCTCCATGACGGCTCTAATAACCTCGGTCACCACAGACGACAGAATCGTCTGCATGACCTGATGAACCTCCTCAACTACCGCCTCCTTCACTAAGGCCCTCAGATTAGCACTCTCATCCCCACATTCCTGGTTGCGAATCTCGGGCTCTTCAGGAGTCGTTTCTGCCATCCTAGCCCTGTTCTTCATGACACGTGACCCAACACCACGTCCACCATGACCTCTATCTCGAGAAGCCTTCAAAGATCTACCACCAGCCATCTCTAAGCACTATAAGATTCGAACACCAACACGGTCATTCAAGGTAATAGCTTAGATTATGTCAAGTACAGTAAGTCCCTAATTACAGTGGCTAGTTATGATTAGCCACTTACTTTACTCTTCATACCCCAAGCATTTCCTATCCTGACTACATCAGTATCCAAATCTACTAAAAGCAGATAACTCACATAACACGCGCACATAATTCCTTTTTCCATTAATTTACCTATAACTTTACATAAAACTTATACTTGCAGGCATGTAGCTACTAAGATTAACATTTAAAACACATCATTTTGTAGCGGAAATATAACTTTTCATTAATAAATTAAATCGTGTCAAACCATCACATCGTTTTATTTACATCTCAAAAATTGTATTAATACAATTACATTCTCAAACAAAATGTGGATGCCAGACTCGAATCATCCCCAGTAGCTTATGCATCCATGCCTGCACCTCCTCAGCGTCAACAATTACCTGCCAATATTATGCATACAAAAGTCAGCGACGCCGAATGAGTTCTAGTTTTATAATAAAATACTTTACTTTATGTTAAAACATCTCCTTTACTTTCATACGTGATCATACATCATACAAACATCTTGATAATAATTATTTATTATCTTTCATCATCGTTCATCATCATTCGTCATCATTCACCATTCGTTTTCGTTCTTTCATTCGTTAACATCATTCATCTTTATATAGATCCTTCCATATACTATGCCCCCACGTCATGCAAAAGCTGGTACTGTGTCGGGGTTTATAATAAACCCCCATGTTATGCTGAAGCTGACACAGTACTTGGGTAAGCGACAAGGATCCCATCACATCTTGGTCAATCTCAAGGATTGGACCCTTGTGCGTATCATTAAGGTTTAGCTAAACCGCACACAGTTGAGCAAACAACTCACTCATTGAGTTGTGAACCTCCATCATTTTGCTTGCAAGACTTTCATTCATTCATTACGTTCCACTTTTCATTATCGTTATCTTTCACTTTCATTACATAATATTTTACTTACGTATACGTACATATCAAGTAAAGTCACATCGTAAACATAACGTTTTAAAGTCGTTTAACATGAATTGATAACACATCACACATCACAGCATACCATGCGAAAACTTAAACATACATCATAATCATCTTGTGCGAGAACTAGCCTTTCGCGCAAGAACCTTACCATATTCATATCCTACACATCTAATCATCATTGTCACGCTTAAACTACAAGTCGCGTGAAAACTTCATGTCGCGCGAAAACATACATATCATGCTAGAACCTCCTATCGCGCGAGAACTACTTGTAGCGCGAAAACTACCTGTCGCGCGAGAACTATCAGATTCAAATTCTTACCATTCACAAAACTGCTCGCGCAAAAACTACGGGTTTTCCCGCCTAGTCATAATTTATCGCGTCTAAGGCTGTTCTAGCATGTTTAACATCATAACAACATTAACTCAAGCATAAACACACATTTTAGTAGGCATAATAGCCCTAAAACGTAAAACTTGCGTAAAAAGGGGACTAGAAACTCACCTCTTGAAGTTCTAGCTCAAGCACAACCTTCCCGAAGCTTTTTGCCAAACGAAAACTACATAACCATGCGTTCTATTCATCAATAATTCATTCTTAGTACATAGCACGAGTCACTACACGAGTTACATACCTCAAACACTTGGATTCTTCATTTTCTCTCTCTACGCAGCCACTTTCTCTCTCTAACAGCAGGACTTCTCGTGCGGAAATATGGTCAGACTAGGTGTTCTTAGCTATTTATAGCCAGCTCAAACTTTTTGCATGAGGTTCTCACGCGAGAACCTCCTTTCGCGTGAAAATTTTCTCTGTTTCTACTTCTTGAAATTTTTGGTCGTTACATCATGCTTCCCATGAAGCAACACCCCAAAGCAAACAACATCCTCACACTTCCAGCTCCAGCAAACAACATCAAGCAAAGACTCAAAACATTCACAAATTTGAGAAACCAACAGATGCATTAACAATTATATTGCAAAGTGAGGAGCAAAACGTAGCTTTTGCTGCCTTTTCAACAAGCTTTGAAGCATATCTAGGAGCCAACCTAACACCATCACAGATCATACACGAAGACTTGGATGAATTGCCTCATGATATGGTTGAAGAAATGGATCTTCAATGGTCAATGGCAATGATTGCATACAGATCCAAGAAGTTCCTACAAAGGAACAGAGGGTTAAGCATGGATAAGAAAACCAAATTTGGTTTTGATAAGACAAAGGTGAGATGCTATAACTACCAACTCTATGGACATTTCTATAGAGAATGCCAACAACCTTGAGTTGACAGAAACAACAACCAAACACAAGCATCAAGTAGCTATCACTCAAACAGACAAATCCCACCTCCTATCAGTATTCCTGCTGCACCAACCCCATCTCAAATCACATAGTATAGTCCAAATCAACACTCAAAATCATCTACAAAGAATATCAAACAAGATGGTGAGTGTGATTGGAGTATGTACGAGACTGAGATCCAATCTCCTAATCATGCCCTCATGGCAAACATAGAAGATAAGATTTTAGAAATCCCGAAAGAGGTATGGGAAAACCTCTGTACACAAGCATGCATTAACAAAGTCAATAGATACAAATAACATGCGGACAAACTTTCAAAGAAAGTAATCAAAACACATATTTTAAATGAAAGTCTAAAATCGGAACAAAAACAATATGGGGTTAAAATTCTTTCATTACAAAACTATTTAGACAAATTAATGTCTAAAAATTTAACTCTTGCAGCTCAATTAGAGCAACTTTTTGAATCATTGACTCGGTCAAAAACACTACAGGCTGAAACTAAAGTGAAACTTTAGAAATTTAAGGTGAGCAACAAGAAGTTTGAAGAACTTCTTGCTCAGCAAAGGGCATTTAAAGATCCTTCAGGATTGGGATATAATAAGGTCAATCCACCTTATAATGACAATTATATTCCACTTCCTGATTCAATGACAAACAAATAGGGTGAGTCTCTTGACCCACATGCAGGACTGATGATTCAAAATAATCATCATCATCATCATCAAAATCATCATTAATATCTAAAACACCATTGATAAAATTTATTAAGAGTCAAACACCTCCAACAATAAAATCAACAGATTTTTATCATGGAGAAAATAATGAGTTTGATGAACAAACAACTAATGAAAATGATGTTGATCTTTTGAATGATGAGTCAGATCAACCAATTATTGGAACTACAAAAGTTTCAATTGTGGTTGATACACCAACCAAACAATCAAATCAGACACAAGGTTTTGACATCTGCTCTGGTGGAAGAAAAACTGGATCTTCCACTGCCTCTCCTATACAAACAAACTAAGAAAAAGGCAAAGCTCCTATTCAGTCAAAACAAAGAAAAGTAAATTTTGATGTACCTTTAAAATCAAAAGTTATTAACAAACAAAGCAATGCAAATTTACCATGTTATGAGTGGTGTGATCAATATACTCACACTACAAAAAATTGCAAATATGGTAAATATTGCAAGTATTGTAACATGAACAATCACAGTACTGAATCTTGCCATTTTCACAACTATTGTTCCATTTGTGAAAAAAATAATCACAGCACTGCTAACTGTTTTTTCAATAAGAAAAACAAAAAGCAAAACAGACAGCCTCAAGTTGAAAAATCAACTAAGAAACAAGTAGTTGTTCCTAACAAGAACAAAGGAGGAGTACCACGACAAACTCCTAATCAAAAACTTATTTTAAATAATGATAAAACCTTTTATCACAACTTTAAACAATCAAAGAGGAGACATAAGTCTCAAAACAGGCCGCAATCAAACATTAGCGCTCAAAGGAGAAGAGCTCAAAGCACTTCACCCGACAGAGCTAAATCCATTCAAAAGAAATCTACTGTGACTAGAATTCCTAAACCATCAGATAATGCCACATTAGAAGAAATATGCTTTATGGGAAAAAACAGAAAACCCAAGACCATCTTGGCTTGGGTTGCTCCAACTAACTGATTTCTTTGCATTTACAGTGACATCAAAGAAGGCCAGACAATATCTGATATGTTGATAGTGGATGTTCATGACATATGACTAGTAATTGTTCCCTCCTTTGGGATTTTAAAAGCAAACATGGAGGAAATTTAGCCAATGGAGGAGATAAGACAGGTGGAAAGATAACTGGTGAAGGAACAATATCAAATGGGTTGATCAGCTTTGAAAATGTCAACTACTACTCCAACCTCCAGTTCAATCTTCTCCGCGTATCCCAAATCTATGATAAAGGATATGCCACCTTATTTGACTCCAACAACTGTTACATTCTTAAGACGGGTTTTCAAATACCTGAAGATTGTATCCATTTGAAAACACCCCATCATAACAACACATACATTGTGGATATGAACACTATTTCAGCATCAACCCCTGAAACATGTTTACTATCAAAAGCATCAGAAGATGTTTCCCAATTATGGCACAGACAGTTAGGAAACTCAAATTATAACAGAATGAATCAACTTGTAAAAGGTGACTTAGTAATAGGTTTACCACAAAAAGAATTATTTTGTACAGACTACTGCACTGCATGTCTAAAAGGCAAACAACATAGAGTGTCACATAAGTCAAAATTGGTAAACTCTAACAACCCACCACTCAAATTGCTTCACATGGACCTTTTTGGCCCAACAAACATCCTAAGCATAAGAAAGAAGAAATACTGTCGTGTGATAGTAGATGATTAATCAAGATTCACATGGGTTTTCTTTCTACTACACAAGTCAGAAACGTAAGAAATCATCAAATCTATTATCACTAAAATTGAAAATCAATTAGATCTTAAAGTTAAATCTTTAAGAAGTGATAATGGTACTGAATTTAAAAAATGACTGTATTTCTTCTTTTTGTGCAGAGAAAGGAATCAGTCATCAATTTAGTGTAGCAAGGACTCCTCAGCAAAATGGAGTTGCTAAAACGAGAAACAGAACATTGATAGAAGCTGATAGATCTATGCTAGCTGACTCTCTATTACCCATATCCTCTTGGGCTAAAGCAATCAATACAGCTTGCTACATACAAAACAAAACATTAATAATCAAAGAACATTACAAATTGCCATATAAATTAATGTTTAAAAGAAAACCTTTTATTGGCTTTCTTAAAGCTTTTGGATGTTCTGTCTCAATATTAAACACCAAAGAACAATTATCTAACTTTCCTCCAAAAGCAGATGGCGGATTTTTTGTTGGATACTCTGGAAGCTCAAAAGCTTACCGAGTATACAATCCAAGACTGAATATAGTGGAAGAAACAACAGATGTTGTTTTTAATGAACATTCGTTCACTAAGAAAGTCATTGGATCAGACTGGTTGTTTGATATTGACTCATTAAAAAAAGCATTTGATACATCTTACTTTGATGTTTCAGGTACCAAGGATAACACTGAGTATCCAATGGTTCCACCAACAACCATTGATGTTCCTATAACTGCGGATCTTCCAAGGAGAACAAACATCACTCCTTCTAGTACCACAGTTTTAACTCCTCCAGAACAAACAAACACATCAAAAGGAACATCATCAGACACACCATCTTCATCAACACCTATAACCACCCAACTACAACCTAATAACCAAACAAAGTCACATCAACCAGCCATAGTTGAAGAAGATGATAATTATCATTCATTACCTGATACACATCATGAAGATGAAATCTTAGATTCCTTTCATGATTCACCATAATCATTCAATGAACCCTCATAACCAGATAATCAAACAACAACAAATACCCTTTCTCATCCATCAACACCCAACAAAACAATCACCAATCTTAATTCAACCATCCCTGTTGATCAGATTGCAACAACTAGCGTTCACAAAGATCATCCTTTAGAAAACATCATAGCTGACCTCAATACTAGATTGACACAAAGTCAATTAGACACAGTTATTCTTGCTTCCTATCTCTAACTGTACCCAAAAACATCATAGAAGCACTCAAAGACAATAGTTGGATAGAAGCAAGGCAAGAGGAATTACAAAAATTTAGAAAGCAAGAGGTATGGAAGTTGGTTGACCTACCTGAAGGTCAATATGCCATTGGCACATGATGGCTATTCAGATACAAAGCAGATGATAGAGGGATTGTCATCAGAAACGAAGCAAGGCTTATTGCCCAAGGATATACTCAAGAGGAAGGCATTGATTATGATGATGTCTTTGCTCCAGTAGCTAGACTAGATGCCATTCGAGTGTTCATTGCATATGCCTCATCCAAAAACTTCATTGTCTTCCAAATAGATGTTAAGTGCGCATTCCTCTATGGAAAGATAGATAAAGAGGTAAATGTTGCTCAACCACCAGGGTTTGAAATCCCAGAATTCCTTCACTGAGTCTACAAGTTAGATAAAGCTCTGTACGGTCTTCATCAAGCACCTATGAAGTGGTATGAAACGTTATCTAAGTTCTACTACAGAATGGGTATACCCGAGGGAAAATAGATCAGACATTGTTCTTAAAGAGAAAAGAGCAAGACTTGTTAGTGGTTCAAGTCTATGTGGATGACATAATTTTTGGCTCTACTAACATCCAACTTTGAAAGAGTTTGAAACTCTTATGCAATCAAAATTCTAAATAAGCTCAATGGGAGAGCTTACCTTCTTCCTTGGTCTTCAAGTTTAACAATCTGTTGAAGGAATTTTTATCCATCAAAGCAAGTATGTGATTTAGATATTAAAGAAATACAACATGTCTGATTTCACATCCAGCAAAACACCATTTGCAACTGGATGGAAATTTGGACCCGATCCAGAAGGAAAATTAGTTGATCAGAAGCTATACAGATCAATGATAGGCTCTCTGATGTATCTAACAACAACCAGACCAGATATCATGCATGCAGTTTGCATGTGTGCCAGATACCAAGCCAATCCAAAAGAATAACTCATGAATGCTATAAAGAGAATATTCATATACTTAAAAGGAAAACCAACACTTGGCCTCTGGTATCCAAAAGATGGAGATTTCTCTTTATATGCATATACAGACAGTGATTATGGTGGATGCAACAGCATCAAAAAATCCACTATTGGAGATTGTTAGTTTCTTAGATCAAGATTGATCTCCTGGTAGTGCAAGAAACAAACAAATGTATATGTGTCAATAGCTGAAGCAGAATTCATAGCTGCTTCTACATGCTTTTCTTAAGTGCTTTGGATTCAAAACCAAATGTTTGACTATGGCTTTAAGTTTCTTAAAACACCCGTACACATTGAAATTCTGTTGCCATGTTTATCACTAACAATCCAGTTCAACATTCAACAAGAACAAGAGCATATTCAAGAAGAAGCACAAGAACAAGAACAATCTCAGTTTGAGCTTTACAAGCCTTCTCTACCATAAAGCCCAAACTTATTTGATCAGCAAACATTGTCTCCTCTTTTGAATGACATCGATGCATCTTTAAAAGAACATACAAGTCAACAAGAAAAAGTTGGTACTTCATCAGCTCAAGTACATGATCAAGAAAGAACAAGCACTACTGAACCTATTAAAGGTGAAGAACAGGGTAGTGAGATACCCATAGAAGAAGCGATTGAATACTCTAAAGTGTTTTTATTCATTGAGTATAATAAGCTAATTGAGAAGTCAAACAAAAGAGAAAGAAAGCTGAAAGATAAACTCAAAGAAAAGGATGAAGAGCTTAAGAAATTGTCATCTGATAAACCTGTTCAAAGGTTGATTGTTCAATTTTTGGAACAAAAACTTGAAAAATCAAAGGAAGAGGTCAAGATGAAAGAACATGACCTCAGTAGTGCAAGACTAGACATTTCCTACTTGATTGAGCAAACAGACTCAAAAGATGTTGAGATTAATGAACTGAAAAGAATAATCTCTGCTCAATCTGAAGAGATAAACAGACTAAACAGAGAGTTGGAACTCAAAGACACTCAACTGAATAAGGAAGAACATTAAGAAGGTTAAGAAGATGACCTGAGTAATGACTTTGAAGAACAGATTATGACTCAAGCAGAATAAACAAGCACTAAGGAACAACAAACAGAATTAGCACTCATTATTCCTGAAGAGTCATACTCTATGGATCAACTGTTTTGTGAGAAAAACCCATTTGAAAACATGCACTATTCACCCATCCTCTGACAACATTTCCATACTCCAGAAATTCAAACTACTGAAACAAGCATTATGCCTGTAGACCCACTATCTAAAAAACAACAGGAGCTAATCAAGCAATTTACTGAATCTCTAAAAGCACAACCCATATCATCCAAAGATCAAACCTCGTCATCATCACAACCTTCCCTGAAAACATATGAAAGAAAGAGAAAGAGATTGTACCTAGCTTCTTTGAAGAAGGCAAAGCAGCAGGTTCAAGATCAAGTAGAACCTGAATCACCACCACTAAAGTTGTTTAAAGTCAAAGCTGAACCAGTGGGTGATGAACCAAAATAGATAGCATCTAAGGCTGCAACTATAGAAGAAGGAGAAATTGATCAAACTCATGATCAACAGCCAAATATCATCTTGAGTGACTCAGATGATGAAGATGAAGATAGTGATGAAGATGTTATGCAGAACATACAAGAACTCTTCCTAGATGATCTAGAAACTTTAATAGGAATTGAGTTAACAGCTAGAGGATTTCCTTATAAATCATTCATACATCTTAATCTCTCTGAGGTTAAAGACTTGCTCAAAGACTTTCAAGAAGTTAAGAAAGATGAACAAGAGCAAACAAACAAACGATACAAGGAAATCAAGGACCAACAAGAGTTTCTGAAGAATCTACCCAAAGATCCTCAAATAGACAAAATGACCTACTCCCAGGTGAAAGGCTGGTTGAGTTACACAAGAACACCATACAGGTCATATGCGGGCAGATCATTATCTCAAATGAAAGACATGGCTCTAGAGATATACAAGAACATGTTGGCTAATGCCTTAAAGCCACAAATCACCAAACCTCATCAAACATCATCTCTATCAACTTACCATCAAGCTCCACTTGAGCTTCATCTAATTAAGGAACCAAGGCAGTTTATGCCTCACAGGCTATGACCCGTAGGAAATGAGGTTAGAGAAATGATTAATGAGAAAACAAATTTTGTCAAGCTTTATGACAGAATAACTATGTCTGCTGATGCAAATGAAAGAAAAATTGTAGCTTGGAAGTATGATGAAACTTGGGATGCTGTTCTAATCAAAAGAGTATCTGGATTTGTCTAATACTTAGCTTACATATCCTAACTTGGATCACTCTTATATGACGACAGACTTGATCTGATGTAGTTAAGAATGGTCAATCAGACAAACAATCTAGGAGGAGCTAATTTCTTTCACATACTAAGATCATACATGAACAAGCCGCATTATCTAACGAATTAAAAAGCTGAGAAAGAAGATAAACTTCACATTGCTAAGCTAAGAAAAGAACAACCAGAAGATAGCAAGAAGAAGCATACAAGTGAAGAATCAGCCTCTAAAATTGACACATAGTTATTGGAAAGGGTTGGTTACCTAATGAGGCCTTCTGATTTAAAGCTTATCATGAAGAAGATAGATGGTAATCAGTACAACCATCCTATCATAAGATGGTATTATGATGAGAATTACTTTAAGGTTGTGTTGGAAAGAAAACTTGAAGGGAAGGAAGACTTTTTGATCCAGTAGAGATCAAGCTCCTTCAACCCTCATATGTTTCATTTTTGAAGACCAAAACATTCCCTGCAATTGATGATGTTCTATGCAAGGGAGATTGCTGTTACTTCATACACATGTTGAGAAACTTAGGGACAGTATATGTGAATGTTGTACTTAAACAGAGACTTGAAACCAATCAGCAACCCTTAACACATTTTGAAGGAATAACAAGCATGAGGATATCTGACAACAACAATCTAGAAGTTCTGAAAGGTAATCATGTTGTAATGGTTAGCAACATTGATGTTCAAAGCCTTGATTCAACCAGCCTTGAACAAACGGTTCATTTGTCGATCCAGAGCAAATATGATGATCAAAAGAGTGTTGTGCAATACTTTGTTGAGCACATAGTTAATTGCAGAAATGCTCTGAGGATCACACCTCTATCAGATCTGTTGAAAGAAGTAGAAAAGGATCAAACAATTGAAAAAGATGTAGAAGACTGTTTAAAAGCCACAATAGAAGTGCAGAAGAGTGTAGAAGAAGCTGGTCCTTCTCATACATGAAGGTTTCTAACAAGCAATCAAAAAAAAGTAAACAAACATACATATCTAACCTTTCTAACTAATCAATTATTATAATCATTCATATAAAACACAAACACACATAAAGTTACTAAAAAATAAATAATTTACAAGCAAACATTAAGAGATGGCAACATCATCCTTAGGGGGAGTATTATTGGACTCAACAAGTGCATTAAAGGATAATACTTGCCATAAACAAATATAATGTGTTCTAACATCCAAACAATCATTAACTAACACATTAGTATTATTAACATTCAGAACATACACTAATGTAGATTAAATTTCTTTTTCAGGATTGTAGATAAAAATGATTTTTGCTAAGTGTCTGCAGCGGATGAAGATCTTCCATAGCGGATGAACAAGAAGTCGCAGCAGATGAAGGATAAAGTCCAAGTGTAGATAGCAGATGAACAAGCATACACAGCGGATGACCAATGTCCACAGCTGATGAACAGTCCTCAGCGGATGTTCTTCCACAATGGATGAACACTCCACAGCGGACAACTTATAAGACAAACATACAACAAGTGTTCACAGTGGACAACATCCAAGGCACAGTAGGCAGCTTATTCAACATCCACAGTGGATTACTTAACATCCACAGCGGACAGTCTATCATCCCCAGTGGATAGTTTATAGACTTAAGATTATTTATGTAATTTTTGTTTACAAAAAGGCATTTTAGTAATTGTAAATAACTTTTTGTATAGGCTATAAATAGCATAATACCCTAATCTTTTGTAAGCTTTTCAACATTCAATACTAACAAGCTGTTTGTTATTGTCATTCAAGCATTCAATCACTAGCAATCACACAATCATACACACACACACACACACACACACACACACACTGATATCATATCTCTAATCATGGGTTTCCATGCCATGATTATTGATTGTTGAATAGAATATAACAATCTGTTGTTATATTTGTTTAAGACATTTGAAAAGATCCTTGGGGGAATCCATCTTTTGGTTTGGATTTCATCAACAAGTCATAGTGTCTGACCTATAAATAGATAAAAGTTTTACCCTATTTGTAACTTCCAAAAAACTCTTGTACCCAGCACACCAACTTTGAGAAACCCTGATTACACGAAAACCTATATTGTATCATTGAATGCTGAATATCAATATACAATACAAAATAATGAGTAATTATGAATGTTTTGATCTTTGATCTTTGTATTTCCTCTATAATCATCACTGAAATCATTTGATAGACTCGATCCTTATTGATTGTTTCAACCCAATTAATTGGTATCAAAGCCTTGTCTCTTGAAATCATCAAGAATACCCACTGTTCTTCGTGATTAATGCAGGATTTGTTACGGGTGATGCAACAGTTTCACAAGGTTAGAGAATTTAACACTTAACAGATCAAATAGGGAACAAGGCATGAGAAACTAAGAACAAAACTAAGAACACAAGCAGAAAACAAGTATTTGATTTTCAAGAATGATGAACAATGCTCTCAAGTGTTTTATAATTGTCACAAGGCTTAGTCCAAAGGACTTGTTACATGAGACTCTTTATACTACATCCTACAGCCAAACATACTTTAAAGGCCAGCTGGAGCACTAATCTAGACAACAAGATCAATATAAAGTTAAAAGGCAGATTGCCTTTTGACTAGTGACTATGACATGCCATAGCTCACATCCTAATCTATTATAAAAAAGATAAAAGCACAAGAGTGAAAAGTTATAGACTCAAAGACCTTAATCTATTATTGTCAAAAGTATGGAGATATCACCAACTTGTATAAGTTGGTGAGTCTTCAGAGATGGCAGCAGAAAATAGTTCAGCTTTTGTCAAAATCATGTCAGAGAAAGCAAGTCTTCTTTGTCTTCGAAATAAATCAGTCTCTTGGCTTCGGAAGACTTTGTCTTGAAGCTTCAGAAGATTTCATCTTTGGGTTTGAAAGATTTGAGACTTAGTGAATTTCTTTGTTCAATTGTCAAATCTTCCTAAGTAACTTCAAAATGCTTGCTGATAGAACTTTGGTTTGCATCAGCCTCTAAGGTAACTCTTGCAAACTCCCCCTAGGCTGATGCTACCAAAACTCGAGGATGACTTTGAGTCTTGATCTTTATTTGTTTACAGTCCTCATCAAAATCAAAACCATTCCCTTCTTCATCAGTTGGTCTGGATTCTTCAGACTCTCAAAGTATCTCTTCATGTCAAAGAGATCATGTAGAGGAAGGTCAACCATATTATTCCATCAGTATATGTCTTGACCTCCTTGAACTCTTATGACATACCATCTGTTTGGGTTTGTAGAGAAATCCTAGGATAGGATGGGTCTTTTAGCAGCAAGAGGCTCTACATGAAGTGGAGTTGGTTAAGCAGCCTCTCCCTGTTCACCCTCAGGATGTTCTAACTCATCCTGAGGTGTAGAGGTGAATGCCTTGGACTTCTTCTTCTTCTTCTCTTTGTCCATTCTAGTGACCATCCTCTTCCACTTTCTCTACTTCAACTGAGAAGGTTGGTCTTGAGTACCGGTTGTTTCTTCTTTATCCTTCTCAGTTAGGTCCTTCCCCATCACATGTTCAAAAGAAGAAGGTTTAGGACCTTGCTTTTGGTTAAAAGATGAAGCTGGCTATGATTCAGCACTAGGTCCAAGTTGTGTTGTCTCTTGGGGTTCAACCTTGACCTTAGCTTTAGGTGCAGCCAGACATGGTGCAGAATGCAGGTCTAATGTGCTTTAATGTGCTCATCCATTATGGAAAGAGACATTGGACCAAGTCTCCTTCCGGAGAACCCATACAACTTCAAGAAGCTAACCATATTTATTCTACCAGTGGACTTCTTCTGATTAGCTCTGATTATGGCTCTTGACTTAGCAGCTTCCTCCTTTATCTTCCTCTTAGCAGCTTTCTTCTCTTTTAGAACTTCTTGCTCCAATTACTTGACGTACTCAAACACTATATATTCATAAGATAGAGACTTGTGGCACTCAAGTAGGTTATCATCTTTTGTCTATCTTGTTCCCTACCTACTTGAGTTTCTTGTTCAGCAACCAAAGTCTCTACTTCAGGACTTTCTTGAATTGGGGAGAGGACAGGGGCTTTATACAATCTTTTTCTTTTCCTCACTTCTTTGATCTTGAGGCGCAATTCTGCAGCCTCAATCACCTTCCTCTCTTTTGACACTTTAGTATCAGCTAGCTCATTCAACTCATCCAAGGGAAGAGAGATTCTTTCATCAATGTTGTAATTCCTAGACCCTAGATAACTCAATCTGGCTGCCACTAACTCATCTTCCTAAGTATTTAGCCTAGGGGCATCCCTGATTGCAGCTGGCATGAAGCTGGGGGTCTCTCTTGTCATCTCTCCCTTAGCCTTCCTCTTCCTCTCCCTCTTCTCCTCCTCAAACTCCTCAGAGGTGCGAATCCTCTTCCCTTTGTCAGTCACTTGCATGTGTGACTCAGGGTGGAGAGAGCTTTGGCCTTCTTAACTTGGTTATGCACTTGAGCTCTGGCTAGGAAGAGGGCTGCGAGACACCTTCACTAGCTGGTGTCCCACTGAGGGTACTGGGTGCTGAAGCTGTTGTAGTCTTAAGGATCATAACTTCTTCTACTGGGCCTTCAACTAAGGTTTCCCCTTTGAAGCTAATCTTAAAGTCTGCCTTAGTATCCTGTTGACCAATAGTTTTCCCTACTAGCTTCTATCTATATAGCTTTGTTCTTCTCTTGAACTCTTCAAGTACCCTTAGCTGGATCCTCTCAGCTAACCTATCTACTTTCCTGTTATGACTTGGGTTGGCAAGTGGCGGGTCAACTAGAAGAAAACTCTCATAGAATCTTAAGGTCTAAAAATTAAACACTTCTTGCTGATCTTGATATCTAGAGAGTACTAAGGCTCTTCTATCATTGTCATACCTCCATCCTACTATTGGGTTGTCAGTAGGGTAGGATGGGTGTAGACATAGCCCTTGGTATCCCCTCTTTAAAAAGATTTTTAATTAAGTCATACACATTGATATGGGCATGAGGAGGTTGTTGAGGGTGGATTATTGAAGGTGAGGGTGGTGAATCCTCAAAGTCCATACTCTGGGTAGTGCTCCCAGGTTTTGTGATTGTAGTTAAGACTTCCTCCCCTTTTTTTGGTAAGATCACCTACTTGCACAGGTAAGCTAAGGGTTAGGACCACATCCGCAGGTTCTTGTGGACCTGGTTGAGCATGCTCGGTAGGCCTCTAAGCTAACTTGCCCTTGGGATTGTTGATCTCAAGTTGCTAAGTAAGAACTTACCTTTGTAAGGTTGCCACCTGAAATTCCAAGTGACTAACCTTAGAAACCACGTAGGTGCAAGTTTGTGATTATGTTTGTACCCTTAATTTCAGACTCCCTTATCTTCATCAGACGAATCAGGGTAGGTTGAGAGAACATAACCGAAGTCACCTCCCTCACCATTAGATATTGCTTCTTGGGCTCTAGATTTCCCCTCCTCCATGATAGCTTCATGACAAGTGTCAAGGGGATGTGTTGCCATGTTTGAGGTCTTAAAGATGTAATTACTTTCTAAAGTGCGAGCCTCTGCCATATGGACCTCCTGAACATGTTCAGGAAGGTCCAGCTCAGTTGGCGGTGGATGATATGGGCTAGATATGGGTGTATCAGGAGCACTCATTTGTCCTTGAGTAGGGGAGGAGAAGAGAGACTCATGGTACTCACTAAATCCCATATCTTCATTAACATAGAATTAGAGGTTAGGGATAGGTTGGTTTAAGTCTAAAGGCTAGGGATGGTAACTGTCCCCTAAAGGTTGGTCACCTGAGTTTTGAGACTCAAAGTAAAGGCTTACAACTTGGTTAATGAGCTTATCAGGCTGAGCATGAGGAACCTCAGCACTAATCATTAAAAGGATGGGAGTGGTCTACTCTTCAGGGGAAGTAGGAGCTCTTGCTTCCACTTCCTCCTATATGGGTGAGTTTATAGGGCCTGCTCAATTTGAATAGACTAAGTAGGGGTTCGTTTGGTTTTTTTCTCTGGTAGGTGATGTGTTAGGTCTAGAACTCATGTATGTATAGGTTTAGATGATAGATCAACTCTTGTAATCATATTGTGTAATTATCATTTTTATAATATAATGTTCTGGATTGACTTATAAGAAAAACTATATTATATGTGTGTTGATTTATGTATGATTGCAGGAAACATTAGACTTGGTCAATTTGGAAAATTGACTAAGTGTTAGAACAAACTGCGGATGAATAAGTGTTTCTTCATAGATGTTATCAGGAGCATAATTGATGTGCTTCCGTAGATCTCCTACGAAAGAACATCAGTTGAACAAGGCTAAAGAACAAGTGAAGCTACTGAAGGAGAGATTGCCACTGAAGAACAAGTACAAGAACTCCTGCGAAAGCACAATCACAGAACAAGCCCAGAAGACTAAAGTGTTGCTGCGGAAGACTAAGTTCCTATGGAAGAATAAATTCTTACGGAAGACTATTTAACACTTTATGTTGTTAACAGAAAGTAAACAAGTCAACGTGGCAGAGCAACATCATTAATGGCGATGGAAGACATTTATTTCAAGCAAATATTTCACGTCATATCAACATCAGTTTTCAAATTTAATTCATTGTAAATCGCGAACTCCTATGCCGATAAATAATGCAAGGATACGCATAGCTATAGGAAGTTAGCTTAAGTATAGCAACTAGATAGCGAAAGATCAGCAATTAATTAGGAACAGAATAGGAACATGATCTCTATATATAGATAGAAATGAGATCATTAGGTATAGGACAAAAAACACAGAACAACAATAGCAACTTATCAATAGGAACAAAGCATTACAATCGATTGATTGTGATTGTTGAACAATTCTTAGACTTTGGCATCCTAAAAAAGGAGACTTCAAACTGTATGCATATTTAGACAGTGACTATAGAGGTCGCAACAACAATAGAAAATCAACAACTGGAGGTTATCAATTCCTCGGACCAAGACTTGTTTCTTGGCGGTGCAAAAAGCAGACAAATGTTTCAGTATCCATAGCTGAGGCTTAGTGCATTGCTGCTTCAGCCGGGTGCTCTCAAGTTTTATGGTTGCAAAACCAACTACTTGATTATGGTTACAATTTTCTTCATACACTAATCCATATAGATAACTCAGCTGCTATGTTTATCACCGCTAATCCAGTGCAACATAGTAAAACCAAACATATAGAAATCAGATACCATTTTCTGAGAGACTCTTCAGAAAAGGGGCTAATCAAGTTGATCAAAGTGGACACAACAAATCAGCTTGCTGATTAATTCACTAAAGCCTTTGATTCAGTTAAATTTAATTTCTTAATTAAGTCATTAGGCATGATCAATTTAGATTAAGTCTTAATCAACATAATGAAAAGCATGTTCTGTCGATTATAGTTTTAATATGAACATCTATGAAAGAACAAACTTGTTCATCATTAAAACATATAAAAATACAAACTATTGTCATATTTAAATATTTTATTGAATAAGCAGTTCATATAATAGGAAATGAAGGTACACTATACATTTGCTTACTTTCCTCATTTATCAAACAATTCATATAAACTGATCAGATGTGATTTGATATGTGAGTAGGTTCAGCTTGAGTTGAAACTAAACAAGACATGCATAACATAATGTCAAGGTGACAAACTATGGCTACTTCCATTTTGAGGAGCAAGGAAGTAATTCTTATCCTACTGTGATCAACTTACTCACCTAAGCACACTATGTTGTAACACTTTATAACCTCTATCTTTGCGCATCATGAACTCTCTGTTTTGCGTAAGCAAAGACCGGAGTTCCTGGGTACCTCTGTTTTACGTAAGTAAAGACCTGGTGTCCTGATTCTTAGTAATAAAAGATTCCAAAAGGAACAGCTCTAAAAGAATCCACAGTGAACAACTGTATATTAATTCAGAGTTCACAAATCATATCAGCATTAATAAGATTTCAAAGAAATCTCAAGATAGAGCTTATAACTTACGGAAAATAGTTTTAAGTGTGAAAAAGTGATAAATTGACTCATCTACGGGGGATAAACTTCAATGTGAATTGAATGTGGAGTCCATACATGTCCTTCTTTAATCAACTTTAAAACATGATAAATAGCATGACAAGTTGAATATACACTCTTGTTTGAATTTATGAGTATCAATATACTTGCAATCAACACTAGATCTATCTTCTTTCATCAACCAAAACAGTCATTGGGAAGTTTCTTAGTGTTATAGGATGATCCCATTATATGATATCAATGCTTGTAAATAATTTCTGGTTTTGTTCTTTTCTTTGAAAATTAGTTGGACAGATAATGTTTTTCATGCTATTCTATATAAATTTTTGATAAATGCATAATTTTATGATTAAGCACAAATTTAGGGGGAGTAGTAGATTAGCATGAAAATCTGAGTATCAAATGTGTTACATTTTTAAATGAAGAAAGTTGGAACTTGAGCACTAACTTGGCTGCAGGATTGTAGGAACCTCTGAGGTTATGAGGCTAATGCAACCAATGGATACCAAAACAACCAAGTCTTCCAACATGCACTATGGAACAAAGAAGAACTAGCTTCGGAAGTTTAACACACTCAAGTAAAATGCTAAGTGTAAAATCTTTCGAAGCCAATGTTCAGAAGAAACTACTGAGGAAACTTTACACTAAGTGTCAAGTCTTTCGAAGCCAAAGACTCAACTCTTCCGAAGGTTAAAGATGAAGTATTCCGAAGCTCTCAAGACAAAGTCTTCCGAAGCTGAATAAAGACAAGACTGATTACTTTAGAAGAGAGAGAAAATACACCTTTTCTGTCATCTTTATCATAAAGCAACCCCCTGTCCGCTGCATGCTCTGGTGGTTCACCAACTATCATAAGTTGGTGAAACTTCCATGCTTTATGATAAAGTAGATAAGGTCTTTGTCTGCAAGTTTCTGTATTTGTTTCTTTATGGCTTTTTGTAATAGGAAAGTTAATAAGCTATGGCCTGTCATAGTCACTAGTCAAAAGGCAATCTGCCTTTTGACTTTAGGCTGATCTTGTTTTCTAGATTAGTCACTTCCAACTGTTTTTTTGCATATTGACGGTTGTAGGTTTAATATAAAGAGTCAAAGGTTCTTGTATTTCAAATATCAGTGCAAACACTTGTAATAGAATCTAAAAAGCAATATACTACTTCCTTGAAAATTATTTCTTGTGTTCTTGCTCTTACTTTACTTGTGTTGTGCATTGTATCATCTGTTTAAGTTCTAAGTTCCCCATTTGAATTGTTAAGTGATCCTAAAGATCCTCCTAAGTGTGTTAACTAAATGCAAAGTCCCTTTTAATGGTCCTGCAAGGATATCTGAAGGTTTTAACCAAATCAATTTTGCACAATTGCCATGAAGCAGAATCAACAAGGTCCAATAGCAAACAAAAAATGATCTAACAATGTGTTTCAAAAAGAACAATAATTGCCTTTCCGTAGATTGGTAACCTACGAATAAAACAACAAATTCATAACAAATTTTGTCTTTCGTAGATGTTTCTGCCGAAGAATTAATCTGTTAAAGGTTAAAACAATAAAGTTTTTTCCTTCCATAGATGTTCTGCAGAAGCATAAGCTTGTGGATAACCTCAGAAGGGTAAAAAGGGTAAATGGGTCCCACGTCATTAAGATTAGGTTAAACAGCCTGGAAAAGTATGAAAAAGGGCATCTCGACCGTTGGCCTTTCTATTAACTTCCAAAACACTTTCAGACCTAGAAATCCGTTCATCCAAAACCCCCTCTTCATCTTCTACATCGAACACTTTCAAACACCACAGTCACCATGACTAATCGGTTCATAAAAGACCACAATGTCTGTGCATTTCTGAATCCAGATGTGGAGGATGAATGCAGAGACATTATAAGATACTTGAGAAGAACAAGACTCTACTATGCACTAACTGCAGATCCTGTTATCTATCAAACACACATGATAGATTTTTGGGACTCGACAAGGGTGGAGGAAGAAGATGAAGCACACGTCATATATGCTACCGTCAGAAATCTACAACTGCGGATTGATGAACGCACAATCCGGAGGGCATTGGAATTTGAAGATGCTTAAGAAGGCCACCTTGATGTATTCAACCATGAATACATTCAGAAAGTATTTGGATTGATAGGCTATGATGGTGACTATCGAAACGGTGAGATCAAGAAGGGGAGGCTAAGCAAACAGTATAGATTCTTGTGCCACACTTATCTGAAGTGTATCTCCAATCGAAAGTCAAGATTGGATAGGTTCTCTAGGCACATGTCATCAGGAATTATTGGGTTCCTTGAGGGGAGAAAGTACATTTATTCCAAGTACATCCTTGGCTGCTTATGTGATCATATAAGGGTGCAGAAAGAGAAAAAGATATTCATGTTCCCAAGATTCCTTCAACTCATCATCAATGATCAACTGCCAAACATTGCAAGAGATTGTGATGTCTGCATACAAGCTCACCTGGGAAGATCACTCCTGAACAAGCTGACAGAACAATACCAGGGAGGAGATGTAGAGATGTTCGCTCATGTCCTAGATGAGGCATAGGACATACCTCAGGAACTACTGTGGGTTGAAGAACCTCAACAGCATAGTCCACCAGCTGAATTCCCTGAACTATCCCAACACCAATCCACTTGATATCCTCTTCAAGTGAACACACATAACCAATCTCTCCTGGTCACTCTCAAACCATGGCTAACACAGCTTCAACTGAAGTAGTTGGTGAGGAGGTTGTTTAGTTCTCACCTACACACTCCCTAACATACCATGACTCCATTGCCACTGAGCCAATCTCACCACAACTGATCTAATCACCAACTGATCCAATTGTGTCACCCATACTAATGGAACCTGTCTTACCATCAGTAAGCCCTTTACACACTGAGATACTCAATTTGGAGGAGGTTGACGAGGTTCAAGAAGGCACAACTGAGGAGATCTGTGTAGAAGATGAAGGGGAGAAAGATAAGAATGTTGAACAAGAGGAGAGGAGATATGTTGACATCATTGCTTATAATGAAGATGTATTGAATGAAGAAGAGATTGATGTGAGTAAGAGCTACCTGGTAGCAAAATACAACAATTTGATTATTAAAAGCAATAGGAAGTTAGAAAAGTTGAGGAAAATAAAGAAAGAGCTGATAGAGAAAGACAGACTGATAGCTGAGAAAGATGCTACAATCACTGGTTTGGAAGGAAGGTTGAAAAGCCTGAGAGAAGATGTGGAGATAGACAATGAAGTGATAGGTTCTTTAAATGACTTAATTAATGAACAATCAGATCAGTTGAAAGCAAAATATGATAAGATTGAATCATTAAAGAAAAGGTTGGCTGAAGGTGAAATGAGCAAAATAGGAGAAAGTGAAGTGAGAAAAACTGATAAACCCACAATCACTTACAGTAGAAAAAGGAAGTACCTGATGAAAACCCAAGAGGCTACTGGTGAACCTAAAGACACAACAAAAAGATCAAAAACATTATCACCAAAGCACATAGCATTAGTAGAACCAATTAAAGAAGACAGTGATGAAGAATGGGAACAGTTAACCACTTAAGACATCCTAGAGGAGAGAGCCCGAAGCTCAATATTCATGGATCTTATCAACAATGGATTCCCATATGACCTGGTAAAGAAGATGAACATAGGAGAGATGATTAAAGCTTTAAAAGAATTCGATGCTGCGAGACTAATGCTTCCAATCTGCAATTATGAAACTTTCTTTAAGTACAAAACAATGGAGAAGATCAGAAATGATTTGGGTCACTATGACACCCATAAGACTTGGTCAATTTGGAAAATTGCAGGAAACATTAGACTTGGTCAATTTGGAAAATTGACTAAGTGTTAGAACAAACTGCAGATTAATAAGTGTTTCTCGATAGATGTTCTCAGGAGCATAACTGATATGCTTCTGTAGATCTCCTACGAAAGAACATCAGTTGAACAAGGCTAAAGAAAAAGTGAAGGTACTGAAGGAGAGATTGCCACTGAAGAACAAGTACAAGAACTCCTACGGAAGCACAATCACAGAACAAGCCCCAAAGACTAAAGTGTTGCTCACTATGACACCCATAAGCTCACTAGGTACAACATGAAATATTTGCTGGAAAGCCATAACTATAAGCCTTATAAGCTAAAAGGAAGAACAGTTGGCGAGCTCAGAAAAATGATGAAATATGTAATGAAGATTGAGCAAGATACAGGAGTAAAATTCAGGACTGGGGCTCCCAATCCTGCTTATCAACAACAATCAAAACAAACACCTCCTGAGCCAACTATAGTTGATAGCAGACACATGCACAGAGGAAAGGAAAAGTTGATAAGAGAGCAAAGGGATGTAATTCCTAACAAGATATGGCCTCTGGGAACTGCTGTGAGGGAGATTACTGAACATAAAACAAGTCTGATTCAACTGTTTGATCAGATGACTACCCTAAGGTTAGTAGAAGATCATCAGATAATTGCATGGAAATTTGATGCTGAATGGGATTGAGTTATGATAAAGAGAGCATCTGGAATGATACAACACTTCCTATTGGTGGAAACCATCCTCATACTTCCAGATGCAGATCTAACTACTCTGTAAAGTACCTCTATCACAAACTACCCAATCAGTCTAAGGGGTAGAGACATCTCCGGTACTATGGCCAGACTCAAGCACAAATTCAAGGCTGATGTGCTGAAGGAAGCAAAAAGAGAAGATGCTGAGCACAGGAGAAGAAAGAAAAGGCAACAAAGGTCTCATTCCAGTTCTCATCTGGTTGATGCAAAATTTCTACAGAGAACTGGATATGAAGACTTGACTGATTCTACAATCAAAGTCATTGAGGGAAATTAGTACACATGCCCTAACACTAAATAGGGGTATGTCGAGAAGACAAAGGAGTTGGTACTGTAGAGAAATGATCCACAGAAGAAAGCATCAAGTATCAGACTATTTGATCCTGTGGAGATCAAAATGCTGAACCCAAGCTATGTCTCATACTTACATGATAAATATTTCCCAAAGTTGTATAACCAAACTGCACAGAATGACTTGTGCTTATATGTTCATCTGATTCAAGTCATAGACAAACTACATGCTAAGGCTCACAAGAGGAGAAAGTTTGAGGCTGGGTAGTTAATGGGAAGAGAGATCAAGCCCATAACTGAATTAAGAATTTTAGAACAGGATGAATTGGAGGTGGTGTCTAACAATAGTGTTGTTGCAACACTCAGCACTGAAGAGGATATCCTGGGATTGAAATACAAGACGTTGAATAGAATGGGAAGATGGCAGATCAAGTATAAGTATGAAGATCAAAGGAATGTCGTGGAATATTTCAAGTCAAAGATTTTGGCAAGAGTTCAAGAGCTAAAGGACCTAAACCCATGATTACTAGAGTCTAAACCTAAAGGGGAGTATTTTTAGGTCTAGAACTCATGTATGTATAGGTTTAGATGATAGATCAACTCTTGAAATCATATTGTGTAATTATCATTTTTATAATATAATGTTCTGGATTGACTTATAAGAAACTATATTATATGTGTGTTGATTTATGTATGATTGCAGGAAACATTAGACTTGGTCAATTTGGAAAATTGACTAAGTGTTAGAACAAACTGCAGATTAATAAGTGTTTCTCGATAGATGTTCTCAGGAGCATAACTGATATGCTTCTGTAGATCTCCTACGAAAGAACATCAGTTGAACAAGGCTAAAGAAAAAGTGAAGGTACTGAAGGAGAGATTGCCACTGAAGAACAAGTACAAGAACTCATACGGAAGCACAATCACAGAACAAGCCCCAAAGACTAAAGTGTTGCTGCGGAAGACTAAGTTCCTGCGGAAGAATAAATTCCTATGGAAGACTATTTAACACTTCAAGTTGTCAACAGAAAGTAAACAAGTCAACATGGTAGAGCAACATTATTAATGGTGATGGAAGACATTTATTTCAAGCAAATATTTCACGTCATATCAACATCAGTTTTCAAATTTAATTCACTGTAAATCGCGAACTCCTATGCCGATAAAGAAGGCAAGGATGCACATAGCTATAGGAAGTTAGCTTAAGTATAGCAACTAGATAGCGAAAGATCAGCAATTAATTACGAACATAATAGGAACATGATCTCTATATATTGATGGAAACAAGATCATTAGGTAGAGGACGAAAAACACAGAACAACAATAGCAACTTATCAATAGCAATAGAGCATTACAATCGATTGATTGTGATTGTTGAACAATTCTTGGTTTGTTCTATTCACTATTGATCAATTTGATATTAATCATCCATTAAACATCAAGTGTTAATAATTCCACAACCAACACTTGTTAAAATCAATCTGATGATTCCTGTTTCGATCCATGGGTTCACATGATGGTTATTGGTAGCTTTAGAGGTTGTGAAGATAAAGAAGGTGTGGGTTCAACATTGGCTGGTGCTGCCAAGTTGTCACCTTGAGCAGGGAGCTCTAATATTTTTGATACAATGGCTATTTCTACTGTGGAAAAACCAACAGTGGTTTTTCTCATTATCTTCAAAGTGCAGGGCTTCTTCTATCCTAATTTAAGAGTGTTACCTATTCCCCTCAATTGTGAGCCCAGTTCACGGTTGAGAATGTGCTGGACATATCTAGGGAACATGTAATACTCTAAGGAGTTTAAGTTAGCAAGCAAGTTTGTCTAAACAAACTATGAGTACTTGAACTTGACCCGTCGAACCATCCCATGGACTATATAGGATAGGTCTTTAGGAATTTGATCCCATCCTCTATGTTTGTCTAATAAAGAGTGGATTATAACATGGAGGAGGTATTTCCATTGAAAAGAGACCTTACCCTTCTTGAAGGTCCTTATTGAGTAGTCCCATTCGTAGCCTATCAGCCGGAATGATCTATTAACAACTTCTTTTGGAAAGGAAAGTTTGCCTTCTTCATCATCCAGCCTCAGATGCTTGTTGATGGTGGCTGGTGTGATGAAAATAGTTTTCCCCTACACCGATGCAAATAGAGCCTTCTTATAGTCTAAGATAACCTCTTGGAAGGTCCTCCAAAACTCTAGCAGTTGTTCTTTATATAGGGGAGGGTCTATTGTGATTGTGATGAGGTATGATGATTGAGAGAGAAAGCGACAAATGTTTGAGAAACTAGGATATTTCTCAGACAACAACAGAGTAACCTAAATGTGTTACATGTGTAGGTGCATGGAAAATGTGGCTGGTTTTAGGGTTTAGTGTTGGCCATTTTATCAAGCTTTAGCAAGAAGAAAGTGAAGAACAACAAGGGTTTGTAAGTGATTTAGGGTTAGAAGATTTCAGATGAATATGAAGAAGAAAGAGGGGGAACCATTGTATGGCTATTTATATTCTTGGATGTGAGACAAAGTTATTGCAAAAGGATAAACTTTGAAATCCGGATCCAGTCCCACCTTTGAAAAAGTACCCGAAAAGGTAGATATCTTTGAATTTGAAAATCTTCTGAAGATAAATTGTCTTTAGAAGTTTTGAGAAAACTTCCAAAGCCAATTTGACTTCGAAAGATATTCCTTAGTTTGACAAGAATTGTTTCAAAAGAAAAATATTTAGAGTACTTTTGCTTCCAATGAAGTGTTTATCATTTAATTTCTCAGCAGATTTGGCTAATGACCTTTGGTATTCAAGATGGTGCATGGACATCCAAATGACCTGAGGAAAGAAATGAAAGGTCTCCTTTTATGTCACAGTTCATACGGCATCTTACCATCGATTTTGACTACTAAACCTCTATTATGCACATAGCAGGCAGTGTTAACTACATCTGCCCCGAAGGTGATGGGTAGTTTAGAGGCAGAGAGCATGGCTCTTGCAGCCTCAATAAGTGTCCTATTTCTCCTTTCAGCAATACCATTTTGTTGAGGAGTTCTAGGAGCACTATATTGTCTTGTAATACCCTTTTTATCACAAAATGTATCAAGGATTTGGTTCATGAATTCTGTTCCTTGATCTCATCTTATGAACTTAACCTTGTGATCTCATTGATTCTTAACTTTCAATATGTTCTTCAAGATTTCAGGGGTCTCATCCTTATTTCTAAGAAAAAAGACCCAAGCATATCTTGTGAAGTTATCTATGATCACAAGGAAATATGAAGTTCTTCCTAGACTCATTACACTGGTAGGGCCAAAGAGATCCATGTCTAATAAGTGAAGGGGAGTAGTGATGTAGTTCTTTTCCTTTGGCTTGTGAAACACTTTGTGTTGCTTTCCTTTTAGACATGCAACATAATGGTCATCCCTTCTACTCTCTTTCTTTGGCATTCTAGTTACCTAATCATCTTTAATTAATTTATTCATGTTCTTAAAGTTTACATGGCATATTCTTTTATGCCAAAGAAAAGACTCATCACTATTGGCTTAAGATAGAAAGCAAGAAACTTCACCTAATGGGGAGGTTTCCTACACATTCATCTTGTACATGTTCCCTTTCCTGGGGGCTCTGAGCAAGATCTGCTGTTAAGGAATGATCACCCCTGGCTTGAGGACAATGCACTCATGCTAAGTGAAGATCATGTTATGTCTTTGGTCGCAAAATTAAGATACAATCAATAGATTGTACCCAAGCTCTTTGAAAAAGTTTACCTTCTCAATGATGAGCTTACCATTCATAACCCTACCCCTTCTAGTGATGTAATCACCTAATTCTCCTCCCAAAGCAACTAGCCCTCCATCAATTTTCTCAAAGTTCTAAAGGAAAGAGCTATTGTCTATCATGTACCGTGAACAGCCACTATCAATGATCCATACATTTCTTTTGGTCTTCAGCTATTTCTGCACATGAAAAAGAGATGGTTAGTATATTTGGAAACCCAAGCCTTGTTAGTCTTGGGCTCATCAAGATAAACTAAAGATAGTTCAATAGTTATTGATCCTATATGCAAGCTCTAAGGATCCTTGGCTATTGTTGATGAAGAAACTTCAGTCACATGGCCTTCCTTCATCTTCCACACCATCTTTGGAAGATTAGACTTGGAATCCAAAACTTCAAAACTTTTGGTGACTTCAAAAGTTTTGGTGACTGAACCTTCGAAATCTTTTGCATCCACTGCAGCAGACTTCAATGCTTCGGAAGCATTCTTTTCTTTCGAGACCAAACTTGCTTCCAAAGATAGTTTTCCATGTATCTTCTTCAAGTTCACCTTTGAGCTTCCTAAGGAAAGTGATTTTCCTTTAGAAGCTATTTTCTTCATCCTCTCAGAAGTCTTTTGCTTGTTCATGTGGATGGTACTCTTAGGATTGTATGTACAATCCTTAGCAAAATGAGTTGTATCACCATCAATTATGCATTCAATAGGCATACTTCTGAGAGTCTTCTTTTGGGGAGAAGGTTGATCTTGGCTTCTCAGTTTTAGGAGCTGCGCCAGTGTAGCTTGGCCTGGATTGTGTTTGGCCACCATTAGTCCTTGGTGCCGTACACTCCCTAGCAAAGTGTCCCATTTGGTTATAGTTGTAACCCTTCACTTTGAATTTATCCTGTCCAAACTTTCCACTAGTTACATTGTTACGAAACTTTCTTTCGGTTCTCTTGTAAAACTTCTTGGCTCTATGACTGAGAAGAGTCATATGTTAGTCTATCTCCATATACTCTAGGTCATCTGGATAGATGTTGTCCAAGTCTTCAAGATTGAAAAGAATGTTCCCACAACTTTCATTTGACGACACAAAGGCTTGAGATGAGCTTGTCTTTTGGAATGGGCTTCCTTGGATCTAGCTCTCCCTTGGTGTCTCTGGGAAGATGATGAAAGGGCACTTTTATGAGTTGTTTGGGAAGCAGATGAGATGATGTTATGGTTATCTACTATCCCGTTTGATCGGTTCAAAAGGATCGAATCTATGATTATATGATAATACAATGATCAAATCAAACACAAAGTAATCAATACATGCAAATACATCAAAAAATTCATAGATTTCATTGATTACAAATGCACAAGATACAAACTGTAAGGATTCAGTTCGTTCAACTGATTTTCTAACTATTTCTTAGATATCTCTTCTATTCTTTATCTTCTTGTCTCTTTTTTGTCTACACTACATAAAGTATCCTATTTATACTATCAACAAAACAAAAGAACATATATTTACAAATAAGTCCCTATACTATGACAAAAAAACATACAAAGACAAAATGTTAATCTTTTAAGAGCTTCAACAATACTCCCCCTAAGATTTACATTGTCTTCAGTCCACATTGAACTCTTTTGGCTCATCTTTGATCTTGAACATGGGCTTCTCTTTGTATAGTTCCAACTCTCTCAAAGCCTTCTTGAATGTAGAATTGAACTTATTTCAAAGATTCTATGATCTGCTCAGCATTCAAGATCTCAGAAAGGACTGTAAATTTTTTTTTGATCTTCCACCTTCATCTGGCACATGAATAGGTGAATCAGCAACAACTTTGATAACTTCGAGTGAAGACTCCCCGGTAATCAAATTCTCTTGTACCTATATATTAAAAGATTAACAGGTAACAATCAAATGCTTAATTAATGAGTGTATTGGGTGTTATGTTCAGAGAGTTTGTGAGTGAATGAAGAACTGAAATCTCAAGTGTTGTATTTATACAAGTGAAAATTTTTTAGGCGCATGAGCAATGTTTGTGCGCATGAGAATGAATTTTACACTAAGTATTTTGGCGCATGAGCACTGTTTGTGTGCATGGAGTTTAGATGCATGGGCACTGTTCAGACGCATAAGCACTGTTTAGGCGCTTTGGCGCTGTTCAGGCGCATGAGACTAGATGAAACGCCCAACACTTGGTAATTTTTCACTTCAAACGTCTAACCCTTGGAAGACTGGTACTGTTTAGGCGCATGAGCATGGATAATAAGCCCAACACTTAACCAAAATTTCAGACACATGACAACTATTTAGGCGCATGAGCTTGTCTGAAACACCCCATAATTGTACAAATTCCTGATAAATCACCATACTCCTAATCTGGACTTGTGAGTACTGTTTAGGCGCATGGGATCCTTCCATGAGTCTTGACACTTGAACTTTTCTCATCATTCATCTAAACACTATACAAACATATTAGCACTATTCACACTCAATTTTCAACACTTAGTCAAAATTGTTTGACTATCACTCAAATTTTCATTAATGACCCTCAATTTTATCATTTTTTTGGCATTTCAATTTTTTTTTTATTTTTAACCATATTATTTTTAATTTAAATTTTCAAAATCAATTTCCCATCATTTTAGTATCTATTTAATTTTTAAAAAAACAAATAATCTCATTTTGTTTGCAAGAAGCTTTTCCACTAAATTTGAATTCTTTTTCAGGTTTATTTTTACATCATATCAAATACACACATACTTGTAATTTCAGCTTTATCCTTTTTATCCAAAACACTCTTTATTTTTGTTTTTTCACATTTTAAACATGAAACTCATTTATTTTCTCTTTGACACTTTTTACTCCCCCTAAACTTTTAATTTTAACAAACTTAGAAGTTTATTCTTCTTTGCAAGAAGAGCAACTAATCATTATCAACATGCCTGCACATAAAAAATCATGCAAAAATCAAAACTAAAGCCGAATAAAAAAATCTATTATATTCAATTGAATCACATGCCTGAAGTGAGATCATATCAGTTTAGATCAGCACATTAAAAGAAAAAAATGATGGATAGTCGTAGGCAGTGATTAAATCCTGATCAAGTGTGTTCCAGGTCAGCATTTCTGCAGCAAAGGAGACACGAGATCTAAGGATAGAAAATGAGTGCTCTTGGCGAGATACTCAGCACACTTACTTTTTCAATTCTTGGATTGATTAAGGTACGATTAGATATGACATTGTGTAAGTGACACTTAGACTTAGAGAGTTTAAATCTTATAAAGATCTGCAAGAAATCACCTTTCTCAACTTGTTAACCTGACATATACTTATAACCAGATCTCATGTTGATATTGTGCACATTGGCATCTTTTTGCATCAAGTAAGAATATCAAGGTCTGTAATTACTTACAACAAAGAATATCTTGTCACTTCAGGTCTATGATGACTCATAACAAAGAAGTGTTTAGATGCTTTAAATTAATTAGAGCTCAATGGTTATTCATATCGCCACAAGGTGTGAGATTATGTCTTAACAAGCAATCAATTTGAGAAGTTAACACTACTCATTGGTACTAAAATGGACAAACATGAATGCATGATTGATTTAGTTTAATCACAAGAATTTACTTTTTTAGTATAATTGCATGAGCTTACCTACACATCATATCTGATCACGTCAGACTTGTAAGCGAGTGTAGTATGTAACTGATCAAAACTAATGTATCTATCATTTCTCACATATTGCAAAGACATATTCATTCCTAAACTATGTAACTAATGAATAAAATCTATTTATGTGTTGTAATTTTCTCTTTTGTTTTTGCAATTTTCTATTTTTGTATTTGCTTTTTCATTTTCTATTGAACATGCACACACAATATATACAATCAGGCAGTTAAATTTGACAGTTTCTCTTTTAGTTTTCTCTTTCAAATAAGGGAGGGTTCTTACCATTTTATGACTCAATAACTGAAAACTCAAAACCAATTTTTAAACATGGTTAATAAGTCCAATTGACTAGACCAAATATTCAAATCGACCCAGTAAAAAGGCTTTTGTAAATAGGTCAGCCAACTGCTTTTCAGTTGTGATTTGAATCAAAATGATTAAACCTTTTTCAGAGTTATCTCTGAGAAAATGATATCGAATCTTGATATGTTTTGTTTTTGAGTGTTGAACAGGATTAGCTGTAATAAACACAATAGCAGTGTTACCAATGTAAATAGGAGTTTTAAGAAAATTGAACCCGTAATCCAGCAGTTGGTTTTTATCCAAAGGATTTGAGACATCCTGCTGAAGCAGCTATGTACTCAGGTTCTACAGTTGAAATAGAGACATTTGTTTGTTTTTTACATTACCATGAGACTAATCTGGGACCTTAAAACTGACAACCACCCATAGTAGATTTGCGATCTTGACAACATCCTCTATAATCACTATCCGTATATCCATGTAGCTCGAAGTTACCTTCATAAGGATACGGTAGCCCTAAAGCCTGTTTTCCTTTGAGATACCTGAATATTCGTTTAACAGTAATTAAGTGGGATTCCTTCAGGTCAGATTGGTACATAGCACAAACACAAACAGCATACATTATATCAGGTCTAGATGCAGTAAAATACATCAAAGAACCGATCATGGATCTGTATAAAGTTTGGTCGACAGATTTTCCTTTCGGATCAGGTTTAATCTTGGAATTTACGTCAGCTGGAGTTCTTATGGATTGACAATATTGCAGTTTAAATTTCTTTAAGATATTATCAATGAATTTCTCTTGGTTGATAAAAATTCCATCTGCAAATTGCTTCACTTGAAGACCAAGGAAAAAATTTATTTCTCCCATACAACTCATTTGAAAACGAGACTTCATGATTTCTTCAAATTCACTGCACAACTTTGGACATGTAGAACCAAATATGATGTCATCAACATGCACATGAACATATAAGAGATCATCAGCATCCTTCTTAATAAACAAAGTAGGATCAATTTTCCCTCACGTGTATCCATGTTGTATCAAATGTTGTGATAACGTTTCATACTAGATTTATGGAGCTTGATGTAGACCATAAAATGCTTTGCTAAGCTTGTACACATGATGAGGATATTCTGAATCATCGAAACCTGGAGGTTGCTTGACATGACTTCATCGGTGATTGGTCCATACAAGAAAGCACCTTTCACGTCCATTTGATACACCTTGAATTTCATGAGTGATGCATAAGCCAGGAAGACACGAATTGATTCAAGTCTTTCAACTGGAGCAAATACTTCATCATAATCTATTCCTTCTTCTTGGGTGTAACCTTATGCAACGAGTCTCGCTTTGTTTTGAACAATAATTCCCCGATCGTCTGTTTTGTTTCTAAACAACCATTTTGTGCCTATGCACTTTCTCCTTCAGGTAAATCCACAAGCTTCCACACTTCCTGTTTGCGGAATTGTAATAATTCTTCTAGCATTGCCTCAATCCAACTATTGTCCTTTAGTGGCTCGGTGACATTTTTCGGAACAATTTGAGATAGAAAACATGAGTATAAGCAAAGGTTTGCTTGTTCTGATTTACTTCTCGTTGTTCTCTCATTCAATGATCGATAATCTGAGATGTTGGATGGTTCTTGTGAACACAAGATGTTGGAATCTCATTCACTTGAACATGAACATCCAGATTAGATTGGTTCAAGTTGGAAAGCTGATGCAATAAGTTCGAAGAATGTGGATTGAAATTTGGAACTTGAGTCGGTAGGTTGATAAAATACTCAAGATTATTAGTACCAACTACATCATCATAGATAGATGATGTTCTGGACTCAGGTTGTATAATTTCAGGACCATCATTAGGAAAAGGTTGTGAAACATTTGAATTTTCTGAAATGGGATGCTCTTGAGCTTGTTGATGCCGAAATATAGGATCTCTAACAAATGATAAAAATGGATAATCTAGGCTTGAGTCATCCATATCATCAAAATCAGAATCATCACTGAAAGAACCGAGATCTCCTGCTTGATTTTTCTTCTCACCTGCAAATTCAAACAAGTTAGAATGAAAGGAGTTTGACAATGAATCTAAATCAAATAATCAAGCTGGACCATTTGCAACTAATGGAAAAGAATTTTCAAGAAATTTTACGTTGAATGTTTTAAGGATAACATTTGTCCTAAAGTTATAAACTCTATAGGCTTTTGAAACCGACGAATATCCAACGAAAAATCCTTCATCAGATTTTGAATCAAATTTTCCTAGCTGATCACTTGAATTTAAAATTAAAACTGGACAACCAAAAGATTTAAGAAAATCTATATTAGGTTTCCTACCAAACATAAACTCATAAGGAGTTTTCTGTTTATCTTTCACAATCAATGAACGATTCTGGACAAAACACGATGTGGATATAGCTTCATCCCAGAAAGTGATTGGAATTTTGGCATCTGCTAACATAGACCGTGCTACTTCAATCAAAGTTTTGTTTTTACTTTCAGCAACTCCATTTTGTTATGGAGTTCTAGGAGCACTGAACTGACGAGCAATACCTTTTTCTACATAAAACATGTCAATATTAGCATTTTTAAATTCCGTTCAATTATCACTTCTAATTATTTTGACCTTTTGTTCTAATTGATTTTCTACTTTAATGATGAATTCTTTTAATAATTTAGCCGTTTCAGATTTAGCATGCAAAAAGAAAACCCAAGAAAATCTTGTAAAGTCATCAATGATAACTAAACAATAAGATTTCTTTCCAATACTTCGAACATTTGTTGGTCCGAGTAGGTCCATATGCAACATCTGGAGAGGCTTGGAACTCATCTTCTTGGGCTTATAAGATGCTCTATGTTGCTTTCCCTTTAACCACATGAAGAGTAGAACTTTGTTGATTACAGGAAGAGCTGGTGGATGGATTTTGCATATTCAAATCCATCCTGGAACCGCTAAGGATACCATACAGCTCTGTGAGAGTAAGAGTAAAGAGGTTCTCAGTTCTCGTAATGGCCATATAGTAGTGAGTCCATTGTCTAGGAAGGGAGAACATGAACTTCCTCACAATGTCCCTATTCTCAACTTTTACTCCAACTTCCATCATAGTATCTACAATCTCAACATACCTAAAGTATTGTTGAGTCATATTTTCACCTGTTTTGTAGGTGAAGTTCTCAAACTGCTACTTCATAAGACCTTCTTGTTTTCCTTGGCTTCCTCAGACCCTTCATACATAAGCTTCAGTGCATCCCAGAGCCGCTTTGCAGTTTTGTACTTCTTGAAGCCTTTATAGATAGAGTTTGGAAGAGCAGTTTGAAGAGCAGTCATGACCTTCTGATCTATATCAATCTTCTTCCAATCTTCCTTAGAGTAATCAGCCACTTCTTTTGGAATCATCCTACCACCAGCAGTAGCTGAAGTGGTGCTTGGGATGTGAGGTCTTGAGACAATAGATCTCTACATCATTCTGTCTTGAGACTTGATGAAGCCCTCCATTCTTTGTCACCAAGTATCAAAGTTATCAGGAGTGATCAGTGGAGATTTTGGTCATAGTGTCGGTTTCCATGTAAGCCTTAGTGAGACTTGCCATTTGAGCTGGTAAGTGTTTTGTGAAACTGAAGAGATTTAAGATGGTGAGATCTTACAATCAAGAGCCTAAAAAGCTTTGATACCAATTGCAGGACCGGTTAACGGTGATGCAACAGTTTCACAAAGTTATAGAGCGTAACACTTAATAGATCAAATAGGGAACCAGGTACAAGAAACTAAGAAGAAAAGTAAGAACACAAGCTGAATACAAGTATTTGCTTTTGAAGAATGATGTATATTGTTCTCAAGTGTGTTACAATTATTACAGGTCTTACTCCTAAGGACTGGTTACATGAGATACTTAATACTATATCCAACAGTTGGGCATACTTTGAAGGCCAGCTAGAACACTAATCTAGACAACAAGAACAATGTAAAGATAATAGGTAGATTGCCTTTTGACTAGTGACTATGACATGCCATAGCTCATATCCTAATCTATTACAAAAAGGATAAAAGTACAAGAGTGTAAAGTTACAGACTCAAAGACCTTAATCAACAATTGATAAAAGTATGGAGATATCACCAACTTGTATAAGTTGGTGAGTCTTCAGAGATGGTAGCGGAAAGTAGTCCAGCTTTTGTCAAAAGCATGTCTTCTCTGTCTTCGGAAGAAATCAGTCTCTTGTCTTCAGAAGACTTTGTCTTGAAGCTTCGAAAGACTTTATCTTTGGCTTCGGAAAAATTTGTCTTTGGCTTAGGAAGATTTGACACTTAGCGAATTTCTTTTTGTCATTGTCAAATGTTCTGTAGGAACTTCAGAATGCTAGTTGATAAAACTTTGGTTAGCATCAGCCTTTAAGATAACTCTTACAATTATCGGTCAAACTATCTATGGATTTGCATATCATTGTGTTTCACACAACTGATTTTATATCGAAACATAATTATTTTGTGTTTAAATAAAGTTACACTACAAATTCATCATGATTTGAAGAACATTGTTTCATTGATCAAATATACATCAAAATCAAACCAATTCACCAAGTTACCAAGTGTTTGTGAGATAAATAACCTAAGATTAGTTAATAGTTCCTAATCAAAAGGTCATACATCAAATTTTAGTGAAAACAACAAGCAATTTCATCAAAAACAAACAAATTGTTCACCGTATTTTCCTTGAACTCACTGTTCATCTCAATTGCCTAATCAACTGCTCATCGCATTCCCAACATAGAGAACTGTTCACCGTATTTCCCTTTGAAATCACTCTTCATCGCAATTGACTAAACAACTGTTCATCGCATTTCTTTGAATATATTGTTAATCATGTTGTGATTTATAAGTGTTGAATAACTGACCATGTTAATCATACTTATTAAGGAACTGTTGACCCCATTTGTCTGTTTCACTATTCATAGTATAATTCATCAGCATTTGTATCCAAGGACCGTTTACCGTATTAGTTTAAGACACTTGAGTATTATTTGGACTTTAGACTAATTAGACATTTGGACTTAACATTAATCTTAAAATCAATACACTAAGTCTAAAATCAATCTAATCATTATTTGAACAAATTAAAATCAAGTAACAATCATGTATACATTTAATTCAATTGGAAGAAATCATAATCCAAAACCATGCATGTTGAGACATAAATGAGAGTTAAAACACTGAAAAATAAGGTTTAGGAATTATTCAATCGGTGTTGATGTAGATTATTGGGTTTCTATCTGCAGATGTCCTTTTATCCCAACTACTATTGATGCTGTCAGTATCGTACTGTCAAAATTCCAGTAAAAGATCCCAACTTGATCCTCAATCCTAAAGATTACAAGAAGATCAAGTTTGATCTAAAGGCATACTATCTTCTCACTCAAGCTTTAAAGCTAGATGTGCTCAAAAGATTGGAGAAGTATAACACTGCTAAAGGGGTATGGGATGCTCTCAGCATCATGTGTGAAGGAAGTAGTGAAGTTACTAAGATTTACAAGGATAAGATTATGAATCAGTACGAGACATTCTGTCACATTAAGGGTAAATTAGTCTCCAAACAGCTGCATAGATTTGTTCAACCAATGAATGATATGGAGATCATGGGTGTGACCTACAAAGAAAATAAGCTTAATAAGAAAATACTTCATTCACTACCTGAAAGTTGCAAGCAAAGTGTGACTATGCTAAAGAACACACTTTCAAGACTGGGAAGGGTGGTCAATGTAACAGTTTCACATGGTGGAGAAATATGAAACGCTTAGCAGATCAAATAGGGAATCGGCAAATGATAAAACAATGAACACAAGTAAAAGAACAAGAACACTCAAATATGGTTTTCAAGAATGATGTATATTGTTCTCAAGTTCTTACAAGTGTTTTAAAGCATACATAAGATACAAGTACTTTAAACACTTTATACTACATCCTACAGCCAGCCATACTTTAAAGGCTAGCTGGAAACACTAATCTAGATAACAAGATCAATGTAGAGTCAAAAGGCAGATTGCCTTTTGACTAGTGACTATGACATGCCATAGCTCACATCCTTATCCATTACAAAAAGGATAAAAGTACATAGTTGGAAAGTTACAGAAAAAAGACCTTAATCTACAGTTGACAAAAGTATGAACTTTTCACCAACTCATATAAGTTTGTGAGTCTTCAGAAGTGGTAGTGGAAAGTGGTTCAGCTTTTATCCAAAGGTGATTCAGAGAAATCATGTCTTCTCTGTCTTCAGAAGAAATAAGTCTTTGGCTTCGGAAGACTTTGTCCTTGAAGCTTCAGTAGACTTCATCTTTGGCTTCGAAAGATATGGTCTTTTGGCTTCAGAAGATTTGATACTTGGCATAATTCACTGAGTTGTATCAACTCTCCCAAAGTAACTTCCTTGTACTTCAGTTATGCATGCTGAGAGCTCTTGGTTGTTCTTTGGTTGATCTTCATCTATTGATAGTCCTTATTAGAATCAAGACCATTCCTTTGATCATCATTTGGTCAGGATTCCTCAGACTCTCAAAGTATCTCCTCATGTCATAGAGAATATGCAGAGGGTGGTCAAGTATGTTTTTCCAGAAGTACAGGTCTTAACCTCCTTGATCTCTAGTAACATACCATCTGTCTAGATTATGGCAAACATCCAAGACACAATGGGTCTCTTAGTAGCAAGAGGCTCATAGGATTTGAACGAGCAGCCTCTTCTTGATCACCCTCAGTATGTTCAGACCCTTCCTGAAGTGTAGAAATAGATGCCTTGGACTTCTTCTTCTTCTTCTTGTCCCTTTTGATGGCCATCCTTTTCTTCATTCTGTATTTTAACTAAGGAGACTGCATGCAATACCAAATTGCTCTTATTGTCTTCCTTAGTTGGATCTTTGTCCTTTATAGGTTTAGAAGAAAAAGGATAAGGACCCTATTATGGATCAAAAGATGAAGCTGGCTATGATGCAACACCAGGTCCAGGTTGTGTTGTCTCTTATGGTTCAACCTTGACCTCAGCTTCAAGTGTAGCCTGACTTGGTGGAGAATGCAAACCAACCAACTCACCCTTCTTGATCTTCTGCTTGATCACTCTAATGTGCTCATCCATGGTGTATAGAGATATTAGGCCAAGTCTCTTTTTGTAGAATCCATACACCTTCAAGAAGCTCACCATCTTCTGTCTGTCAGTGGATTTCTTCAAGTTTGCTCTGATGGTGGCTCTTGACTTTGCAGCCACTTCCCTCATCTTCCTCTTTGTAGCTTTTAGATCTTTCCGCACTTGTTGCTTAAGCTGCTTGAGGTATTTGAACTCAATGTAGTCATCTGGCAAGGGAAGAAGGCCTGCTGCCTGATAGAGGCCTGTGGCACTTAGGTAGGTGATCATGTTTTGTCTATCTTGTTCCCTACCTTCCTGAGTTTGTTGTTCAATAGTCATAACCTCTGTCTCAGGGATTTCTTGAACTAGGGAGAGGGTAGGAGCTTTGCAGAGTCTTTTCCTCATTCTTTCTTTTTTGATCTTGAGGAGAAATTCTGCATCCTTAGGTTCCTTCGTCTCCTTTAACACTTCCATGTTAGCTAGTTCACTTAATTTCTCTAAGGGGAGAGAGATGAGTTCATCAATGTTGTAGTTTATGGACCCTAAATAGTTTAATCTTGCTACCTATAATTCATCATCTTAAGTGCTCTGCCTGAGGGTAGCCCTGATTGTAGCTTCCATGAAGCCAGGGGTCCTACTTGAACTCTCTCCCCTTGCCTTGCTCTTCCTCACTCTCTTCTCCTTTTCAATCTCTTCAGGAATCATCTTCCTTTTCCCTTTGTCACTCACAGGCCTGTGTGACTTAGGTTGGTGAGAGATTTTGCCTTCATTGCTTGGTTCTACACTTAAGTTCTAGCCAGAGAGAGGCTGTGAGATACCTTCACCAGCTAGTACGTCATTGAGGGTAATGGGTGTTGAGGGTACTGAAGCAGCTCCTGTCTCAAGGTTCATAGGCTCAACTGTTAGTCCTTCAGCCAAGATTTCCCCTTTGAAGCTAATCTTAGGGTCCACCTCAGCATCCAGTTAACCAATAGTCTTGCCTACTAGCCTCTATATATATAATCTTCTTCTTTGCTTAAACTCTTCAAGCACCCTTTATTGAATCCTATCAGCTAACCTTACAGCTTGCCTGTTTTGACTTGGATTGGCAAGTGGGCAGTCAACTAGATAGGTGCTCTCATAGTATCTCAGGCTATAGAAGTTGAAGATCTCTTGTTGACCCTGAGACCTAAAGATTACTAGGGCTCTCCTTTGATCATCATAACTCCATCTTACTATTGTATTTTCAGCAGGTTGAGATGGAGTACGCATAGCCCTTAGTATACCCTCATCGAACAAGCTTTGAATGAGTGAGTACACATTAATATGGGCTTGAGGAGGTTGTTGAGTATGGACAACTGCAAGTGAGGGTGGCGAGTCCTCCATGTCCATTCTCTGAGAGGAACTCCTAGTTTCTATGAATGTAAGTAAGACTTTCTCCCTATTTTTGGTACCATCACCCTCTTGCACAAGGGAGCTAGGAGTTAGGTACATAACATCCATAGATTCTTGTGGGTCTGGTTGAGTCCTCTAGATGGGTCTCTCAGCTAACTTGCCCTTGAGATCGGTGATCTCAAGTTGCTAGTCATTGACTCTTCTCTGTAAGGTAGTCACCTAAGATTCTAGGTGACTAACCTTGGAAACTAAATAGGTGCAAAGTTTAGTCTGTTTATGCACCTTTAGTTGCATACTCCCCTCATCTTCATTAGAAGAATCATAGGGGGATGAGAGAATAGGACCAAGGTCTTCTTCCTTATCACTAGCTTCTGTTACTTGGCTGCTGATATTCCCCTTCACACTGACAGCTTCAAAATAAGTGTTAATGGGCTGGGTTGCCATGGCTGAGGTTTGAATGATGTAATCACTTGCAAAAGTGAGAGCCTCTTCCATATGTGCTTCCTGAACATGTTTCAGGAAGGTCCACCTCAGTTGTAGGTGGATGATATGGGCTAGATATAAGTGATGCAGGGGCACTCATGTCTCCTTGAGCAGCGATGGAGAATAGAGATTCATGGTACTCACTAAATCCTATATTGTCATCATGATAGAGTTCAAGGTTGGGTATTGGTTGGTTAAGGTCAAGCGGTTGGGGATGGTAACTTTCCCCTAAAGGTTGATCACTAGAGTTTTGAGACTTTGAGCGAAGGCTTAAGGCTAGGGTTGTGAGCTTATTAGGCTGAGCATGAGGAACCTCAGCACTGATCATAGAAATAATAGGATTGGTTTGCTCCTCAGGAGAAATGGGAGCTCCAATGTCCACTTCTTCCTGCATGGGTGGTGATTTGGGGGCCTGCTCAACCCGTGTAGACTGAGTAGGGGTTCGTTTGGATTTTCTTTGGAAGGTGATGGTGATTTGTAGCTAAGTGCGGGGTTACAGATGTACAAGGTGTGGGATCAATATTGGTTGGTGCTGCCAAGATGTTACCTTGACTAATGTGCTCTAACATTTTTGGTACCATGGTTGTTTCTACCCTTGAGAAGCCAACAGTTGGCTTTCTCATTGTCTTGAAGATGTTGGGCTTCATCTGTCCTAATTTAATAACATTACCTATTCCTTTTAACTGTGAGTCCAGTTCACAGTTAAGAATGTAGTAAACATATCTAAGGAACATATAATATTCTAACAAGTCCAAGTTTGCAAGCAAATTTGTATATACAAACTAAGAATACCTGAACTTAACCCCTTGAACCATTCCATTGACTATGTAGAAAATGTTTTCAGGAATTTGGTCCCATCCTCTATGTTTGTTTGATAGGGAGTGAATGACCACATGGAGGAGGTACTTCCATTTGTATAAGACGTTGCCCTTTCTGAAGGTTCTTACGAAGTAGTCTCCTTCACAGCCCATCTGCCAGAATGAGTTATTGATAGCAGACTTAGGGAAGGACAAGTCACCCTCATCATCATCCAACCGTAGATGGGTGGTGATGGTGGCTAGAGTGATGAATATCGTCCTCCCCTGTAATGTGACAGACAGTGCCTTCCCACCGTCTAAGATTACCTCTTGGCAGGTCCTCCAGAACTCCTAAGTTGATCTTCATATAATGAACGGTTGATTGTGAGTGCGGGGAGGTAGTTGGTTAGAGATAAGAAGCAGCAAATGTCTGAGAAACCAGGATCTTTCTCAGACGACAACAGAGTAACTTGATTATGTTGCCTGTGTAAGTGCATGGAGAAATCCAGTTGGTTTCGGGGATCAGGGTTGGCCATTTTGAGTAGCTTTGAGATGAAGAAAGGTAAGATTAAGGACGTTTTGTGGATGAATTTAGGGTTAGAAACTTGCAAATGAAGGAAAAAGTGAAAGAGGGGAAACCGTTTTACAATTAGTTATATGATAAGGATTTGAGACAAAGTTAATGCTAACGGATAAACTTTGAAATCCTAATATCGGTCCCACCTCTGAAAAACATGCCCAAAAGGTAGTTTTCATGGAAGTCTAAATTTTTCGAAGGTAATTTGTCTTTGGAAGGTTTGAGAAAAACTTTCGAAGCCAATTTGGCTTCGAAAGATATTCTTTAGTTTTTTATGAATTTTGCTTCGGAAGAAAAGTACTTAGAGTAGTTTTACTTCCTATATAGATTTTGCTTTGGAAGATATTAAATATAAGAAATCTTATTCAAAAAGAGAATAGAGCTTCCGAGACTTAATTGCTTTCGAAAGCAAGTTGTCCTTCAAAACAGATAAGTACTTGGTGACAAATATAAGCTTCAAAAGATATATTCAAATTTCTTCCCAAGGTTAACTTCTTAAAAATGGTTAATTGTTTAGAAGACATAATTTTCATCCAAAGACAACTTGATGTCTTCCAAAGGAGAATGTATCTAAAATTCTCAAAATCCTAAGGGATATCATTTTGAAAAGTTTCTTCCAAAGTAAATTGGGCTAATATGGTGATGATATAGACAACTTAAGACACACACATTATTAAAAATAATATTGATTTTAGTTTTAAAAAAATCTACTCAAAGTTAATCATCCCAATAGCTGATACAAGACACTTAAATATTTGCTCATCAAAAGCTTTTGTGAACAAATCAGCATATTGTTCAATAGTGTTAACTTCGACTAGTTTTATCAATCCCTTTTCAAAATTATATCTAATCAAATGATACCTGATGTTGATGTGCTTTGTCTTTGAGTGCTGAACTGGATTTTCTATGATAGAGATAGCACTGTTGTTGTCTATGTGTATGGGAGTCTCCTTGAAGTGGAATCCATAATCTAATATTTGATTCTGAATCCAAAGCACTTAAGCATAGCAGCTTGTAGCAGCAATGTATTCGGCTTCAGTAGTTGATGCTGATACATAATATTGTTTCTTGCATTGCCATGAGACTATCCTTCCACCAAGAAATTGACATCCCTCAGATGTTGACTTTGCAGTCATATTGCAGCCACCATAGTCACTATCTGTATATACATACAGATTGAAGTCAAAATTCTTTGGATACCAATGGCCCAATTTGGGAGCACCTTTGAGATATCTAAGAATTCTCACGACAACAACTAGGTGTGACATCCTTGGGTTGGCTTGATATCTTGCATAAATACATATAGCAAACATGATATCAGGCTTACTAGCTATAAGGTACATAAGAGACCCAATCATAGCCCTATATAAATGTTCATCAACACACTCCCCCTCAAGATCTGGTCCTAGAAATCTGGTAAGTTTGTCTTGTACATACTTTGACTAATTTATAAAGATGCCATTATCAACCTGCTTCACTTGAATTCCTAGAAAGAAATTGAGTTCCCCCATGGCACTCATTTTGAATCTATTCTTCATCAGCTTCTCAAAGTCTTTGAAGAGCTTCGGAGTAGTTGACCCAAAGATAATGTCATCTACATAAACTTGAACTAGCATCAAGTCATTTCCAGTTCCTTTGATGAAGACTGTTCCATCAACAGTACTTCTCTTGTATCCATGCTGACAGAGACCATGATAGTGACTTATACTACTTCCTTGGAGCCTGATGCAGCCAATAAAAAGCTTTGACAAGCTTGCAGACATAATCGGGATGATCTATGTCTGCAAAGCTAGGTGATGTTTGACATACACCTCCTGATCAATCACCCCATATAAAAAGGCACACTTGACATTAAGTTGGTAGACCTTAAAATCCTTGGATATAGCAAAAGCCAGGAAATCCTAATAGCTTCAAGTCTTGCTACAGGAGCAAAAACATCTCTGTAGTCAATCCCTTTTTTTCTTTTGTGTATCCTTAAACAACTGGTCTTGCCTTGTTCTTGATGACAAGCCCTTTATCATCCTTTTTGTTCCTAAATACCCACTTGGTACATATGGTTGTCTTCCATTGAGGAAGAGGGCATAGATTCCAAATCTTCTATCTCTTGAATTAAAAGCCTCTTCAATCTTCTTAGGCTCTATCTGGGACAAGAAACAAGAGTTAAGACAAACATTTTTGTCATGGGTTTGTCCTCTTGTTCTCAACACAGTCTTAACATCTATAATGATGTTTGTGGTGGGATGGGATTTATGAATTCTTAGTTGAAGAATCATAGCAAGTTGTTTGGATAGATCTAAATTGGTGAAATTCAGATCCGGTAATTGAGAATTATCCACCACATCAGCACACTTATCAAGTAAGACTTGATCCAATGAGTGTATTACATCATTAATGTTGTCTTCTATAGAGTGGTTATTAGCATCAAAAAAATTTTTATCACTATCACCACCTCCATCTCCTCCTACATTTTAAATCCCTTCATCTGAATTATATTCCTCTGTGCTGGAATTTACAGGCACTTTAGATGTATCAGCTTAAGAATTTGTCATGGTTGTGCTGTCAGGATTTCCAACTGCACGGCTAGTTACCACAGGAGCTAAAGTAGTTTGAACACGTTGTCTTCTCAACATAAATCTTGGATTAGAATCTCCTATTGATAAGATACCTGTAGATCCTAAAACATTCTCATAAGATTTGTTAAATCAGTTGGTAACTAAATCAAGATCAAACAGCCAATCAGGAGCAGAACCTTTCACACTGAGTTTATGCTCATTGAAGGTCACAATGGCTGACTCCTCAACTACTCTGGTTCTGAGATTGTATGCTCTATAAGCCTTAGTTTGGGAAGAGTATCCAATGAAATGTCCATCATCTGATTTCTCATCAAATTGGCTATTTGATCCTTGGTATTCAAGATGGTGCATGGACATCCAAATGATTTGAGGAAACAAATGAACGGTCTCCTTTTCTGGCACGATTCATAAGGAGTCTTACCATGAGTCATAACTACTAAAACTATGTTCTACACATAGCAGGCAGTGTTGACTGCGTCTGCCCAGAAGGTGACAGGAAGTTTAGAGTCAGACAACATGGTTCTTGCAGTTTCAATAAGTGTCATGTTTCTCCTCTCAGCAACACCGTTTCGCTGAGGAGTCCTGGGAGCATTGTATTGTCTTAAAATACCCTTTTTATCACAAAATGCATCAAGGATTTGGTTTTTTAAATTTAGTTCCTTGATCACATCTTATGATCTTGATCCTATGATCACATTAATTCTTAATTCTCTGAATGAAACTCTTTAAGATCTTAGGAGTCTTATCCTTAGTTCTAAGAAAGAAGACCCAGGTATATCTTGTGAAGTCATTTGTGATCACCAAGCAATAGGAGGTCCTTCCTAGACTCATTACATTGGTGGGGCCAAAGAGATCCATATGTAATAAGTGTAAGGGTGTAGTGATAGAGTTCATTTCCTTTAGCTTATGAGATACTTTGTGTTGCTTCCCTTTTAGGCATGCAACACAATGATCATCACTTGTAAACTCTTTCTTTGGCATTCCAGTTACCAAATCATTTTTAATTAATTTATTCATGTTCTTAAAGTTTACATGGCATATTCTTTTATGCAAAAGGAAGACTTATCACTATTGGCCTTAGATAGAAAGCAAGAAACTTCTCCTGAGGGGGATGTTTCCTAAAAATCTATCTTGTACATGTTCCCTTTCTTGGGGGCTCTGAGCAAGATACGCTCTTGAGGAATAACCACCCTAGCCTTAAGAACAATGCAGTCATGCTTAGTAAAGAGCATGTTGTGTCTTTGATCACCAAATTAAGATGCTCTAAGAAGATTGTACCCAAGATCCTTGACAAAGTTTACATTTTCAATGCTGAGCTTACTATTTGTGATCATGCCCCTTCCAATAATGTAACCACCAGATTCTCCTCCAAAGAAACTGGCCCTCCTTCAATTTTCTCAAAGTTTTGAAGCAAAGAGCCATTGTCTGTCATGTGCCTGGAATAGCCATTGTTAATGATTCATACATTCCCTTTGGTCTTTAGCTATTCCTGTATAAAAGGAGATTTTTAGTTACACTTGGAAACCCAAGACTCATTGGTCTTGGGCTTGTCAAAGTGAATAGAAGATAATGCAATAGTAATTAATCCTATATGCAAGTTCTGAGGATCATTTGCTGTTGTTGATGAAGAAACTTCAGTCACATGGCCTTCCTTCATCTTCCAGACCATCTTTGGAAGACTAGACTTGACCTTTAACACTTTGGAAGTTTTGATAACTTCGAAAGTTTTGGAAACTGGACCTTTGGAAGCTTTTGCATCCATTACCGCAGAATTTAGTACTTTGGAAGCATTCTTTACTTCCGAGACCAAAATATCTTCCAAAGGTAAGTTTTCACTTATCTTCTTCTTCACTTTGGAGCTTTCGAAAGGAAAAGATTTTTCTTCTGAAGTTGTTTTCTTCTTTTTCTTAGAAGTTTTCTTCTTGTTCATGTGGATAGTACTTTTTGGATTGTAGATGCAATCCTTGGCTAAGTGAGAAGTACTACCACACATGATGCATTCTGTTTGCATACTTCTGAGAATCTTCTTTTGAGTGGGAGGCTGAGCTTGATCACTCTCCACTTCCTTCTTCATCTTCTCAGATGATGTAGCAGGACTCTTGGGATGAGGCTTGCTTTTGGAACAAGATGGTTCAAGTTATGAAGCAGTGATGCATATTTTATCAACCATCTTCTCTGAATCAGGATGATTTGGACATGAACTAGGACTCCTGGTACTAGAGTCCATGGTTGTGTCCTCAGTCTTCACCACTTCAAATCCAGCAGAGATGAAAACTTCCTTTTGCTTGGAGTTGAAAGTGGCCTTGGTCACTTGAGCTTTCATGGACTTTCTCTTAGCTACGCTGATCAAGTTCTTTCTTGCAGAGTTGGTCATCCTTGATTCTTTCTTCTCTCTAAGAGAATAGTGTCCCTTCTCAGGATAACCCTTGTCACTCACCTCAGGTTCATCCTTCACTATTTCCCTTTTATCCTCATCTTCTTCTTGAATGGGATCTATGGAGGGCAGCTCATCTTGACAAGTTCCACACCTTGGAGGTCTTACAGATAGTAATGTGTGTGGAGGAGCTATCTCACTTGAACCTAATCCTTTCCTGTTCTGATAAAAAATCTTTGAATGCATGGATGAAGATATTATGTTCTTGAAGGTTTCCTCTTGAAGAACACATTTTTCTACCTTAGCTTTGTTGATCACAAGCTCAGCTTGGCATTCAGTTAACTTGGTAATGAGATCGTTAATTTGAGTCCTGTAATTTATGTGCTCATGCTTAAGAGTTGAAATGGTTTTCTCTAAATCTTCTATTTTAAGTTTTTAATTATTTTCAGCTCTTTTAAAATCAGATTTTAAAATGTTCAAGGACTCAAGATCAAATCTCACTTCCAAGTTATAGGACCTATACATGTTAACCTTAGCAATGCATTCAAGAGTACAAAGATGTTCCAATACCTTTGCTTCTTCATGATCAGCCATTAGTGCTTGGTTCGAAGAAGCATCTTCTACCTGAAAGCTTCAGTCGAAGTCTCCTTCTTCAATAGCAACAACTACATGTTGTTTTGGTTGGCCTGGCTTCTCAGTTCTTGGAGATGCATCAATGTAGTTTGGCCTGGGCTATGCTTGGCCACCATTTGTCCTTGGTGCCTTGCACTCTCTAACAAAGTGACCCATTTGGTTACAGTTGTAACACTTTACATTACTAGGAAACTTTCTTCCTATCCTCTTGTAGAACTTTTTGGCTCTGTGAGTGAGAAGAGCCATCTATTAGAATATCTCCATGTACTCCAGATCATCCGGATGGAGGCAGTCCAGGTCTTCAAGAGTGAAGAGAAAGTTTACATAACTTTCATCAGTAGACACAAAGGCTTGTGCAGAACTTGTCACTTAGAATGGGCTTCTTTGAATGTAGCTCTCCCTTGGTGTCTAAGGGAAGGTGATGAAAGGACCCTTTTGTGAGTTTTTAGGGAAGTATATAAGATGATGTTATGGTTTGATGCTATCCTTTCAACCACATGTAGGTATGAACTCTGCTGATTGTTGGAAGAGCTACTTGATGGATTTTGCAGGTTCATCTCCATCTGGTACCTACTAAGGATACCATACATCTCTATGAGAGTAAGAGTAGAGAGGTTCTCAGTTCTCTTAATGGCCACATAGTAGTTAGTCCATTGTCTAGGAAGAGAGATCATGAACTTCCTCACTATGTCCCTATTCTCAAGTTTTACTCCAACATCCATTAGAGTATCCACAATCTCAACATACCTGAAGTATTATTGAGTCATGGTTTCACCTATTTTGTAGGTGAAGTTTTCAAACTACTACTTCATGATATCCTTCTTGTTCTCCTTGGCTTCCTCAGACACCTGATACATCAGCTTTAGTGCATCCTAGAGCTGCTTAGCAATCTTGCACTTCTTAAAGCCTTTGTATATGGAGTTAGGAAGAGCAGTTTGAAGAACGGTCATGGCCTTTTGATCTACATCTATTCTTTTCCAATCTTCTTCAAAGTAGTTAGCCATTTCCTTTGGTATCATGCCATCTCCAGCAGTGGCTGAAGAGGTGCATGGGATATGAGGTCCCTCAATAATAAATCTCCACATCCTACTATCTTAAGACATGATGAACCCTTCCATATGTTGGCACCAAGTATCAAAGTCATTAGGAGTGATCAGTGGAGACTTTGTCATAGTACTGGTTTCCATATCAGCCTTGAAAGAGCTGCCATTTGAGTTGATAAATGTTTTATGAAACTAAATGGATTTAAGATGGTGAGATCTTGCAATCAAGAGCCTAAAAAGCTCTAATACCAATTGCAGGAACGGGAAGGGTGGTCAATGCAACAGTTTCACAAGGTGGAGAGATATGAAACACTTAGCAGAACAAATAGGATCTGACTAGTAATGATACAATGAACATAAGTAAAAGAACAAGAACAAGAACACTTAAATACGGTTTTCGAGAATGTTGTATATTGCTCTCAAGTTCTTACAAGTGTTTCAAAGCATACATGCGGATACAAGTACTTGAGACACTTTATAATACATCCTACAGCCGGCCATACTTTAAAGGCTAGCTGAAAACACCAATCTAAACAGCAAGATCAACGTAGAGTGAAAATGCAGATTGCCTTTTGACTAGTGACTATGACATGCCATAGCTCACATCCTTATCTATTACAAAAAGGATAAAAGTACATAGTTGAAAAATTATAGACATAAGACCATAATCTACAGTAGAAAAAAGTATGGACTTTTGACTAACTCATATAAGTTGGTGAGTCTTCTGAAGTGGTAGTGAAAAGTGGTTCAGCTTTTGTCAAAAGGTGATTCAAAGAAAGCATGTCTTCTTTGTCTTCGGAAGAAATTAGTCTTTGGCTTTGGAAGACTTTGACCTTGAAGCTTCAGAAGACTTAATCTTTGGCTTTGGAAGATATGGTCTTTTGGCTTCGGAATAATTCACTGAGTTGTATCAAATCTTCTAAAATAACTTCGTTGTACTTCAGTTGTGCATGTTGAGAGCTCTTGGTTGTTCTTTGGTTGCATCAGCCTGTAAGTGTATTCCTTATAACACTTGATTTAGAGAACACCAACTTAGACATCATGGTTCCTAAAATTGAAGCATTGGAGGTTGATGAAAAATCAAGATATCTTGATGGTCCATAGGTCAAGATTACTTCATGTCATCACCTGAAAGCACAAAATCTACAACAGTTATGTTAACCACTCAAGTCAAGATTACCATGCCATCACCCCCTACTGCACAATCAGCAAATTAGACATTCCCATCATACAATCACACCAATGATTACAAAAAAGCAATTAACAATACTTTTATGTCAAGTATTGAAGCCTATCTTGGTGGAAGACTCATAGCTACACATGTGATTTGGAAGAGATGGATCTTGATGATATTGAAAAGATTGATCTCCAATGGCAAATGACCATGATCACTCTTAGAGCTAAAAATTTCTTTAGGAAAGGAAATAAGTTGAGCCTGAAGGAGTACACTAAGCTTGCATTTGACAAAACAAAGGTTAAGTGTTATAACTGTTGTGTAAATGGGCATTTCTCCAGAGAAAGCAATGCACCAAGACGCAGTCACAACAATGTTTCAAGAGCTCCTTATCCATCCTCACATCAAAGCTCTTATTCAAATCAAGGCAATCAAGGATCACATCATCAATCATTTCACCATCGATGCACAAAATCTGATTGCACATCATCAACAACCTTTATCTTCATCTCAACCCAACTCAATTGCACTTGTCATCAGACAAGATGGAGTATGTGACTCGAGCATGTATGCTGAGGAAGTGAAGCCTAACTAACAAAATTATGCCTTTATGGCTCATAACAATAACATTCCCACACCAGTGCTAGAAGTGGTAAAAGCCAATCTCCATTGCCAAAAATGCATCAATGAGGTGCAAGGCTAGAGATAACATAATCTCAAATTGGCCGCATTGGTAAAGGATGAGAAGGTTAAATTAGAAATGTTAAAACATGAAATGAGAGATTTTAAAACAAAAATTAAATATCTTCTTGTTGATATCGAAAAGCTTCATGGAGAAAAGTACACCCTTGAAGCTCAAGTTGAGAATTTGATTGAACTTTTAACAAAGTCAAAAGCTGTTCACTCAGCCAAACAAGTCAAACATAAGAAATTCCAGTTCTCATCAACTAAGCTTGAAGAGTTACTTGATGCACAAAAGGATCTAAAGGATATCACTGGCATAGGCTACAATGTTTGTCCTCCACCATACAATGACAACTACACTGTCATGCCTGAGCCTTTGATAAAATTAGATTCAACAGGCAATAACACATTCAAAACTAAATCTAAAACTTTTCGTTAAACAACAAAACCATGGGTTTATGTGGAAACTAATGTTGATATAATTCAAAATGGTCACTCTATCAAAATCAAAGAGTGCTCAAACAAGCTAGTGTCTGTTAGCAAGCCTAAAGTCCTATCAAAGCCATCATACCCTTTCTAAAATTCACTCATGCAAGAATCTTGACCATAAGGATGCTAAGTAAGATCAATCATTCGCTAAAAGTGTAGATGCCTCTCGAATATTAACATTTAGTCTTTATTAGTCTTTGTATAGTTTTGTCATAGTTTAGGGACTTATTAGTAAATATATGTTCCTTATTTTCTTTTCTTTGATAGTATAAATAGCATAGTTTGTTTAAAGTAAGTAGACCTCAAAAAGACCTTAGAAAAGACCTGAGAATCAGATTGAACGAATTGTAACATATTTCTCTACACTTGTACTTTCTATGCTTACTATCAATGAAAAACAATGAATTTTTCTGTTTTGTTTGCATTGAATTGATTACTTGTGTTTGTTTTGATTGAATTGTATCACAATATCATCACAGATCGATCCATTTTGATCCTATCAAATGGAATCAGAGCTGTTGGTTCAGTGATTTTGAGTTCATCGGATATTTTTTAGCTCTTTGAATCACTTGAATCTGTGATTGATAAGCAATTCAATCTAACAATTGTTGATTTCAGTTGTGTTTCATCATCAGAAACATGAATTTAATCACAATTTGCAGTTCAATTCATTCAAAAATTAAGAAATTGATCAAAACAGTAGTCAAACTGTTCTTCAATGTTTCGAACTGATTTTTCAATCTAAAGATTGAATTGTGTTGTTGTTTGATGAAATTGAAGTTGAAGGACTGTTAATCGATCAAATTACAGTCTAATTGGAAGTTTTCAGAGCAATTCAACAAGTTTTGAAGATTTTCAGCAGATCTGAGTTCGTTTGAATCTGTTGAATTTGGTGCATTAGGTCAAAACACTACTGAAAATTGCCTAAGTGTTTGGCCGCTTGACAGCTGTTCAGGCATTTCACAACTGTTAAGGAGTTTTTAGTCTAGGCGTTTTACCACTGTGGGGGAGCATTACAACTGTGTGGACACTTTGATTCCCAGAAACTAAGTATTTTCAGGCGCATTACCACTATTGAGGCGCATCTGAACTGTTTGGGCGTTTTAGACACCCAGTCGTCTGACAACTGTTTGGGCGTTTCACAACTGCTCAGGCGCATTACAAGTTGGGCGTTTGAGAATTCTTCTAAGGCAATCCCTCAAACGTTTCAGTCAAAGTCAAAGGTGTTTCACCACTGTCTGGGCGCTTCATCATTGTTTAGGCGCATCAACTCAACACTTAGAAATTTTTTATTTTTTTTAAAAAATTTTAAAAATCCAAAAACATTTTCAATTCAAATTTTTTAATTCAAAAATTAAAAAACAACAAAAACAAATTGTTTTCTTAAAAAAAATTAAAAATGGTAAAATTAGAAGATTCTGAGAACAGAGTTCCCAAGTTGAAGAACAAAGCAGACTTTAAGAACTGGTCCCTTAGATTGAAACATCATATTAATTCTATTGACACTGACTTGTGGAAGTCAATAGAAAAAGGACCTCATATTCCAATTACTTCAGATGGTCATGATGGAGGAATTGTATATACAAGAGATTCTCCAGAACCATATCCGGAAGATGGGTTACAAGGTGATGATCTAAGGAAAGTCAAGATTGATATTAAAGCCTATTCTTTGATGTGTAAAGGATTACCAGTTGAAGTCTTAATTAGACTTGATGGATATCAAATGGGATATACTATGTATAAAGCTTTGAAGATAATATGTGAAGGTGGTAAGGAGATTCAAGATCTCAAGAAACAGAAACTGAAGAGGCAGTTAGAGCTGTTTGAGCATTTATCTGGTGAAACCATAAATCAGATGATGAATAGATTTATGCAGCTTACATCTGAGATGTCAAATGCGGGTATTCCTCTCGAGCACGCGGTTGCAGCTTTGGTTGCTACACCGGACACTAAGTGAAAGCGTATCAGAGGACTTACGGACGAGAACTCCATTTTACCAAACGAGATGCGTCAGCTATGTTTCCTGGTAGATACACTTCAGGAGCGACTCTCGATGTCTATTTTTGGACATCATACATTTGCTAGTAATGTTTTTGCACTTACTGAGCGCATGTCCGCGCAAGAGCTTCACAGTGTAGGGACAGATGATAGAGTGACTGAGCTGGAGGCATAGCTAGCAGCACTTCAGATTGTGGATACCCCTACACCTGGGGAAGACCCTAATGAAGAAGACCCTGAAGAGGAACCTGAAGAAGAGCCAGAGGAAAAACGGGAGGAAGTGCAAAAGCTAGAAGTTGAGTTCTGGCAACTCAAGATGCAAGGTTCCGAGATTGAGGCCTATACTACACAGTCTCATGAGTTGGTAACACTGTGCCAGGAATGGTTAATGAAATGCATAAAAGGATTGAGCATTACATATGTGGATTGGTTCTAGAGATACAAAGTATGGTGACTGCTACGAACCTCCCTACTATTCAGCAGGTTATTCGATTGGCTCACAAGCTTACTGACCAAGTGGTGGAGCAGGGAAAGCTACCCAAACGGGGCGCTGTGGCAAGCATGCCCGACAATAAATGCAAGTGTGAGAACTCTGGCAACAAGGGATCTTCATCAAATAGCCAACCTCAGCAGCCTCAGCAGTAACAACACATACAACAGCATCAACCTCACTAGCAACAAAGGATGTTTGACAACAATTGTAGTTTCAATCAGTCGTCTTCTTCATCTCAGGGACAAGGTGGATACATGGGTAAGTATCCCAAATGTAATTGATGCAACTACCATCACACTGGCAGGTGTGACAATTTTCGATGCCAGCGTTGTGGTAAGGCTGGGCACGCAGTAAAGGATTGTCGTTGTGAGTTGATGAAGAAGCCTCAGCAATCCCAAGAAACACCAAAAGGTTGCTTTGAATATGGAAAGGAAGGACACTACAAGAGGAATTGTCCTCAGTTGAAGAAAAATGGGAATGGTGCAGGAAATGGTGGAAACAACAACAACAACAATAGCAATGGTGACAATAATGGTGGCAACAACGGTGGAGCTAAAGGGAGAGCCTTTGTCATCGGTTCAGGTGAGGCTCTAAACGACCCTACTACTGTTACTAGTAAATTTTTAGTTAACGGTTGTTTTGCTACTATATTGTTTGACATTGGAGCCGATAGAAGTTTTATCTCTACTAAGTTTAGTAACCTCTTAAGTGATATGCCTTCTGTGTTGGAATCTAGTTACATCGTAGAATTAGCTAACGGTAAACATATTCACATGACACACATCCTTAGGGGTTGCAAGATAGAACTTGCTAGTCATACCTTTGACATAGACCTCATGCCTGTTACACTTGGGAGTTTTGATGTAGTAGTAGGCATGGATTGGCTTTCCGACAAGCAGGCGGAACTCATATGTCACGAGAAGATTATACGAATTCCCATTGGTGAAGAAATTCTCTCAGTCAGAGGTGATAGGTGTGGTGTAGTGATGGGCATCATATCATACATGAAAGCACAGAAGTTGCTATGTAAAGGTCGCTTAGCTAAATTAACTCTTGTGACTGACAAGCAACCGGAGGAAAAGAAGATAGATAATATTCGGGTAGTTCGTGACTTTCCTGAGGTGTTTCCAGAGGATATGCCTAGACTACCACCTCATCATTAAGTTGAGTTTTAGATCGACTTGACTCCCGTAGTAGCTCCGATTGCGAGAGCACCTTATCGGTTAGCCTCGAACAAACTGTAGGAACTATCTGCACAACTGCAAGAGCTATTGGATAAAGGTTTTATTCGACCGAGCTCATCACCTTGTGGAGCGCCTGTGCTCTTCGTCAAGAAAAAGGATGGGACTTTTAGAATGTGCATCGACTACAGAGAAATGAACAAAGTTATAGTAAAAACATCGATATCCCTTACCTCGTATAGATGATTTGTTTGATCAACTTCAAGGATCAAGCTAGTACCTAAGATTGATTGAGGTCTATGTATCATCAACTAAGAGTCCAAGAGGAAGACATCTCGAAGACTGCATTCTGTACATGTTATGGTCATTATGAGTTCTTAGTCATGCCATTTGGTTTGACAAATGCACCTGCAGTGTTCATGGATCTCATGAATCGAGTGTGCAAACCTTGTCTCGATCAGTTTGTTATCGTGTTTATCGATGACATATTGATCTATTCGAGGACCAATGAAGAACATGAAGAGCACTTATGTCTAATCTTGGAATTACTTAGAAAGGAACAACTGTACGCCAAGTTTTCTAAGTGTACTTTCCGGATACGTGAAGTACAATTTTTGGGTCACATTGTTAATGAGAAAGGAATACATGTTGATCCAGCAAAGATTGAGGCAATAAAGAATTGGTCAGTTCCCAAGACGCCTAGTGAGATATGATAGTTTCTTGGACTGGCAGGATATTATCAGCGATTCATTGAGGGATTCTCTAAGATCGCTCAACCTCTTACAACCTTGACTCATAAAGGAACAACTTATAAATGGGGTGATAGTCAAGAGTCCACTTTTCAGTTGTTGAAACAGAAATTGTGTAGCGCACCGATACTGGCATTACCGAGGGAAGTGATGACTTTGTTGTCTATTGCGATGCCTCTATCCAAGGACTTGGTTGTGTCTTGATGCAACGTGAAAAGGTTGTAGCCTATGCTTCGAGAAAACTAAAAGTACATGAGAAGAACTATAACACCCATGACTTCGAACTGGGTGCGGTAGTTTTTGCCTTGAAAATCTGGAGACATTACTTGTACGGTACCAAGTGCACTATCTACACCGATCACAAGAGTCTTCAGCATATCTTTGAGCAGAAGGAGTTGAACATGAGGCAGCGACACTAGGTGGAATTGTTGAACGATTATGATTACGCTATCAAATACCACCCGGGAAAGGCGAATGTAGTTGCTGACGTGTTGAGTAGAAAGGAAACTGCTAAGCCCCGACGAGTGTGAGCTTTGTAGCTTACGATAAGCACTCACTTGCCTAAGCAAATCCGAGAAGCTCAGACAAAAGCATTGAAAGCGGAAAATATCGGGTCTGAATCTTTACGTGGGATGGACAAACAGCTTAAGGTGAAAGCGGACGGGATTCGTTATTTCATGGACAGACTTTGGGTACCTTTGTATGGAAACCTAAGAGATTTGGTTATGAGTGAAGCACACAAGTCTAAGTACTCTATACATCCTGGTTCTGATAAGATGTATCATGTTCTGAAGACGCACTACTGGTGGCCTAATATGAAAGCAGACACAGCTACGTATGTCACCAAGTGCCTGACCTGTTTGAAAGTTAAAGTGGAATATCAAAAGCCATCTGGGTTACTACAACAACCTGAGATTCCTATGTGGAAGTGGGAGCAGATTTCTATGGACTTCATTACTAAATTACCCCGGACTCCAACTTGTTGTGACACGATATGGATGATCGTCGATCGATTGACTAAGTCAACTCACTTCTTGGCAATCAAGGAGACTAATAAGATGGACAAGTTAACTCGAATTTATCTGAAGGAGATAGTCTCGAGACATGGTGTACCGGTCTCAATTATTTCTGACCGTGATACTTGTTTTACATCGCACTTCTGGCAGTCATTATAGAAATCTCTAGGTACGCGTCTGGACATGACTACTGCTTGCCATCTGCAAACAGATGGACATAGCAAACATACTATTCAGACATTGGAGGACATGCTACGTGCTTGTGTGATTGATTTTGGGAATAACTGGGAAGTTCACCTACCGTTGGTGGAATTTTCTTACAACAATAGTTATCACACCGGCATTAAGGCAGCACCATTTGAGGTGTTGTATGGGCGAAGGTGTAGATCGCCGATTTGTTGGGCGGAAATTAGTGATAGCCAGCTAACAGGTCCCGAGTTGGTGCACGAGACTACTGAGAAGATTGTATAGATAAGGAACCGTATGGCTGCAGCAAGGGACAGACAGAAACCTTTGGAGTTTCAGGTCGGCGATAAAGTTTTGCTGAAAGTCTCACCGTGGAAAGGTGTGATTCTATTCGGCAAAAGAGGCAAGCTTAATTCGAGATACGTTGGACCATTTAAGATTCTGGAAAGAATAGGTCCAGTGGCATATCGATTAGATCTACCTAACTCATTGAGTGGAATTCATAATGTATTTCATGTCTCAAATCTAAAAAAGTGTCTATCTGACGAGACGATGGTTGTACCACTGGAGGAAGTGCAAGTAGATGAACAACTACGGTTCATTGAAGAACCGGTTGAGGTGATGGACCGTGAGGTCAAAACTCTTAAGCAAAGCAAGATACCCATAATCAAAGTTCGTTGGAACTCGAAACGTGGACCAGAATTCACATGGGAATGTGAGGATCAGATGAAACTTAAGTATCCTCATTTGTTTGAAACGACGATGCCAGCCGGCGAAGGTATTGATTAAATTTCAGGACGAAATTTCTTTCAACATGGGGCTGATGTGACAACTCACCCGAAACTCACTTGATTACTTTGTGCCAATGCAGTAGACCAGTGATGGAACACATACCATGTAATGCAATTTTCGGGACGAAAATTCTTTCAACATGGGGATAATGTGACATCCGGTAATTTTCCGTTACCAAACTCCGTTAGTTCCGTTAGGTCTTGCATACACGTGTCGCGAGCATACACTAGTTGTTGTTGAATGTTAGTGACTTAATAATAATTAATAATGATAAACAGATAATTATTTAACTAATAATGTTGGTTATTAGTTGTGCTTATGCGATTTAAATATTATTTGTGGATTTTATCTTGTAACGTACCAACGTGTGTATTTAATTCGTGTATTTTGTGACTAGTGAAAATAATGCATATGATTATTATTGTTAATTAATAATGTTTACATTAGTAAGTTAAAACCTTTTAAAAAGTAATTAAAAGCCTAGTTTTACTAAAATGTACAACTATAAGGGTTTAAGTGGTAATATTGATAAATTAAATAAAAAAAACTAACCCTAGCCCCCACCCATACCCATTCGGCCGTGATCATCATCTATATACACACACACTTTGAAATTCAAGCAAGAACAAGCAATTGGTGGTCGATTTTGGTTGATTCCAAGCAATACAACACGTTAGAAGCATCAATTCTTGTCCAATACGTGATTAAAGGTTAGTTTTTGTGGTGTTTCCATGGTTTTTATGTTTTGGCCAAACCCTAGTCGACTTTGATGCTTGGATGTCGATTTTTTATTAGTTTGATGAATGTCAGATTTTAGTTAGATAGTATTGTTGATGGTTTACGTGGATTATGCAAGAAGTTCATGATTTTAATGCGTTGTTCATACATTACTATGAATAGAAACTTTATTCCATAAAATTAATGAATGGATGATGATTTGATGATGTTAGTATGTTAATGATGTTATATGAATGTTGGGATGATGATAATTATGTTAGAAACCCAAGAATTGATCTTGTAGTTCATACCTTACTAAAAGTAGAAACTTTTTGGATATGGGAATTGTGAATTATGGTGATTTGATGGTGTTGAACATGGCTAGATGATAGCATGGACTTGTTTAGGTATAATATTAATGAATTCATGGATGTATTGGTTGTTAGATAGATTTTGGGATTTACTTTCTCAAAAGGGAAACTTTAATTGTGTATAATCTTGGATATGATGAATTGGGCATGCTTGTAATGTTAGGATCATGTTAGCATGTTTTTTGATGATGTTGAATGTGATGAAATGTGTTAAATTAGATATTTGGATGCTTGGTTGATTATGTGGGAATATGGACCCTTAGTGGTTATATATGTAATGATGGGTTGTGTTAGGTGATTATAGGATCATGTTTGGGAATTGTAATAGATCATTATTGGATAGGTTGATTGGAATGAATCTTGTTGAATAATGTGATAATGATCGTCATACACGCGTGCGAATCTGAGGCCCCTACTTAGTAGGATTGGCAGGGTTTAGGGTGTGAATTCATGAATGGCTTCACATGGCATGTTGTGCATGATTGGACTCTATTTATAATGCATCAGTTATGATGTAATTATGTTGAGCATGATGATTACTTGAGATTCGCATGAGTTGTATGATAATCTAGTTGTATGATGATCTAGGTAGAACAAGTGGTTTTTGAAGTGACATACGTGAACAACTTGTATGATAACCATGGATGATGAACTATTATGCTTGATTAAATGGGATGTCAATAATAATGTCACCAACGGGTCAAACGGGTCAACTGGGACAATGTGTCTTGTTTTTCCACAACCTTGAGTCCATGTGTTTATAGAGCACTTAGGGTTGATGATGATTCTGTGTACACGTACTCATGTACTTGCGTGTTCTAGGTAACCTCTAAAGGTTGTCTTTCCCTTCTTTTTCAAGTTTGCTTTTTATCGTTCGTGTGCATACCAGGAGAGTTCATGCCCCACTCTTTTATACACTCTCTTTTGGGGGAGATAGCATACTGACTTACAAACGCTTTACTATTATAAGATGTGTAATGTATGATATAGTGTTGAATACCATGAAAGTCCTCACACTTTCGGATCGTTAATAACGGTAAATAGCGGGAAATCTTGGGTAGTACTACCGGGTCTAACGAGCCCCATCTGTGCGACTCGAGGTCAAACGGGTGCAATTTTGTCCTAACATAAACATTGTCATGACCTGGTAAGTCGAGACGAGAGGCAACAAACGAAACAAAGTCAGCTTCGATCGCGAAGTCACTATGATTATTGCTTATGAATTTAGACTAGCTATCTAATTCATGCACTCTTATATTTTACTCTTATATTTTATACTGATACAGTTATGTTTTACTAAAACTCTTAAACTCACCAACCATTGTGTTGACTCTTTTAGTATGCTATTCTCAGGTTGAAGTTACTATTGCATAGGTGCACATTCACGGGTCAGCATTGTAGATGTCAGCATTGTTGGAACCCTTTGTTGGTTTTTGGTTGTTAAGCATTTATGTATTTGTTTTGCACAACATTGGGCGCGTGTTTGCGCATCTTTACATTGTGTTACATTATTCTGGTTTTCATGTTTGTTAAACGCTTCCGCATCGTTTTAAAGTTAAACTCTGATTTTGCTTGAATGGTTCATATAGAGTCATTCTGAGTAACTAATGATTGAGATCCTGGTTTGTTCACACGCCTCGCAGTAAAACTCTACAAGTGGATTTTGAGGGTGTGACAAGGAAAGAGCTGATGAAAATGTTTCCTGAAACTGAAAGTCAAGGATATCAAGTTTCAATGGAACAGAAACAATTATGGAACAAAGCTCGATCTGCAGGTGATTTAATGCGCAACATGTTACAAAAAGGACAATCAATTTCCGAATTACTTAATGCAATGATTGTTCCTGACACAACAAAAGAAGTAAAAATTGTTGCATGGAAATATGACGAAGTGTTTGATGCGTTCTTGATTAAAAGAGTTAATGCTATTTGTGATGTATATCATTTTTTCTCAAGTATTATTAAGCTTCTTGTTCAAGATATGAAGGAGTTAAATAAACTACCGTTAATCAGTCCGACAAGAGCGAGTCGAGGAGAAAATTTTGTCCAATTATTGAACAGAGGGATAAGCTGAATGAGTTCATTTTTAGAAACAAGATGTGATCAATAAGATAAGAAATATTTCAATCATTAAAGAAGAAAAGGAAAGGTGATGACAAAGATATTGGAGAAGAAAAATTTTTAGATGCTTTCAGCGATCAATATTTTGAGAAGGTAACAAATCCAGGCTTAAATGTGATTGATGGCACTCAAAAGTCAAAACCAATTTTGAGATGGTTCTACAATGCTGATACATTTGAGTTAAAATTAGTTCGAAATCTAGATGATTGGAATCGTGACATGATTTCATTGTTTGGTGTATTAGAATTGAAACTCATAGATCCTAGTTGCATCTCATTTTTATCGATCCAAAAGTTTGAAAGAGTTGCACCAGAAGTAGCTGAAAATGATAAAAAGTACTTCCTGTCCATCATCAAAGTCATGAACGCTGCAATGGAAAGAATTTCTTTGAGAAAAGCTCTTGCTTAAGCTAACATTGTGAAGAAAGATATAAAGGAGATTGAGTTCATGAGGATCTCAAGCAAAGGAGTGTTGGAAATCCATTCAAAACAATATCCAAACCCAATTGAATGTTATGCTAACATTGATATTGCAGGTCTATCAAAAGAAACATTAGAAGTGATGAACAAGAAATGTATAAAGAGAAGCCATTTTTTAAAATTAAAGAAGAGCCTGAAGATTTCTTTGATATATGAATATAAAGAATGAAGATTGAAGACATAAGATCAAGATTGAAGATAAAGATCTGAAGACTGAAGATTGATGATTTTGAAGACTAAAGACAATGTCATTCTTAGGGGGAGTATTGTAGATGCCTCTCGAAGATTAACATTTAGTCTTTATTAGTCTTTGTATAGTTTTGTCATAGTTTAGGGACTTATTTGTAAATATATGTTCCTTATTTTGTTTTCTTTGATAGTATAAATAGCATAGTTTGTTTAAAGTAAGTAGACCTCAAAAAGACCTTAGAAAAGACCTGAGAATCAGATTGAACGAATTGTAACAGATTTCTCTACACTTGTACTTTCTATGCTTACTATCAATGAAAAACTATGAATTTTTCTGATTTGTTTGCATTGAATTGATTACTTGTGTTTGTTTTGATTGAATTGCATCACAATATCATCACAAATCGATCCATTTTGATCCTATCAAAAAGCAAATCTAATAATGAGGTCAAAACTCATACGAATTCAAACAAATCAGATTATGATTCATCTAAGGGAAAAGCACAAGCATCCTCATCAATCAATTGAAAAGCAAAAGCTGAAACATCACCAAAATCAAAACCACATGTTTCTATAGGAAAAAAAGTTTGTGCTTGACAATTTTTCTAAGACTGATGTAAACAATCTTGAGAAAGAATGCAACAAATTAGTCGGGAAGCAAAGACGTTCATCTAAACCTCCAACTAGTAGAGTTGTGAAACAATCTACTGAGGTTAAGAAAAAAGATGTTGCTTCCTCATCAAACCAAAGGTCAAAGAAGAACAAAATAGTGAAAGCTTCATCATCTCAACCCAATTAGAATCAGAAGTATTATGACAATTGTCACATGACAAATCATATTACAGTTGAATGCTTCTTCACTGAGTATTGTTCAATCTGTAAAATGCATAATCATTCTACTGAAAATATCATTTTAACAAAAACTTTGCATTGTGAGAAATGAACAATCATATCACTTCTGACTGCTTCTTCACAATGAAAGGGTTGAGATCCCCATAAAAGAAACCTGTTTAACCTATCCCACCTAAGTTTGCACATCATGCTAGTCTATCATTTAGAAATCCAGTAAAGATTTCTCAAAACAATGATGAACATCATGCTATTTGGCATCCTAGGGCTGTTAGTGTACAAAAGAAAACATTTGATTTTAGAAGATACTTGAATCCTATTATTAGGATTTAATACAAACTAGAATCATATAATCAATAACATGCTCGATTTTTGTATAATAATAGAGATCAACGTTTTGATTATACCTCTAAGAGTTCCTCTGATGACGAGATAGTGACCCACAAAAACAAATCATCAATATTCATTAAACCCATAAGGCGAAGTCCTTTGCTGATAAATTCAAACTAGGTTTTCTAAACCAATGTTTGATGAATCATGTGATTCAACAGTAAGAGGATCTTATCAAAAGGTTATAGTTGTAGATAGAAATGGAAACCCCTAGACCATCTTGGCTTGGGTTCCAAATTCTAACTAATTTATTTGTGCATGCAGGTTCATCCCAAAAGGTCCAACAACATCTGGTATGTGGATAGTGGATGTTCCAGGCACATGACAGGAGACAGTTCCTTACTTCATGACTTCAAGCACATACAAGGAACAACTATGGCATTTGGGGGGAGATTCCCAAGGTGGAAGAATTTCTAGTGAAGGGACAATGACAAATGGCCAGTTGAGCTTCGACAAAGCCAACTATTGTGAACAACTAAAGTTCAACCTACTGAGCATGTCATAAATATGTGAAAAGAAATATTCTACTCATTTCACTAACACCTATTATTACATTCTGAAACCAAGGTTCAAAATCCCTGAACAATAGGTTGTCTGGGAAACACCGAGGAAGAATAACACATATGTCTTTAACCTTAATTCAGTCCAAAATACAGAATAAACATGTCTATTTTCAAAGTCATCTTTTGATAAGTAACAACTTTGGCATAGATGTTTGGGACACACAAATTTCAAAAACATAAATAGATTGGTCAAAGGAAATCATGTTATTGGTTTACCCATGAAAGAATTTTATTATGTTGACCATCATTCAGCTTGTCTCAAAGGGAAGTAGCACAAAATTTCCCATAAGCCTAAGCTTGTGAAAACAAACAATACACCATTGAAGTTACTTCACATGGATATTTTTGGACCTATTCACATCATGATTATAGGAAAAAAGCAATATTTTTGGTGATCATAGATGATATTTCTTGTTTCACATGGGTTTTCTTCCTACTTCGTAAAAATGAATCATCACAAATTATCAAAGAGTTTATCACTAAGATTGAAAACTAAATTGATTTCAAAGTAAAATCAATTAGAAGTGATAATGGAACAGGATTCAAAAAGGATGATTTAGGTTCATTTTGTACACAAAAAGGGATTGCTTATCAACTCAATACAGCTAGAACTCCACAACAAAATTGGATAACTGAAAGGAGGAACAAAACACTAATTGAAGCAGTAAGAACCATGTTTGCTAATGCTAAACTACCAATCACCTTTTAGGCAGAAGCAGTAACACAACTTGCTATGTATAAAATAGAACATTAATAGTTAAAGAGATTAACAGAACACCATATGAATTGCTTATTCATAGAAAACCAGTTATGGTTTCATCAAATCTTTTAGTTGTCATGTTTCAATATTAAACACCAGAGACCATTTAGGAAAGTTTGCTCCAAAATCTAATAAAGGATTTTTTGTTGGATATTCATCTACATCTAAAGAATTTAAAATGTTTAATCCGAAGTTAAGCATCATAGATAAATCAACAAATGTTGAATTCAATGAGAATTCATTTCCTAAATCCTCTGATGGTCATAATTGGTTGTTTGATATTGACTCTCTTACAAAATCACTTAAATAATTCAATTTGTCTAATGCAAAATATCAGCCAGGAACTACATAATTTGAAGTTATACAAGATGATTTTCCTATTATTCATCCATTATGATACTCATGTACAAGCCCAACAAGTTCCTTTGCAAGTTGATCTAGTTAGACAACCATAAATTGAAACCATATCAACTAAGGCTGGTCCAGATTTATTGCCAACAACTTCTCCAGATACATCAACTAAAGTGCAACAACCTAGATCTCTTCCAAATGATATTGGTGGAATGGTAAATCAAACAGATAAAACATATCAAAGTGCTTCAGATTCAGTTATTCAATAAGAAGAAGCATATGAATACTTTCATGACTCACCCACTCATTTCAATCCACCCAAAAATATTACTTGCCAACCTAACATGCATGTCTCCAATCTGGATGCAACCATAAGATGCCATTCCTACTTCGAGGATCCAAGGAAATCATCTAGTCATAAACATCACTGGTGACCTTAATGAACATGTGACAAGAAGCAAGTCAAGCATAGCCAATATCCATCTCTTTTCATGTTTTCTTTGTCAAATGTTCCCAAAGAGTGTCAAGGAAGCTCTTCAAGACAATAGTTGAATTGAAGCAATGCAGGAAGAGTTGCTTTAATTCAGGAAAGCAGAAATGTTAGGTTAAACAATTGAATAAACGGAAGCTTACCAAATGATAATCACAGCCGACTGAAGATTTCATTGTACAAGTTCAGAGACCAAGTTGATCACAATAAGAACAATAAGAAAAGTCAAAACAATGAAAAGACAATCAATACAAGACAATTCAACAATGACAAAGTCAACATCAAAACAAAAAGAAAAGTCAAAATTAGTTCATGATGTAACAATAGTATAAATAGACCTACTAGTGCATTTTTGCAAGTGTGGTTCTTGTGTGTGTGTGTTTCTTATGGTGTGAACCACCACCCAAGGAGAATTCATCCTTTGGGTGGGTTTGATTCTATCTTTCATCTATGATTCTCATTGTAATTTATTCATCAACATCAATGAAATCATAACATCATACATTAACTGTCTCTTTATTCGTTGATTCACACAGATCCACCCATCTTAATTTTGATTTCCAGATCTGAACATGATGAATCCTAAGATCTAAGCTTAATGAATCTGAAATTTTGATTCAGCAAAATGGTATCAGAGCTGTTGGTTGCTGGATTCAGCTATTTCTCAGATCTGAGTTCATCTTTAACGATGTCAAGAACAAAGAATACAGCAATATGAAGAAAAAGGTCGCTGTTCATCGAAACCCCCTCTGTTCATCAATAAAATACAAAAGAAAATCAACAAATCTATTAATTTTGGTATGATTTGAAGATGATTAATCATGGATCTGATTACTCCTTAAAAAATCGATACAACTTAACAAGATTAGCATCAATAGAATAAAGAAAAGAAGGTTACGACTACTGTTCAAGATCAGAAGCATTTTAGATCTAATTTTGTTTAAGTATTTGTATTCGCATTAGTTTGATTAGGAAATATGCATGAAACAACAAGAAATGCGGCTACAGATATGTAACAAGTACGTATCATTACACTAATGAGGATGCCAAACTCCAAACAAAAGCGGATGCACATGAACAAATGCGGATGTTCATCACAACAAATGCAGATGCGTTACACAAAATGCGGATGTTATTTTGTGTTGCACAAACAAACGCAGATAAGCAATTATCCAATGTGGATGAGTATCAAACAAATGTGGCTACCCAACATGGTAATGTGGATGAAGCATGGAACAGATGCGATTTCATGTGTAACAAAACAAATGCGGAAGGGAACAACACAAATGTGGATGCTACATGTTGAACCAAACAAATTCGGATGAAACCATACAAATGCGGATGGACTATATTGTAAGGTAATATCAAAAGATTATAAGGTTGATGCAACCAAAGAAGCCAAAACAACCAAAGGTCTTCCTGCATGCATGCACTAGACATACAAGGTAGAAGTTGCTTCGGAAGTTTTACACTCTCCATCAGAAAATTCTCTAAGTGTTAAATCTTTCGAAGCCAAAGTCCAAATCTTCCAAAGCCAAAGATGAAGTCTTCTGAAGGTTCAGAGACAAAGTCTTCTGAAGCCAGTTTGCTGTGAAGACTGACTTCTTCCAAAGACAGAGAAGACATGCTTTCTCTGATATACTTTACATAAAGCTGACACACTTTCCGTTACAACTCTGAAGACTCACTAACTTATATACGTTGGTGAAAAGTCCATGTTTTTATAAATAGTAGAATAAAGTCTTTGTTTGTAACTTCCTACTATTGTACCTGTAAACCTTTTTATATTAGAAAAGGATGTGAGCTATGGCATGTCATAGTCACTAGTCAAAAGGTAATCTGCCTTTTGACTCTACATTGATCTTGTTGTGTAGATAAGTGTTTCCAATTGTCTTTCTAAGTATTGACGGTTGTAGGATGTAGTATAAAGTGTCTCAGGTCCTTGTAATTCTTTTATGCTTTGTAACACTTGTAATAGAACTTGAAAGCAATATACAGCATCCTTGAAAACCATACTTCTTTGTTCTTGTTCTTAGTTCTATCTCACTACTTACTTGTGTTCTTAGTATCATCATACTCAAACCCCTTTCCCTATTTGAACTGTTAAATGTTCTAAATCTCTTCTTATTATGAGATTGATTGTATTGACCACCCTTCACACGGTCTTGCAATTGGTATCAGAGCATTTTAGGCTCTTGATTGTAAGATCTCACCATCCTTAATCCTTTCAATCTCACTAAATACTTAACATATCAAATGGAATCTATCACCAAGGCTGACATGGAAACTGGTACTATGACTAAATCTCCACTTATCACTCATGAAGACTTTGACACTTGGGGCCAAAGAATGGAAGGCTTCATTAAGTCTCAGGACTCCAGGATGTGGGGATTAGTAGTCTTTAGACCTCATGTACCATCCACCCCTTCAGCTGCTGCTAGTGGTGGTATGATACCAAAGGAAGTGGCTGATTATTCTGATGAAGACTGGAAGAAGATTGATATTGATCAGAAGGCCATGACCACCCTCCAAACTGCTCTTCCAAACTCTATTTACATAGGCTTCAAGAAGTGCAAGACTGCAAAACAACTGTGGGATGCACTGAAGCTGATGTATGGTGGGTCCAATGAAGCTAAAGAGAACAAGAAGGACCTCTTGAAGCAACAGTTGAGAACTTCACCTTCAAAGTAGGTGAAACCATGACTCAACAGTACTTTAGGTATGTTGAGATTGTGGATACTCTAGTTGATATTAGAGAACAAGGATATTGTAAGGGACTTCATGTCCTTTCTTCCTAGACAATGGACACACTATTGTGTGGTCATTAAGAGGACCGAAAACCTCAAGTCCCTTACTCTCACTGAGTTGTATGGTATACTTAGTGCCTACCAGATGGAGATGAATATGCAAAATTCATCTGGTAACTCCAGCATCCAACAAAGTTCAGCCCTTCATGTGGTTGAAAGGGACTGCAGAGAACCACAGCACCATCTTATCTACTACCCTGAAAACTCACAGAAGGGACGTTTCATCACCTTCCCGGAGACACCAAGGGAGAGCTACATCCCTGAGATAGCTCCTCCACACACTCTATAATCTGTAAGATCTCTAAGGTGTGGAACTTGTGAAGATGAGCTTCCTCTCATAGACCCCATTGCTGAAGAGGATAAGAAGGAGATAGTGAAGGATGTGTCTGAGAAGAGTGAAGAAGACCATCCTAAGAAGGGCTCCTGAGGAGAGAGATGAAGTAGCTGGGATGACCAAGTCTCAAAGGAAGAACTTGATCAGAAGAGCCAAGATAAAGGCAAAGAAGGCTCAGGAAATCAAGGCCACTTTCATCTCTAAGCAGAAACAAGCGTTTATCTCTACAGGGTTTGAGGTGGTGAAAGCTAAAGACTTAACTATGAACTCTAGTACCAGGAGTTCTATTTCAGTTCCAATTCATTCCAGTAAAGAGAAGAAGGCTGATCAGTTGTGTACCACTGCTACATAGCCTGAACCATCCAGCTCCAAGAGCAAGCCTCTCCCTAAGAAGCTTGCTGCATCATCTGTAAAGATGAAGATGGAGATGGAAAGTGATCAAGTTAAGTCTTTCTCTCAGAGGAAGACTCTTAGAAGGAAGCAAATGGACTGCATCATGAGTGGTAGTACTTTTTATTTGGCTAAGGATTGCATCTACAATCCTAAAAAAAGAAGGAAAAGCTAGCTTTGGAAGGAAAATCTCTTTCCTTCAAAAGCCCCAAGGTGAAAAAGAAGACAAGTGAAAACTTGCCTTCGAAAGAAATTTTGGTCTAGAAAGAAAGAAATGCTTCCGAAGTACTGAAGCCTGCGGCAGTGAAAGCAAGATCTTCCAAAGCTCCAGTCTTCAAAACTTCAGAAGTTGTTGAAACTTCTGAGGTGTTGAAGGTCAAGTCCAATCTTCCAAAGATGGAATGGAAGATGAAGAAAGACTTGGTGACTAAAAGTTCTTCATCAACAACAGCTAATGATCCTTAAAGCTTGAATATAGGATCAGTTACTGTTATATTGTCTTCAGATCACTTTTAAAAGCCCAAGACCAATGAGGCTTGGGTTTCCAAGTGTAACTAACCACTTATTTTTGTGTGGGAACAACTAAATACCAAGGAAAATGTATTTATCATTGATAGTGGTTGTTCCAGGCACATGACTGGCAATGGTTCTCTGCTTCAAAATTTTGAGAATATTGTTGGAGGACTAGTTGCTTTTGGAGGAGATGCTGGTGGTTACATTACAGGAAGGGGCATGGTCACAAATGGTAAGCTCATCATTGAGAAGGAAAATTTTGTTAAAGAGCTTGGGTATAATCTACTAAGTGTATCCTAATTTTGTGTTCAAAGAAACAACATGCTCTTTACTGAGCATAAGTGCATTGTTCTCAAGCCCGGGGTGATCATTCTCAAGAGCATATCCTGCTCAGAGCCCTCAAGAAAGGGAACATGTACAAGATGGACTTGCAGGAAACATCTCTCTCAGGAGAGGTTTCTTGCTTTCTATCTAAAGCAAATAGTGAAGAGTCTTTCCTCTGGCATAAAAAAATGTGCCATGTAAACTTTAAGAACATGAATAAATTGATTAAGAATGATTTGGTAACTAGAATGCCAAAGAAAGAGTTTACAAGTGATGACCACTATGTTGCATGCCTGAAAAGGAAGCAACACAAAGTTTCTCACAAGCCAAAGGAAAGAAAAGCTATCACTACTCCCTTACACTTATTACATATGGATCTCTTTGGCCCCACCAGTGTAATGAGTTTAGGAAGGACCTCATATTGTTTAGTGATCACAGATGATTTCACAAGATTTACTTGGATCTTTTTCCTTACAACTAAGGATGAGACTCCTGAGATCTTGAAGAACTTTATTCTGAAAATTAAGAATCAATCTGTTCAGAAGGTCAAAACCATAAGATGTGATCAAGGAATAGAATTTAAGAACCAAATCCTTGATACATTTTGTGGTGAAAAGGGTATTGCAAGACAATATAGCGCTCCCAGGACTCCTCAGCAAAACGGTGTTGCTGAGAGGAGAAATAGGACACTTATTGACGCTACAAGAACCATGCTGTCTGACTCTAAACTGCCCATCACCTTCTGGGCAGAGGCTATTAACATAGCCTGCTATGTACAAAACAGAGTTTTAGTAGTTAAGACTCATGGTAAGACTCCTTATGAGTTATGAAACAAAAGGAGACCATTCATTGGTTTCCTCAGGTCATTTGGATGTCCCTACACCATCTTGAATACCAAAGATCAGGTAGCCAAGTTTGCTGAGAAATCAAATGATGGATATTTCATTGGATACTCTTCCCAAGTTAAGGCTTATAGAGTATACAATCTCAAAACAAGAGTAGTTAAGGAGTCAGCCAATGTGACCTTCAATGAGCACACTCCTAATGTGAAAGGTTCTAGTTCGGATTGGCTATTTAATCTTGATTTAGTTACCAAATGGTTTAACAAGTCTTCTGAGAATGTTTCAAGATCTATAGGTAACATATCAATAGGAGATCCTAACCCAAGATTTGAGCTGAGAAAACCAAGCAAGGATACTACTTCAGCTCCAGTGGTAACTAACCCTACAATAGAAGATCCTATCAGCACAAACATGACAAATTCAGCTGATACATATGAGATGCCTTCAAATTCTAGCTCATAGGTTCAAAACTCAGGTGAAGGAGCTTCAAATGTAGGAGGAAATGGAGGTGGTGACAATGATCAAGAATTTATTGCTGCTAATAACTACTCCATAGAAGACAACATAAATGATGTCACACACTCATTGGATCAAGTCTCTATTGATAAGTGTGCTGATGTGGTGGGTGATACTCGATTACCATATCTGAATTTCTCTAATTTAGATCTTTTCAATCAACTTGTTGTGATCCCTCAACTCAGGATCCACAAGTCACACCCCACCATAAACATCATTGGAAATGTTTATACAATGGTGAGAACAAGAGGACAAACCCATGACAAAAATATTTGTCTATACTCTTGCTTCTTATCCTAGGTAGAGCCAAGGAAAGTTAACGAGGCTTTGAAAGATGGAAGCTGGGTTGAAGCAATACAAGAGGAGCTGCTTTAATTCAAAAGACAGAAGGTTTGGAACCTATGTTCCCTTCCTCATGGGAAGACTACCATAGGAACCAAGTGGGTATTAGGAACAAGAAGGATGATAGAGGACTTGTCATCAAGAACAAGGCAAGACTAGTTGTTCAAGGGTACACACAAGAAGAGGGAATTGACTACACAGATGTTTTTCCTCCTGTGGCAAGACTTGAAGCTGTAAGAATATTCCTAGCTTTTGCTACATCCAAAGATTTCAAGGTCTACAAACTTGATGTAAAGTGTGCTTTTCTATATGGGGTGATTGATGAAGAGGTGTATGACAAACAACCACCTGGCTTTGTAGACCCAGATCATCCTGATTATATTTGCAAGCTTGATAAAGCTCTTTATGGGTTGCACCAAGCTCAATGAAGTGGTATGAGATACTATCGCAGTATCTCTGTCAACATGGTTATAAGAGGGGTACTATAGATTGAACTCTCTTCATCAAAGGAATAGGGAATGACTTATTTTTGGTTCAAGTATATGTGGATGACATTATATTTGGGTCAACTAATCCAAAGCTCTGTAAAGACTTTGAGAGGCTGATAAAGAATAGATTTGAAATGAGTGCCATGGGGAACTCAATTTCTTTCTAGGAGTTCAAGTGAAACAAGTTGATAATGGCATCTTCATAAGTCAGTCAAAGTATGTACAAAACATACTTACAAGATTCAACATGACTTATTGTAAGGTTGTTAAGACACCCATAGCCAGAAACCATTCCCTTAGACCTGATCTTGAGGGGGAGTGTATGGATGAACATCTTTACAGGGCTATGATTGGGTCTCTTATGTACCTCACAGCCAGCAGGCCTGATATCATGTTTGCCACAATCATCTATGCAAGATATCAAGCCAACCCCAAGATGTCACACCTGGTTGCTATCAAAAGGATTCTTAGATATCTCAAAGGTTCTCCTAAGCTTGGCCTTTAGTATCCAATGAGATCTGACTTCAATCTGTATGCTTATACAGATAGTGACTATGGTGGTTGCAACATGACTGCAAAGTTTACATCTGGGAGATGTCAATTCCTTGGTGGAAGGATTGTCTCATGGCAATGCAAGAAACAATCCTGTGTCTCTGCATCAACTGTTGAAGTTGAATACATTGTTGCTGCAGGGTGCTGTGCTTAAATGCTTTGGATTCAGAATTAGATGATGGTCTATGGATTCAACTTCAAAGAGACTCCCATCCACATAGACAACAAAAGTGCTATCTCTATTACAGAGAATCCTGTGCAGCACTCAAGGACCAAACACATCAACATCAGGTATCATTTGATTAGAGATAACTTTGAGAAGGGATTAATCAAACTAGTCAAAGTTAACACAAATGAATAATATGCTGATCTGTTCACTAAAGCTTTTGATGAACAGAGATTCAAATATCTTGTATAAGCTATTGGGATGATTAACTTTGAGTAGATTTTCTTAAAACTTAAAACACCATTATTTCTAAAACCTGTGTGTCCTAAGTTGTCTATTTTATCACCTTCATAAGCCCAGTTTACTTTGAAAGAAAACCTCTAAAATGATATTCCTTAGATTTTTGAAAATTTCTCAAAAACATATTTTCTTTTAGATGATTTCTAGTTGCCTTCGGAAGAAGTTTATGTCTTCAAATCAAATAACTACTTATAAAAAATTTACCTTCAGAAGAAATTCTAAGAATATCTTCCGAAGCTTAAATATACTTCTAAGTACTTACATGTATTTGAAGGACAAATATCTTCCAAAAACAATTAAGACTCGAAAGATTTATTCTCTTAAAATAAAACTCCCAAGTCTTAATATCTTCCGAAACCAAATATGTGTCGGAAGAAAAATTCTCAAAGTATTTTTCTTCCGAAGGCAAATTTTCACAACTCCAAAGAATATGTTCCGAAGCCAAATTGGCTTCAAAAGCTTTTTCTCAAAACTTCCGAAGATAAATTACCTTCGGAAGATTTTCAACATCCAAGAAAACTACCTTTTTGGGCAATTTTTCAGAGGTGGGACCGACATCCGGATTTCAAAGTTTATCCTTTTGCTTTAACTTTGTCTCAACTCCATTTCATATATATTCTCATAATGGTTCCCCCTCTTCTCTCTATCCTCTTCATCTGCATTTTCTCTAACCTAATTTCACCCACAAACCGCCTTCGTTCTTATCTTCCTTCATCGTAAAGCTACTTCAAATGGCCAACCTTGACCGTAGAAACCAACTCGATTTTTCCATGCATCTTCACAGGCAATATAATCAGGTTGTTTTGTTAGACTCTGAGAAAGATCCAGGTTTCTCAGAGGTATGCTGTTACCTTTCTTTGTCAAACTACTTCACTTCCCTCATAATTGATCCTCCTTTCTTTGAGGATTAGTTGCTGGCATCATGGAGGACCTGCCAAGTGGTCACCATGGATAGGGAGAAGGCACTATCTGCCATAGTGCAGGGGAGGACAATCTTTATCACTCCGGCCACCATAAACACACATCTTCAGCTGGATGATGTAGAAGGTGATTTTTCCTTTCCCAAAGCTGTTGTAAACCACTCCTTTGAGCAGATGGGCTATGAAGGTGACTTCTCAGTCAAGACCTTCGGAAAAGGGAAGGTCTCCTCTTAGTGGAAGTACCTCCTCCATGTTGTCATACACATCTTATCCAACAAGCATGGAGGTTGGGACCAGATTCCAGAAGACCTCTCCTTTATAGTCCATGGGATGGTTCAGGGGGTCAAGTTCAGATATTCACAATTTGTCTATACCAATTTACTTGCTAACTTAGACTCCTTAGAGTATTACATGTTCCTTACATATGTCTAGCACATTCTCAACTGTGAACTAGGCACATAATTGAGGGGAACAATTAATATTCTAAAACTGGGAAAAATGAAGCCCGGCATCTTTAAAATCATGAGGAAGCCAACTTTTGGCTTCTTTGGGGTAGAAACAGCCCTAGTCCTAAAAATGTTAGAGCTCATTGCTCAAGGTGGCAAACTAGCAGCACTAGCTAGTGTTGAACCCACACCTTCTACCTCCCAACCACAAATACAGCCTATAATAACCATCACCTACTAGAGAAAAAACAAACGAACCCCTGCACATACTACACAGCTTATACAGGCCCCCATATCACCAACCATGCAGAAGGAAGTGGACACTCGAGCTCCCACTTCCCCTGAGGAGCAAAACACTTCCATCTCTCAAATGATTAGTGCTGAGGTTCCTCATGCTCAGCCTAATGAGCTCATAACCCAGCAGCCTTAAGCCTTCACTCAGAATCTCAACACTCTAGTGAACAACCTTCCAGGGGTAGTTACCATCCCCAGCCGCTGGATCTAAACCAACCAATTCCTAGCCTTGACTTCTATGATGATGAAGACATGGGCTTCAGTGAGTACTATGAGTCACTCTTCTCCACCACAACTCAAGGAGAGATGAGTACTCCTGTCTCACCCATGTCCAGCCAACATCATCCACCCACCAGTGAGGTGGATCTTCCTAAACCTGTCCAGAGACATTGGCAAAAGCTGATGATCCAAAAGCACCAGCTGCAGAACCCATATCACCACCCTGATCATCATTATCATCTTTCTTGTCTTCATTACCATATATCTCATTATCATCATCACCACCATCATCATCATCATCATCTTGATCATTAATATCATCTTCTTCATCAAAACTAAAATCCACCATCTCCAAGTCATCATTATCATGAACTTGGTTTGGGATAGGTATGCCATGCTCAAGCATCACAAATGCCTCTCTAGTAAATACTACAAGTCGATCCTTAGTAGCCGAGGTAGGAACAGTGGTAGATGGCTCTTGATTAACATCAGCAGTCTCAATTGTCCTTATAGTCATAATAGGATCAACGAAAGGCTTTGTAGCAGTAGTGTGATCATCAGCAAATTCAGGACTAGTAGTTTGCTGTCCACTTGACTCTCTAACTTCTGTGGTTTGTTGCTGAGCAAACGAGAAGGGAACACAAGAAGTGAGTTCTCTGATGTTCAGTTCCATTATTTGTATATAACTAAACATGAACTGTTTCTGATGCTCTAGACTCTTTATCCTCTCATCTTTCTCTTGATTTAGATCATGTAAATCGTAGATCTAATAAGTACTTTCCATCATCTCTCTCTCCAAATTATGTACATACTGTTCAAGAGTAACAGGTATAGGTGTACTAGATGATGTACTAGCACCGTGTCTTTATGTAGGAGGAGTGTTGAGAAAATCTTCCATACCAACTGTCTCATCTATCCCCTGATCTCTTAGAGGTAGACTCATCACATCGTCAGCAGCAGGCATAACAGATGATGTTACAGTTGTTGAGTCTCTAACAATCACTAGTGTCTCTAATGTAGTAGCCTCACTAACCATGACTGGAGTCTCAGAAACTGGAATATCAGAACTGGTTGACACAGTGGTCATCGGGGTTCGACGCTTACATAACACACCTTGTCCTCCACCCTCCCATGTGGACTATCAGAATCGGCCCGTTTCCTGGCCATCCTCTTCTTTCTCCTCTTAGTAGATGGAGAATCTTCAGAAACAAAATCCATGTCTCTGTCATCAGTAGTAGATTTGGTAGGAGTTTCTTGCACTCTGGGTCGTTCTTGCAATACATACGGAACATTCCTGATCAGGTCACTATCCGTCTCACTCTCACTATCTATGAACCAGGTGTTCACCTCATCTATATCAGACATGCTATCTCCCAGAGAACTTTTTAGAGCATCTTCAGCAGTACTAGTAGATAGACCAGCTGTATCGGCTTAAGGAGCTACATTCTCATGCTATTGAGCATCTTCTTGATATCCTTCAACAAGTCTGCCAAGCTTGGCAAAGTTAGTACCATCCAAGGCATTCCCATGTGCTCCTATCAAATAAGTGAATATGTCTTTCTTTGTCACCATAACAACATAGGTAGATGAATCAGATACTGCTAACTTAGGGTGAGTAGAATTCACTGTCATTTGTACAAAATCTAGGGTACATAATAAACTTTTTCCCCATAGCAGCAATCACATTCTTCTGCATCTCTGCGAACATAGCCTTGGATATGCTATATGGTAAATCATCGACTAGTGAAACCAGCAGGGATCCTAATACAACACTTAGGCTATCCATCCCAGCCTTTAGGTTGCTTAAACAATGAATCACTACATTAAATAAATACTTCCAGAATGGAGGTAAGTATTTCTTCTCTAGTGACGGATACCGGTGATCATAACCCATCCTCTAAAGATAGCCTCTCACCACGTCATCATCAATCTTAACTAACGCATTTGGTTGATCTTCCAACAGTAAGACATTGTTGATCACCTTCGCAGTAATAACAATCCTCTTTCCCTTTATCGTAGTTGAAATATAGGGTTCTCCCTGAGCATCTCTCTCGTTGTCTGTTGTAATCCAGAACTGATCAACTACATCAGTGTAGATAGTAGGATTAGCAGTAATAGCATGGCGTATCCGAGAAGTCTTGCGACCGTCAATCATAGATCTGAACAATGTTTTATCATCAGGAATGACTCCAAGGAAAGCAACAACATTATGGTTTTTATTAAAAACCATTTGTTGAGCCATCTGAAAGATTATTATAGACAAAGATTGTTTAGTTACTCATACACAGTAATTCTATACATAGAAAAAAATTTGAAATGAAAATTCCAAACTTTTTGCATGACTATAACTACTCACATGCAAATAGTTATTTTCCAAAACTAACTTTTTTCGTGACAAGGTCAACTATGTGCATGAAACAAAGTTTGACGATATGTCAACTATTCGCACTACAAGTCAAAAATCAAGTGAAAGGTCTAAGCATTTTGAAAAACTTGTCTCGTCTGTTCATGTTCTTCCTGCTTTTTTGCATGCGAAAAGTTTGATTTTTCAAATTAAGCATATTTAGGTTGATTTAACCACTACTAAATATTCATTAAGTGTTGATTAAGTCATTAATAAGGTTTCATATGGTTAATTTCTTTCAATTTCATGTCTATTTGTCCTTATTAGTTTGGTTAATGTTCAAACACATTTAAACACAATCAAAAACAAGAAATCTACCTTATCAATCCTTAAACAATCAATATACGACAACAATGAACTCATATATCAACAACAAGAAGTCAGAGAGTTTTCGTGCGAATCAGGGACTTATCACACAACTGTTCTATATATAATACACTTCTCCCATCAGCTCACTTTTCACACCTTTTGAACTTCTCGCACGCGAGAAGTTCAATTTCCTTTGAACCTTATACAAATTTTAATCAATTTTATTGATTTTTTTTGTTTGTTATGATTAAAAATGTGTTTAACTAAGTGCTGACAACTAACCAAGAACCCTCAGTTTTTGTAAAATTTAGTTGAACAAAAACAAAGTGTAAACAAATATGAGTTTTTAACAACACTAAAACAAAAAAAAATTGATATTCAAATTATACTTATATCTTAAAATATTTTTGATAAATTTTCAAGTATAGGATCATATATCTATGAAATCGATATTAACATCGTCCTGCTTTATTTTTGAAATAAGACTGGTTACGCTGATTGTTAATATGTAGTATCTACTTTTAAACTTTAACTTCAATTTTACTTAGACACACATGTTATGAAATTTATCATGTTTTGATTAAGTTATATGAAATCAATGGATCCCACAATCAAAAATCCTGTAGAACCCTTATTCAGTTTTAAGACACTTTTGAGATTTCAATTCACTCCAATTTGACTTAAACCTTTTACCTCTAATCAGTATTTTCAGGATTATTTTTCTCTATTATGATATTTATTTAGAGCATAACTAGCCTGAGAAACATTTCTGAACATAGAATATTAAAAAGTTTTAGAACTTATTAACAGCCAGTCGGACGTATGTTTTTGCCCTCGCAAGACGTTTAGGACTTAGATGCCAATTCGGACTTACGTGCCCCATATTTTGATTTTGCCTTTCGCGTCAGAACATATTATCAAAAATAAAAATATATATCATATTGTATGTATGTCTACGGCATAACTTTTATTATTGTGCGCATTGACATCTTTTACTCCTATATGGCCTTATAGCATCTTTTTGCTCTTTTTTATTACTTTTCTTTTGTTTTTGTCTTTCATAACTTTTTCATATTTATATATATACACACACACACACACACACACACACATATATATATATATATATATATATATATATATATATATATATATATATATATATTACTTCTGAAAGATACTGAATCAGACAGTAACAAGCTTGAGTATGACTAGACTATAACTCTCAGTCTGTTTTAGCATGGAATCAGTGTTACCACAAAACCTTGATAAGTAACCCACTTCAGTCATAGAGAATTTACTTTCAGTGCATCGCAGATCATAGTGCTTTTCATTCTTGCAAGTCAAGCCTATCAACATATCAAACATAATCCAAGTCAGTTCCTATTAAGCCTTAGTATGTAATGTATAAAAATTAAGAAATGTACTGTCATTTTTTATATAGCCTAATACAAAATCTTATCTTCTACCCCTAAAATTATGATTATCTAGACAAAAAATAATAATTTTAACTAAAATGAACAGAAAATATATTTTTGAGAGGGTGTAAGGATAATCGTTAACCAAAATTAATCATTCCAAGATATTGAGCTAAAAAGTCAAATTGGGAATAATCAAACACCTTAGTAAACATATCAGTAATTTTGCCATCTTATTTGACTAGTTTTAGATGAATAAGGTTTCAATCAAAACAGTCACGGATAAAATGCATTCGGATGTCGATGTGTTTTTTTTTGAATGTTGGATAAGATTCTTTACTAGGTTAAACACTGCAGTGTTGTCACACCAAATCTTGGTATTATAGATGTTAACTCCATAATCAAGAAGTTGTTGCTGAATCCAAATAATCTAAGAACAACAACTCGATGCAGCTTCATATTCAGCTTTTGTAATGGATGTGGAGCCCGTCTACTGCTTCTTGCATTGCCAAGAAATCAACCTATTGCCAAGAAATTGACAGCCATCGGTTGTTGATTTCCTGTCCAAATTACAACTTATATAATCACCATCAGTATAAGCATATAAATTGAAATCTGAATTTTTAGGATACCAAAGTCCAAAAGTTGGTTGGCCCTTGAGGTATTTGAAAATTCGCTTGACAGCTTTCATGTGTGACTCCTTTGAATTACTGTTGTATCATATGAGGCTGGTGCAACCAAAACAACACATAGAATATTTTTGAAGTACAATTGAAGAAGTCTTCCAAAGCTAAAGCTGCTCTTCCGAAGACAAGTTAAAGTCTTCCAAGACTAAGTAGTTTTACTTCCAAAGTATATGAAGAACATCCAAAGGTAGAACCAAGTCTTCCGAAGTATATGAAGACCAAGTAATTCTCCTTCCGAAGCATTCACACTTAGAAGATCCAAGACAAAGTCTTCCGAGGAATGAAGTCACAAAGACTTGCAGAAGACTTAAGAGAAGTTAATTCTTTTGAAGCCATTTTGCCTTCGATAGAATCAACTATGAACCAGTGGAGATAAGTATGGGTTGTCTAACATCCGCTGACAACTCTGATACACTGCATGACGTTTTCCCACTCCAATGTAGTTGACCATACTTTAATCCACTGTTTACCTTTTTCGGTTAGTACAGTTACCATACTTAGTTGGTGACAAAAGGTAAGTCATGGACCTGTCATGACTACCTAATCTAGAATATTGTTTTACCTTAGATATTTTACTTCTAGCAATGTAGTATTTGCTTAGCGGTAAATTCCAGCTGGTTTTCCAAGTATAATAGGCTGTAGATAGTAGTATATATAGTTTCTCATTATAACTTATGTAACCATGCTTGTAAGAGTCTTGTAATACTGAGTTGAGAAATAATATATACAAGTATCTTGAAAACCATTCTTGTGTTTATTAACTTATTATATTATTGTCAACTTAGTTAGAGATTCCTCTTCATCAACCGAGTGAGACTTAGTGAGTTTGTGAGATACAAAACATGTGTTGAGAGACCAACACTGATCCTGCAATTGGTATCAGAGTTGTTTAGGCTCTTGATTGTGAGATCTAACCATCCCAAATCACCCTCGTTTCTTCACACTTACTCACTTCACTCAAATGGCTCTTAACCAAAAAGTTTTTTGAGATCGAGATGGGAACCATGACCAAGGCTCCTATCATCACCCTTGATGATTTTGGAACCTGGTGCAAACATATTGAAGGTTTTTTCAAGTATCAAGACAGCCGAATGTGGCGATCTGTCACTCATGGTCCTTAAAAGCCAAAGGGGGTGGACCCGGCTGGTAATGGCGCAATGATTGAGAAAGTTGTTGAAGACTACTCTGATGAAGACTTCAAGAGGATGGATATCGACTACAAAGTGATGACCATGTTGCTTACTGCCTTACCAAACTCCACAATAGTAAGCTTTAAGCAATGCGAGACCACCAAAGAACTCTTTGATGCTTTGAAGCTGATGTACTCTGGTTCCACTGAATCAAAGGAAAACATGAAGGATATGTTGAAGCAAAAGTTTGAGAACTTCACTTATGTTGTTTGTGAGACCTTGAGCCAACAAAATTTCAGCTATATCGACTTGATCACCTCTCTTCAGACTATGAGAGTTGCTCCTGAGAAAATTTCAGCACTTCCTCATGAGTGGACTTTTTACTGTGTCTCAATCAAGAGAACTGAAAATCTCAACAGTCTCACCATGACTAACTGTATGAAATCCTAGATGGATATAGTATGGAGATGGAGACTCAGAAGAGCCACCAGATGAACAGACCCTCAAATCCTAGAGTCAACAATGCTCTACATGTTGCTGAAGGATCAAGAACTCCCTAGCCTCAGTTGTACCTGATCTACCCCCAACAGCCATCATCCTCTTCTGAGCCATACATCACTTTCCCTGAGACACCTAGGTCTCAACAGGCTCAACACACTCTTTTCCAGGAGAGTTGAGCTTTTGTTTCAGGGACTGAGCACTTTGGAGATTTTCAATATTGTTTTGATGATCTAGAGTGTTTCAGCCCAGATGATGTTGAATATATGAACATTGTCCAACAAATGGCTCTTTTAACCTACAGAGCAAAGAAGTTCTTTAAAAGAATCAGAAGGCATTTTCCTCAGAACCCAACCAATAGCAAATTCGGGTTTGACAAGAGCAAGGCCAAATGCTACAACCGCAACTAGCTTGGTCACTTTGCCAGGGAATGTAAAGCTCCAAGATCCAATCCTAGAGCAGCTCAAGCCTCCTAACATCCTGCTACCTCAAAGGCTGCAACCAAACCCACTGAACCACAAACTGTTGTTGTTGCTTAAGAGGTTGACTGGAGCTTTATGGTGCAAGATGTCACTCCTGTTCAAGCTCTCATGGCTGGAACTGAAGACAGCAAGGTATATGAACATCTTTATACACCATCCTGTATTGCTAAGGTTAAAATGTATCAGGACTACAACATGGAAATTAGATCTGATATTAAGTCTTTAAATATCCTAAAATCTAATTTTAAGAGAGTAGAATCTGACTATAAGCTCAAAATAGAAGAGTTAGAGAAAATTGTATCCTCATTAAAACATGAACATACCAACTATAGGACTCAAATAAAAGATCTAATATCAAAGTTGACTGAAGCTCAAGCCCAACTAGTCATAGCTGAGGCTAAAGCAAAGAAGTATGCTATTCAAGAGCATAACTTCAACACCATTATAGCATCATCCTCCTACTCCAAGGTATGCTATCAATAAAAGTGGGTTGGGATCCAATGAAGTTGCTCCACCACACTCTCTTGTGTCTATTAGACAGCTAAGATATGGTACTGATGAGCAAGAGGTTCCAACTGCTGACCCACTACCTAGTGAGCAAAAGAATGATGCAATAATGGAAACCACCATAGAGAAGGATAAGGTAGAAAACCTCATCCCAACAGTTGATAAACCCTTGACCACCAAAGCCAAAAACAACCAGATCAAGGCAGCAAGAAAAACTACCAAAAAGGTGGTTGAGACTAAGATGAAACAGACCCAAGGCAAAAGGGTGTATTCATCTCAGCTGGATTTCAAGTGGTTAGAAGTTTTGATTCAGGAAAGGAGAGTAGTACCAGCACTCCTATCCAACTGAATGATCAGAAACTAAAGGGAAAGGCTGTTGAAGAAGAGAAGAAGTGTAAGAAACAACAGCCCACATGTCCCACCAAGATTAACATTGAGTGCATAATCTGTGGCCTGCATAACCACATGGCTAAAGATTGTTGCTACAATCCAGCAAGCACACATTATGCAACCAATGTTAATAAAGAAGGAGTTAAGGATGGTTTCATATTTTGACCTTACCATATGGTCCAAGTGTTAAGCAAAGGAAAGCTTGTTTCTGAAGCCAAGTTGCTTTTGGAAAAAACTCAATCTTTCGAAAGGAAAATAGCTTCGAAAGACAAGCCAAAAACAAACAAAGAAACAAAATCATTTCCTTGAAACCTTCCAAGAAGAAGGCTGCTTCAGAAGAAAAGGTGGTGAAAACTTCTTCCGAAAAGAAAGAAGCTTTGGAAGCAAGTCATGCTACACAAGCCTTCTCAGGCTCATCAACACAGGTCAACCATAGGGTGGAATGGAAGACCAGAAAAGATGTTGCAGCCCAAACCTCTTCTTCACAAACTATAATTGAGCCCCCATGCATACAATTTGGTTTAGTTATATCATCTGCATTAGAAGAACCCAAGACCAACAAGGCTTGAGTTTCCAACAATAACTAATCATTTCACCTTATGTGCAGGGACATCCACATGACAAGAATGAAAATGTCTGGATTGTGGATAGTGGATTCTCCAGGCACATGACAGGGAATAGATCACTCCTACAAAATTTTGAACATTTTGATGGAGGTCCTGTTCAGTTTGGAGGTGAAGCCGGATGATACATTTCTTGTAGAGGTAGTGTATCAAATGGTAAGTTAAACATTCACAAAGTAAACTTTGTCAAACAGCTTGAACACAATCTCTTAAGTGTTTCTCAATTCTGTGATCAAAAGCACCAAATGCTTTTCACAAAACTTGAGTGCATTATGCTCAAACCCAAGATGACAATTCCTCAGGAATTGATGCTTCTTAGATCTCCCAGGAGAGGAGATATGTAAAAGCTTAATATGAACAATGCTTCTCCACTAGGTGAAGTATCTTGCTTTCTTTCCAAAGCTAATGGTGATGTGTCAACTCTTTGGCATAAAAGAGGGTTCCATGTTAATATTAAAACCATGAATATGCTAGTTAAAAATAAATTGGTATATGGTGTGCCTAAAAAGGAATTATTTTATAAAAAAAATTGTGATGCTTGCCCGAAAGGAAAGCAACACAAGGTTTCTCACAAATCCTAAAAAGTTAACTCCATCACCATTCCATTACACTTATTGCATATGGATCTTTTTGGTCCCACAAGTATAATGAGTATTGGAAGGAAATCATATTGCCTTGTGATTGTTGATGATTTTACAAGATTTACATGGGTATTCTTTTCAAGAACTAAAGATGAAACGGCTGAAACTTTAAAATCTTTTATTCTTAAAATTGAAAATCAAAAGGATCACAAGGTAAAAATCATTAGAAGTGATCAAGGGACTAAGTTTAAGAATCAAGTTCTTGACTCATTCTGCAACTTAAAAGGGATCGCTAGACAATACAGTGCTCCTAGAACTCCTTAACAAAATGGTTTTTGCTGAGAGGAGGAACAGGACACATATTGAGGCTGCAAGAACTATGTTAGTTGATTCAAAGCAGCCTCTAACTTTCTTGCAGAGACAGTCAGCACTGCATGCTATGCGCAGAATAGGGTTCTCATTGTTAAGCCCTATGGAAAGACCCCTTATGAGTTATGGAACAAGAGGCCACCGTTCATTGGCTTTCTTAGGTCCTTTGGCAGTAGGTGTACCATAGTCAACACAAAAGACAATTTATCAAAATTTGCTAAAAAGTCAGATGATTCTATCTTTGTTGGATATTCCTCAACCTTTATTGCTTATAAAGTATATAATATTAAAAATCAACAATTTGAGGAATCATCCAACATTGTTGTTAATGAGTACACTCCTTGTGTTAGAGGGAATGGGCCTGATCATATCTTCAATCTAGAATTGTTTCCAAACTATTCTAAACCATCTTGTGAGAATGTTTTAGCTGGAATAGGAACTCAAAGTGACATCTATGAAGATCAAATGTTTGAGTCACCCAGACCTATTCCCAGTTCTCCAAGAGGAATTAAAGAACAAGCTTCCACTACTGGAAGTCCTGAAAGCTTGAACATCTCAGGAAATCATGGAGCTTTAACAAGTAGTCAGCCAACTGAGCCTCAAAACTCAACAGCTGACAACTCCAGCATTCAACACCAAGCTGATGAAGACAGTAATCTAGAGGAACATAATACTGTTGATACTACTTCTCAGTAGAATATTATTAATGTTGTCATACATTCATTCAATCGGTCACATTGAATAAGTGTGACACATCAGCTGATCATGGTGTTCAAAACCCTGAGAAAAACTTCTCAAATCTGGATCTATCTATGAAACTAGATGTGATCCCTAGGCTCAGGATACACACCACTCACCCAGCTAAGAACATCATTGGGGATGTCTCAGAAGGTGTGAGAACTAGGAGTTAGACCCATAATGGGTACATATGCTTGTACTCATGCTTTCTCTCTCAAATGGAACCAAAGAAGTTGGAAGAAGCCCTGAAGGACAACAATTGGATTGAAGCTATGCAAGAGGAGTTACTTCAGTTTAAGAGGCAAAAGGTATGGAACTTGTGTCCATTGCAACCTGGCCAAGTCCCTATTGGCGCCAAGTAGGAGTTCAGAAATAAGAGAGATGATAGAGGTTTGATCATCAAGAACAAGGCAAGACTTGTTGTTCAAGGATACACATAGGAGGAAGGAATATATTACATTGATGTCTTTGCACCTATTGCAAGAGTTGAGGCTATGAGAATCTTCCTTGCTTTTGCAGCATCCAAGAACTTCACTGTCTATCAACTTGATGTCAAATGTGCATTTTTATATGGGATACTGATAAAGAAGTCTACGTGTGTTAGCCACCTGGATTTGAAGACCCACAGCACCCCAACTAAGTGTGCAAACTAGATAAAGCTCTTTATGAGTTGCATCAAGCACCTAGGCTATGGTATGAGACCCTGTCTCAGTTTCTTCTTAGAAATGGCTACACCAGAGGCACCATAGACAAGACATTGTCCATAAAGAAGTTCGAGAAAGACATGCTACTTGTTTAAGTCTATGTTGATGACATCATATTTGGTTCCTCAAATGACCAAATTTGCAAAGACTTTGAAAGCATCATGAGGAAGAAGTTAGAGATGAGTTCAATGGGAAAGATGGATTTCTTCCTTGGAATTCAAGTGAAACAAATGGAAGAAGGGTTCTTCATCAATCAATCTAAGTATGTTAAGGACATCTTAAAGAGATTTAAGATGAAAGATTGTAAGCAAGCCAAGACACCCATACCAAGAAATCATAATCTGTGTCTTGATTCCGAGGCATCAGTACAGGGCAATTATTGGATCTCTGATGTATCTCACTGCAAGTAGACTTGATATCATGTTTGCAACCTGTATCTGTGCAAGATATCAGGCTGCTCCCAAGGTGTCTCACCTAATTACTACCAAGAGAATCCTTAGATACCTTAGATGAGCTTCCAAACTAGGGCTTTGGTATCCTAAGAATAAGGACTTCAATCCCTAAGGGTACACTGACAATGATTATGGTGGCTGCAACATCAACAAGAAATCCACATTCGGAGGATGTTAGTTTCTTGGTGGAAAGATTATCTCCTGGCAATTCAAGAAGCAATCATGTATCTCTACATCAACTGCTGAAGCTGAATACATTGCTGCTGCAATCTGCTATGCTCAACTGCTATGGATTCAAAATCAGATGCTACACTATGGTGTCAACTTCATGCAGACTCCTATCCATATAGACAACAAGAGTGCCATTTCTATCTTAGAAAATCCGGTTAAGCACTCCAAGACAAAGCATATCGACATCAGGTATCATTTCATTAGAGATATTCATGAGAAAAATCTAATAAGCTAGTCAAAGTGAATTCAAATGAACAATATGCTGACTTGTTCACCAAAGCATTTGATGAACAAACATTTGAATATTTGATTACAGCTATTGGGATGATTAACATTGAATAGTTCTTCTCTTTTGAAAAACCTTTTTAAAATTTGTCTTATCTATGTTGTCTAACGACAATCTAAGCCCTGTTACGAAAAGGCGTTCTTCAAAAATCAAAGTGTAAATACATCCGAAGAGAAATTTACCCTCAGAAGAAATCTTTATTCTTCTTTCAAAGGCAAATTCCTCTACCTAAATATTATCTTCCGAAGAGTTTTTAGCCTCATAAGAACAATTAATCATAGATCAAATTTACTTTTGAAGCTTACTAACTTCTATTCTCAGAAGAAGATTGCACTCTCGAAAGCAAACTTGTCATTGAGTCATGGTTTGCTTTTGGAAGTAAAAATGACTTCGGAAGACAATATTGAGAAACACAAGTGTTTTCTCTAGGAAGCAAGTTTACCTTCGGAAGAACATCTTTACTGTGTAACAGACTTCTTTGGGCCCCACTCTGTAAAAAGTAAGATTTGATTGATGATTGTCGAAATATTATAAATGTTTTATCTTACCGCCTTTGTCAAATCAAAACCTAAACTGTCCTTTCTCCTTATCGGTTTGCTTTTTAACCCCCATTTAAAATTTCCGACTCTCTCTCTTTACTTTCTTTACCACAGTAAAAGCCCCAAAGTATGACCATCTTCTTCACTCACTATCAAATTTCTTTAATCCTACCATACCTCTTAACAATGGCCCTAAATCCCTAACATAATCAGGTCGCTATCCTTGACTCTTTAAAGGATGCCGACTTTGCCCCTATCATCGAATTTCTGTCCCAGTCGGCATACTTCACAGCTTGCACCATTAACCCCACCACTACTCTAACCACATGGGCGAATTCTGGGACAATGGTCAAGATGAAACGCTGAATGGTGAACGGGTCATCCGTTCGAGGATTTGTGGACAGGAGATCATCATTGCAGAATCAACCATCAGGGAGCATATGGAGCTTCATGATGAGGGCGCCCCTACTGAGTTCCCCAAATCTGAGTTGGAAGACAGTTACACTCAGATAGGATATGGTGGCAATGTGCACAAGTCTACAGTCTACAAGTTTAACTTCTCCTACAATTGAAACTTCTTGTTGCACATTGTCCTGCACTGCCTATCTAAAAAATCCAGGGGATGGGATCAAATCCCATATGATTTGGGCTGCCTCGTCCATGGGTTGGTAAAGTGCATGCGCTTCAACTACTTAAGATTTGTGCTGAACAACCTAAGAGGCAATCTCACTCCGGATCCATTCTACATGTATCCCCGGTTCATTCAGCACATAATCAAGTGTGAGCTGGGCCAGGACAGAGTACAATGTGTAGATGTTCTACTGGTCCATCACATGTGGCTTGGCATCTTCAAGACCTTGAAGAAGGTGTCCACCAACTTCTCTGGAAGATTCACCGATCTTTTTCCACGTATGCACAAGCCAACGGCTCTTGGTGACATCCCTGCAAGCCCTGCAGGTGATGATCCTACACCAGACACCACCACTCAAATGCCAATCACTTCTTCCCACTAAATCAAGATTACATACACTAGATGCCTCAAACAAACCCCTGATCAACCTACTCTGGTTGGTCAGGTCCCCTCTGTTCTATCCAAAAACGCTTGAGGTGAACTCAGGGCTCCCACTCAACTAGAGGTCCAACCATCCTCCATCATTAACCTCAATGTCATCATTGAGTCTTCTTAGTCTCAAGCTGACAAGCCCACAACCCAAGCCTTTAGCCATCAGAGTGAGTCCCAACACTCCCCTGAGCAGCGAAAAAGGGACACCAACATCAGTGGGTCATCTGCTCTCACAGAAGAACCCGTAGGTGCTGACCAAGGTCCAGGGTCATTAGATTTAACCTCCATATCTCTCATGGACCTATCAACCCTACCTGATGAAAACATTATGTTCCATCCGGGCTGTGACATTGATCTACCATACCACACTCAAGATCAACTAAGCCCCAGGGAACCTCTAATGTCTAGCCCATATCAGCTATACCTAATTGAGGTGAGTCAAACAGGTGTGGAGGTGACTCATGTAGGCTCATCTGCCACTACTGAGAGTGTTTTAATAATCTCTCAGGACAGTGGTAACATAAGTGGGATTGAGTCTACGACAACCTTGCCTCTTGATGACTCTGAAAGAGACATCAGCAAGCAAGGTGATCACGATTCAATATTTTAGTGTTTAATTGATCTAAATGCTTGATTTTACATCATGATTATTATGGAACAAGTTGACTTTGTTTATGTTTTCATTCATAGGTGTTTGGAGCTTAAAGTAGCTTAATTGGAAGCGAAAGAAGTAAAACATGAAAGTTGAAGGACTTAAGATGTAAATACCAAAAGATGGGAAAAAAGAGGTAAAGAAAGAGACCTGGCGTATGATACTCCGGGTTTGGGCATATCATACGTCGAGCGGCGTATGAGGCGGCATATTGGTGGGCGTATTTGACAAAAGGAACAGAAAGTTGGGCGTATTGGCGGCGTATTTGTGGGCGTATTTGACAAAAAATTTAGAAAGTTGGGCGTATGAAGCTGAGGGGGCGTATGATATGCCGCCCCTGGGCGTATTATATGCCGGTCTTCAACAAACACCTAGATTTTATGGATTTTGATGTCTACTTAAACCTATCCAACCCCAATTCGAAGTACAACTTTTTCCAGCCGAAATCTAGCAAGTTCAAGATGATTTTGGGTGCTTTCAAGCTTCCCAACTCCAACCAAATCATCATTGATCATCACATAATCAAGAGTGAAGATTCAATGAAGACCATGAGTGGCTAAGTTCTTGTTGATTGCTTTCGGGAGTACAATTCATGTTAAGTGAAACAATTGGTATGTTTGATTAGGGTTTTTTGTATTGAACAATTGATTAGTGAATGAAATTTTATGTTTTGATTTAGTTAAAAGGTTTACTTATAAATAAAGTTGTGTGCTTGATTATCAGTTTTTGTTTTCCTTGCATCGTGAGCTCATTAAGAAAAGTAGACAATGTGATATAGGTGAATTGGTAACTTTATGAATGAACGAGTCTTAAAAGATTGTTCCTTTATTACTACTTTAATCAAAAGCTAAAATCTTGAAGTATTGTTTCTTATAAACCATAATTTTAAAGTATCAATTGTGGATCTTGCAGAATTGGAAACCCGAAAGTGATTAAATTAGTTTCCAATTGAGTCATATTGTTAAACACTTTCTACATATTCCCTGTGGAGACGACCTTACTTATCCTTACACAATAAAGGTAGCTAAGACCGATATATTAACTTGTTTTTGATCGAGTCTCGACAACCAGATCAAAATGGTGCTGTTGCCGGGGAATTAGTGCGCTTAGTGTTTAATAGTTTTATTTTCCTTCTTAAAAATTTATAAAAAACCTAAAAAGATTTTACTTTTCGGTTTTGTTATTTGTTTTCTTATTCAGTATTACCCAAGTTAGTTTGTGTTTCCTTGTTTGCAGGTAACCATTACATTAATGCATACAAGATTTTCACGAGGGACCTCACCATTGCTATTTGATCAAGAAATCGAGAAGACTACAAGAGCGAATCGAGTGTTTCAAAAAGCATCAACTTCAAGGACTTCTCCAAATTCATGGTCAAACAAGATCAGAAGAAGGTACATCAACAGCAACAACTCATCGAATATTAAGCAGACTTTCAAGAACACCCGAAAGTTACCTGTCAAGAATGATGGACAATCCAGAAAACCAAGGGGTACCACAACCCAACCAACCTTTAGGAGATATTCCATTACCCGTGTTCCCTCCACCTGATGATCCTCCACCTCAACCACAACTAGTGCAACCTCAACCTGAGGGGCCGATCCCTATAAATCAAGGTGTGCAAAACCAACCTCCGCCCATGAACTTCCAACCGATGCCAAGTTTCTGGGTTCGTAATCCAAGTTTTCAGCATGACGTGGAAGGGAGCCATCATAGCAATGAGGACCGGTTTTCTGTCGAAGGAAGTCACCTCACTAATTATGTAGAATATTGGATTGAAGATTAAGTCGACATAGATGGGCCAAACCAACATGATTTTTGGGATTATGGGAACCAACCTGGCTATCAAAAATATCAACCAAATTAGGATAAGGATGGTTATGCTCAACCACCCATTCGTAACAACATTGGAGGTCAACCGTTTAATGGCATACCGGCAAATCTAGGAGCGCAACATTATGTACCAGCACATGGTGTGGATACTCACTTTCATCCCATCATTTCCATCAATTCATCTCTTATAGTTTCACCAACACAAAGGGGATGAGCTTTTGAAGTCCGACCACAATGCTTGGGAATTCTCCATCACTTCCATGGTATGGCAACCGAAGAACCCTATTTGCATATATTCGACATTTGAGGCATCAAGTAGCACCATTGGTGGCCAAGGCTTTTCATCGGATGAAGTTAAATTGGTTCTATTCTAATTTACCCTTAAAGAGAAGGCCAAACAATGGTTTCTATCTCTAATATCTGCAAGTATTCACATATGGGTACAAATGCAACAACAATTCTTGGATGAATACTATACTTCCTAAAGGACAGGTGATGAAAGGCGAGCCATTAGAGGATTTACACAACAATCAGGTGAACAAGTCAATGAAGCTTTTTACCGATTCAAAGAGATGCTAATAACTTGTCCTTATCATGGCATAGCTAAGTCGGAGTTGATTTTAGCATTCTATGATGGGCTATCACTGGAGGAACGTTTACCTTAAACCATGAGGATGATGATTGGGATATTCTTGAAAGGATGAGGGTAATCTCCTAGAAGCGTGCACAATCAAGCCGAAGGTCAAGGGGTGCAACCATAAAGATGGCGAATGATCATATGGCCATGGATAGAATTGCGGTTCTAGAACGAGAAATTACAAGCCTTAAAGTTGAAAAGAGTGGCGTGGCGAACATATCTAGAGAGTATGAAGTGTGTGACATGTGCAATGACACCGTCCTTACATCGGTCACATGCTACTTGAATTTGGGGAATAGTGAAAGTGTACATCAATTACAAGGCCAAGGAGAAAGCAAGACATATGATATGAATTCTAACACATATCATCCCGGTCATAAAAATCACCCAAATCTTAGATATGGTAACAATACTAATCAATTGAATCCTCCTTGTCAGGTACCAAATCAAGGAAGCAACCAATATCAAGGCAGTTATCAACGGAACAACTACAATCAAAGAAACAACCAATAAGGCGGTCAATATAATCAAAGGAATCAACAACATCACCAAGGTGCTTCTACTAACAATGGCAATGACAATGCAATTTTGTCAGCAATTCAAGATCTTGCAAAGGAGATGAAAAAGTTTAAGCAATTTAGAGAGGTGAAAGAAAAGACCAATGATGCCATTGCCAAGAAACTTGGGCAATTAGCCGAAAAATTGTTCGAACGAGAACCAGGGAAGCGTCCAAGTGATACAAGAAAGAACCCTCAATATCAAGCCTCAAGTTCAAAGAATGTGCACCTCAATTCCATTAGTATCGTTCCTAAATCTAAATTTATTGATTATGAATTAACTTCTACTCCTCAAGTAGTTGTAGGTAACGAGAAGGAAGCAGATGAAGAAGAAGGAAGTGACCCGGGAGTACCAATCATTCCCATTCAAGTTGGGAAATTTAAAATAAAGCGGGCACTTTTGGATTATGGAGCTGGGGTTGCGGGGAGCCTATAGACCAATATGACTTTGGTCCTTCACATGAAACTGACAAAATAGTGGCGCTTGCTGATTCGACATGGAAAGAACCCCGAGGGATGGTTAAGGATGTGATAATCAAGTTAGGAGAGTTCATGAGACAACTGACAATTTCAGGTCAATACCCGGCCTTGACTTGGTTATAATTACACTTGTACTACTTGATTTTCAATTTAATTACATTTATTGAATTCGTTTTATGCATTGCAAACTTTCGCGCATAACATTTCATGCATCGGTAATTCGGCGTAATTACCACTTTTACACGCGATACGAGCACACACGAACGTTGGTGATAATTAATATATATTTTCCACAAATTAACATCCTATATCACCAACGTATGGTTACATGCTCAAAATACATGTAGGAGCAATTACTTAGACATAAGTTGCCTTAATTATTCTAGGGCGAGCTTAGGTTGGTTTTCCCCGAGTACTTTGGATATTTACAAGCTTACATACTCGTTTACCTCTGATAAGTGAGTTTCACGGTCCCATTTTTACTTATTTTCATTTTGGGAGAGATTACATGCAAATTACTATTTTCATGGACACAATTACTTGTCAATGGTTTCACCTGTTATATAAGTTGTTACTTACCATATGAAGTCCTCTGTTATCGGATCGTTAGTTTATTTCCCAAAGCAAGGTAATCATGGATAGTACTATTGGGTTTGACTACCCCCACCCGTGTTAATTACCCTAACCTTGACTCGAGGTCTAAACGGGTGCATTATTAGCATGTTCACCCCTGTGCTTAAGGTAGGCATGGGTAGGGGCAATCTATTACAGTTACAGTCTAGGTTCGGTTGCGATGCTTATATAATGTTGTAGTATTGTTTGATCGACAATCAAATCATGGAAAGACTTGTGGTCCATTACACTGTTTACTATTACTTTAAAACCTACGAACTCACCAACTTTATGTTGACATATTTCATGCATGTTTTCTCAGGAAATTAAGGTTTGCACGATGCTAGGCTTGTTTGGAGTTTATCGCATTCTAGGATTCACGCATCCTTGTGGGACATTATTTTTAAATGGACTTGTTTGAAAAACAATTTACATTTCGCTACTACTTCCGCTATGTAACTCTGAAAACAATTATGTATCTTTCAACGTGATTGAAACGTATGTTTTTATCGAATCATGTAGTGGTCGATCAATGACTACGGTTTCCATGATGATCACGCCCCGCGGGAAACTGCTGTGGTTGGGGTGTGACAGATTGGTATCAGAGCCATTGGTTATAGGGAATTAGGTTGCATTTAGTGGACCTAGACTATAACTGTAGATCATTACATGTCTTTAACACTTTATACGTTAACTTAACTTATATCAATTCTACTTGTGTGTCACCTTGTCATAGAGATGTCGTCTGCATCGATGCCGATATACGTTTTTGACTCAGATGAGGAGTATGAGCCGACATCTTCGACTTCATCCACAGGATCTACATCAGTCATCCCGACCCCTTCGTCTGATGTCGTGCTCCAGCCTACTGGCCCCACTGAGGCCAAGATCCCTGCACCTTCTCTTACTCCTATCCTCGCTCCTACTCCTAACCCCATTCCTGACACCACTAGGGTCTTAACCACAACCCGATATTCCGGGTTACCCCCTCCCCCTCCAGGCGCGTATTGGTGGGCGTCAACAACTGAGATACATGCTGACCTCCCAGAGGAGCTCATCCCAGGAGTCGTGCGTATCATCGGCCCACAGCTGCTGATGGCCGTTCCACTGACTATGTCTCACATCTTCGTTGAGCCATCCCTGGGGTCTGCCCCTATGACTACAGATCCTCGGCCAGTTGACCCTACTCCCGAGGCCACAGATTCCCCCCCTCAGCCTGCTAACACCGAGGTAGTTGACCTAGATTCAGAGTCTATTGACCCAGTTTCTCAGACGGCCGATACTGACCCAGTCGATTCCAACCCGGAGCCCTCCGAGGCCACCCTCCAGTCCAGTGACCCCACCTCTCCCTCTGTTGATCCTGTTATTCAGCCCATTGACACGATTCTTCATCCCTCTGACCCGACTCCGCTAGCAGACCCTGAACCCCTCAACCTCGCCCCCGAGCCTGCTGACCCCATCCCTATAGGTGCTAGTCCCGACCAGGTGGCTGTGGACACCCACCATATCTTTGGTCCGGGTGTACCACCGCCTTCTTTTCATCGCTATCGGGCTCGCCCCGGGAGTGTGCTTCTTGCACACACTCCTAGGAAGCGGGTCCATGTCCCGATTCGCCCTCCCACACCCGCTCGAGACTATACTGTTGAGCCCGATCCTGCGCCCAAAAGGCGCAGAATCGACATTCGTCGGTGGGAGTGGTTGCCTAGCCGACTGGACAAGTGGAGAGACATCAAGGGTATCCCCTCTACATTTGAGGTGGGAGAGTCATCACGTACCCCAGGCTCGATACCACTCACTTGAGAGCCAGTGGAGCTCACCGTGCCTTTACTAGTGGCACGTTCTGCAAGGCACGATTAGCAACTACATGAGATACGGGCTGAGCTTACATGAGTTCAGGAGACCATTGATATGGAGGATGTGGAGTGCCGACTGTTAGCGATCGAGGAGAGCAGATACCTTGATGATCAGGCCCTGCACACGATGCATGACCGACTCACTAGCGTACAAGAGGACATGGCAGCTATGACGTAGAGAGTGGAGGCAGCGGAGCAGAGAGCTACTTAAGCAGAGCAGCGCGCGACAGTGGTTGAAGAAAGAGTGATGGTGATGGAAGAGCGCCTGGAATCCTCTACTGCATTGGCAGCCGTGTGTATGCTCATGGCCATGGTAGCTGTCCAGACAGGCGCATTCACTCATTTATTCCATTGATTGCCTATCATGAGCGGGATGTGCTCACGTAATATTGGATATTAACTGTTTGTAGGAGTGTGTACTCTTAAAATATTTTGTAATTTGTACAATTTATTATCAAGTTATGTTATATTCTATATATTGCATGGTTGCTTGGTTGTTATGATTGTTTACTTTTGGTGCACATGTGTTTGACATTATTAAATATTGTCTTATCTTGCTTATCATTATGATTTGAAGAAACATGCCACCATGAAGGAGAAACATCAGAACCAATATGGGAAGCGGTACTCCCAAGACAGCAGAGGCCATCGAACAGCTTGTCGCGCAACGAGTGGTGGATGCAATCGCAGATCACGAGGCGAATCGTAGCGTAGGAGGATCTGAAGTAAATGGAGGCAATGCTAGTGGCACAGGAGGTATTATAATGTCTGGCATAACTAAAGACCTGCTATACAAAGGTCATTGTTAATGTTTAACTATTATTAATATGATTAAAACTACAACACAGGATCTGATGCTAACAACAAAGGTTGCTCCTACAAGACGTTCCTAAACTGTAAACCGTTTAACTTTCGTGGTAATGAAGGAGCTGTTGGTTTGGTCCGCTGGATAGAGAAGATGGAGTCAGTCCAGTGAATCAGTAACTGTGCTGAGGAGAATAAGACGAAATTCGCCACTTGTACCTTTGAAGGTCAAGCACTCTCTTGGTGGAATGCTCATGCCCAGACTTTAGGTATTGACGCTGCCTATCAAATCACTTGGGATGAGTTGAAACAAATGATGGCTGATGAGTATTGCCCCCAAAATGAATTGCAAAAACTTGAGGTTGAATTCTGGAACTATACCATTAAGGGTGCAGAAGTTACAAGCTACACCACCCGATTTCATGATCTTGCTCGTCTATTCCCTCACATGGTTAACCTAGAGTTCAAGCGTGTGGAAATGTACATTTGGGGCCTTGCACCCCAAATTCAGAGCATGGTGACCTCATCCAAGCCAGCAACCATCCAAGAGGCTATTAGAATTGCTCATGACCTGAAAGAGCAAGCTGTACGTCAAGGAGTATTTGTGAAGAAGACGTTAGTGGAAAAGAACTATGACAACAAGAGGAAGTGGGACAACAATCATGGCCGAAATGCCCCGCATCAAAACCAAAACAAACAAGTGGTTGTTAGGGCTTTCACTGTTGGCCCATCTGAGAAGAAGACAAAAGGTGGGTATGCTGGAAACCTACCTAAGTGCGACAAGTGTAACTTTCATCATCTAGGTGCATGTGGGGATTCCATGTGCCAGAAGTGCAAACGTTTTGGCCATGCGACTAAGGACTGCCAAAAGTCCAACCCTGCTCCTAAAACAGGAAACAATCGTGCGTGTTTCGAATGTGGTGTTACCGGGCACTTTCCCAAGGATTGTCTAAACTCGAAGCAAATTGGTGGAAACAACGTACGTGGACGAGCTTTTGTAATTGGAGCTGGAGAAGCTCGACAGGACCCAAACATTGTTACGGGTACGTTTCTTGTAAATAATATCTATGCATCTATCCTATTCGATACGGGTGCTGACAGGAGTTTCGTGTCTAGAGAATTTAGTCCATTGCTTGAAATTACTCCTATCTGTTTGACTTCCAAGTATACAATAGAGTTAGCCAATGGTAAGTTGATTGAAACCGACAAAATCATATGAGGATGCACACTTAGCTTGGCAGATCACACGTTCGATATAGATTTGCTACCTGTAACCCTAGGGAGTTTAGACATTGTTATTGGCATGTATTGGTTGTCGGAAAACCGAGCGGAAATCGTTAGTCGTGAGAAGATCGTTCGTATTCCACATCCGAGCGGAGAGACCATATCGATTCAAGGAGAAAAGCATGGTACGGTGTTAAGGATCATTTCATGTATGAAGGCCCGGAAGTACTTACGAAAAGGCTATCATGCAATCTTGGCGCACGTAGTGGAGAAGCAAACCGAGGAGAAAAGAATCGAGAACATACCCATCATGCGAAACTACCCAGAAGTCTTTCCCGAGGACTTGCCCGGACATCCACCTCAAAGGCAAGTCGAATTTCGAATTGACTTGGTACCTGGAGCTGCTCCAGTAGCACGATCCCCATACTGGCTAGCACCATCAGAGATGCAAGAGTTGTCTAATCAATTACAAGAATTATTAGATAAATGATTCATAAGACCAAGTTTCTCACCCTGGGGAGCCCCTGTCTTGTTTGTCAAGAAGAAGGATGGAACTTTTCGAATGTGCATCGACTACCGAGAGTTAAACAAACTCACTATTAAGAACCGGTATCCTCTCTCTCGAATCGACGACTTATTCGACCAACTTCAGGGATCTAGTTACTACTCGAAGATTGACTTACGTTCGGGATATCACCAATTACGAATCCAGGAGGAAGATATCCCCAAGACCGCATTTCGAACACGTTATGGCCACTATGAGTTCATGGTCATGCTATTTGGGTTAACCAATGCACCAGCTGTATTCATGGACCTCATGAATAGAGTGTGCAAACCTTACTTGGATAAATTCTTGATCGTCTTCATCGATGATATCTTAATATACTCGCGAACCAAGGATGAGCATGAGCAACATCTAAGGTTAATCTTGGAACTACTCAAAAATGAGAAGTTGTACGCCAAAATTTCAAAATGCGACTTCTAGATTCTATAAGTGCAATTTCTCGATCATATAGTCAATGAGAAAGGCATACATGTTGACCCCTCCAAGATAGAGGCCATTAAGAACTGGGAAGCACCTAAGACCCCGACTGAGGTGCGACAATTCTTGGGATTGGCAGGTTATTACCGACGCTTTATCGAAAATTTCTCCAAAATAGCCCAACCGTTGACAACCCTGACTCAGAAAGACAAGAAGTTCGATTGGGTTGATAAACAAGAAGCAGCGTTTCAATTATTAAAGTAGAAACTGTGTTGCGCGCCAATTCTGTCCCTACCGGAGGGAACTGATGGTTTTGTGGTGTAATACGATGCATCAAGATAAGGACTTGGCTGTGTACTGATGCAACACAACAAGGTTATTGCTTAAGCATCTCGACAATTGAAAGTGCATGAGAAAAATTACACCACTCACGACCTCGAATTGGGAGCTGTTGTTTTAGCACTAAAGATTTGGTGACACTACCTGTATGGTACCAAGTGTACTATATTCACTGATCATAAAAGCCTGCAACACATCTTCGATCAAAAGGAATTAAACATGAGACAACGCAGGTAGGTCGAGTTACTAAACGATTATGACTGTGAGATTCGTTATCATCCTGGAAAAGCGAATGTTGTAGCAGACGCTCTGAGTAGGAAAGAACGAACCAAAACTTTACGGGTGCGAGCATTGGGAATGACGATCCATACGAGTCCAACTACTCAAATTCGAGATGCTCAGTCCGAAGCACTGAAGGAACAGAATTTGAAAAATGAATCTCTTCGTGACATGGATAAGCAATTTGAGATCAAGTCCGATTGAGCTCGATACTTTATGAACCGAATTTGGGTGCCAAATTATGGAAACTTCTGTGAACTTGTGATGAATGAGGCACACAAATCAAGATACTCCATCCACCCGGGCTCTGATAAGATGTATCAGGACCTGAAGGAGTTATACTGGTGGCCTAACATGAAAGCTGACATAGCTACCTACGTTAGCAATTGGCTCACATGTTCAAAGGTTAAGGCAGAATATCAGAAACCATCTGGATTACTGCACCAACCGGAGATTCCTCAATGGAAATGGGAGCAGATTTCCATGGACTTCATCACAAAACTACCCAAGACATCCACCGGTTGTGATACGATTTGTTGTGGATCGACTGACAAAGTCTGCTCACTTCCTACCAATTAAGGAAACTGATAAAATGGAAAAGTTGACGAGGGTTTATCTCAAGGTGGTTGTTTCGAGACATGGAGTACTGATCTCCATTATCTCCGATCGAGACAGTCGATTTACCTCGAGATTTTGGCAATCATTACAAAAGGCCTTGGGTACACGGTTGGATATGAGTACCGCATATCACCCTCAAACGGATGGTCAGAGTGAACGGACCATTCAGACATTGGAAGACATGCTTAGAGCTTGTGTGATTGACTTTGGAAACCGTTAGGATACTCATCTACCCTTAGCTAAGTTTTCTTACAATAACAGTTATCACACCAGTATCAAAGCTGCATCATTTGAAGCACTATACGGAAGGAAGTGTCGATCACCACTGTGTTGGAAAGAGGTTGGCGATAGTCAACTCACTGGTCCTGAGATCATGCATGAGACCATGGAAATGATCGCTCAGATTCAGAACCGACTCAAAGCCGCGCGTGACCGTCAGAAAAGCTACGCTGACGTGAGACGTAAACCATTGAATTCCAAGTGGGAGATAAAGTCCTACTTAAAGTCTCACCTTGGAAGGGAGTTATTCGTTTTGGTAAACGTGGTAAGCTAAACCCCAGATACATTGGACCATTTGAAATCCTAGCAAGGATTGGTCCCGTAGCTTACAAACTCAAACTACCACAAGAACTTAGTAGTGTTCATGACACTTTCCATGTGTCAAATCTGAAGAAGTGCCTGTCAGATGAAACTCTAGTTATACCACTTGATAAGGTTCAGATTGATGAACAACTTTATTTTATTGAGAAACCTGTGGAGATCCTAGATCGAGAGGTAAAGAAGATGAAACGAAGCCGCATTCCCATAGTGAAGGTCCGATGGAATTCCAGGCGAGGACCCGAATTTACTTGGGAATGCGAAGACCAAATGAAGCTCAACTACCCTTACTTGTTTGAAACCCTGGCATCTGCAGACAACCCTAACCGAATTTCGGGATGAAATTCTTTCTAACATGGGGAGTATTTGACAACCGACAATTTCAAGTCAATACCCGGCCTTGACTTGGTTATAATTACACTTGTACTACTTGATTTTCAATTTAATTACATTTATTGAAGTCGTTTTATGCATTGCAAACTTTCGCGCATAACATTTCATGCATCGGTAATTCGTCGTAATTACCACTTTTACACGCGATACGAGCACACTCGAACGTTGGTGATAACTAATATATATTTTCCACAAATTAACATCCTATATCACCAATGGGTAGTCAAGCCAAACACTTTGTTACCAAGTTATGTGGATGATATGGTTACATGCTCATAATACATGTAGAAGCAATTACTTAGACATAAGTTGCCTTAATTATCCTAGGGCGAGCTTAGGTTGGTTTTCCCCGAGTACTTTTGATATTTACAAGCTTCATTTTGGGGGAGATTACATGCAAATTACTATTTTCATGGGCACAATTACTTGTCAATGGTTTCACATGTTATATAAGTTGTTACTTACCGTATGAAGTCCCCTGTTATCGGACCGTTAGTTTATTTCCCAAAGCGAGGTAATCATGGATAGTACTATTGGGTTTGACTACCCCCACCCGGGTTAATTACCCTAACATTGACTGGAGGTCTAAACGGGTGCCTTATTAGCCTGTTCACCCCTGTGTTTACGGTAGGCATGGGTAGGGGCAATCTATTACAGTTACAGTCTAGCTTCGGTTGCAATGCTTATATAATGTTGTAGTATTGTTTGATCGGCAATCAAATCATGGAAAGACTTGTGGTCCATTACACTGTTTACTATTACTTTAAAACCTGTGAACTCACCAACTTTATGTTGACATATTTCATGCATGTTTTCTCAGGAAATTAAGGTTTGCATGATGCTAGGCTTGTTTGGAGTTTATCGCATTCTAGGATTCAAGCATGCTTTTAGGACATTATTTTTAAATGGCCTTGTTTGAAAAACAATTTACATTTCTCTACTACTTCCGCTATGTAACTCTGAAAACAATTATGTATCTTTCAACGTGATTGCAACGTATGTTTTTATCGAATCATGTTGTGGTCGATCAATGACTACGGTTTCCATGATGATCATGCCCAGCGGGAAACCGCTGTGGTTGGGGTGTGACAGTTCAACTACCCTGTAGACTTTATGGTACTTGATTATGCACCAATAAGGATGAATGAGTAACCAAATGTAATTTTAGGATGACCATTCTTGGCAACAGCCAAAACTCTAATAAATCACCGAGATGGAACTATCAACAAGACATTCAAAAACCGTAAGTTGCTCTTTAACATGTTTTCAAAAACAATTACATATGTAGTTAACAATGATTGTTCTATATCAGATGCTACTAACAAGTGTGCTCCTCGTTACATTTCACATGTAAGTGAGGATATCACCAAGAAGAATGGTTTTGATCCTTATAGGTTTGAGCTTGATAATGTGGAAAACGAGGAGAATGTGAAGGTGGAGCCACCAAGGAATGAAAATCTGAGACGAAAGGTTAAGATGGGTAAACCACCAGATCATAAGAATTCAAGTATTAAAGAAGCAATGTTTGGCCAAAGCTTGAATGAACAAGTAAATCTACCATGCTGGGATAAGAAATTCTTTAAAGAGAAGTGAGGAGAGAAGCACTCAATACGATCATCATAAGTGGTCTCAGGTAAGGTCCAGCTGAAGACCTAAAACTTAGCGCTTACGGGAGGCAACCCGAGAACTTTGTGGGTGTGTTCACTAGAAACCCTCACGAGACTACAACTCGTCTACTCGGGTCTACCGAGGGGTTTAAAGGCTTGTTGCATACGCTAAATGCAATCATGATTCCTACGAAAGTGAGTTTTAACTCTTTTATTAGTTTTTTTTCTCTGTCTTTGGTTTGCTTTGTTTTTTTTTGATAGTCAATCATGAGATGCAAGCACTTAAGTGTGGGGAGGCACAAGTCGGTTGATGAAGGCTTCTAATAATGATTGTGATGAAGTTCATGTGCTCTTTCCACTACTTTAATTTTGAACAATATTCTTTTCATGCTTTCATTGAAATGGATTGATAATATGTTAGAATATGGCATACTAGTCTCCCTTTGCAATGAATTGTCTTGATTAGCAATAATAGGAATGAAATTAAGAATCTACATCCTTATGTTATGAAAATACAATTTGTGACCACCATACATTAAGGACAATGTATCTCAAGTGTGAGGATGAGAGAAGAATTGAAAAAATTGAACCTTTTGAAAAATAAATCTTCTAATAAGCTTAATTGTGCATGAGACCTAAAAAAAATTTCATACATGGTTAATTATCACTTGTTTGTGAATGTATAGATCCATTGGCATGCTTGTTTTGAAATTATAGTAAGCCACTCCTATCATGAGCTTTTATAAAATTAGGTAGAATTCTTAGAAGGCATAACGAACCGGTTGTAGATGACATACGTGCTTCATATTTTTAACCCTTTTCCACCGTTTTTGTGAGAATTTGAGCCTAATTGAGCAATTCATAGCATATGTTGATTTGCTTTATATTTTTGCATAATGAGGGAAACTATAATATGTAGTTAAGTTAGAACTCGTGATTGATACTTGTCAAGATCATGAACCAATATGTGCATGAAGGTGATAGAGGCATTAGGAATGAACCATTTGCTAAACCTTTTATTTTGAACCCCTTACCTTGATAATCTTCCTTTAGACACCATGTTAAGCTCCAACTTGTTGTTTGAATAACCCAACACAAAAAGCCTATAAAGCCTTAGCCTTTTTATGAAACATAGGGTGATGAAGTCCAATTCATGATATGTTTTGAAGTCTTGTTTCAGTAATAGTTCAATAATAGTATATTGGTTATGAATATGAGAAAAAAAAATGAAAGAAAGAAAAACAAGAAAAAATCTAAATATGAGGTCAAAATAACCAAGATATAAAGCAACAAAAATAGTGGGGAAATAAAGAATATTATTGCAACTAGATGATAGATATTGATAAACAAGACATCTAGCATGTTAAATTGGATTTCATTCATCATTAGCCACTTAAAAATCCCTATTCTATCCCACCTTAGACCTTAGCCTAACATTACAACCCATAAAAGACCTCTTGATTTATGTATTATATTGTGTTAATTGATGGCGATATGATTAATATACGAGCTTATGATGAAGATGTACATTCTTGGTTTGAGAGTTCCAGATATACTAGTATATAATCACTAGTCCACAAAACAAACCGAGAGGAGTGTTCATTGTGAGGAATGTGAATGCATGAATGTTTAAAGTAAAAGGTGAAGTTATGCCAACTAAAGATTCTAAGTTTAATACATAAGTAGTATTACATGTTGGGTTGTGAATCTTACTTAATGAAGGTTTAAAACTAAGTATGCCTTGGGACCTTAACTTATACATAGTTGTGATAACTTAGCATGTTTGATTAATTAATGTGGATTGTGCAAGTAAGTTTGTTTGAGGACAAACAAAAGGTTAAGTGTGGGGATGTGATCACGAGTCAATATTTTAGTGTTTAATTGATCTAAATGCTTGTTTTACATCATGATTATTGTGGAACAAGTTGACTTTGTTTATGTTTTCATTCATAGGTGTTTGGAGCTTAAAGTAGCTTAACTAGAAGCAAAAGAAGCAAAACATGAAAGTCGAAGCACTTAAGATGTAAATACCAAAAGATGGGAAAACGGAGGTTAAGAAAGAGACCCAGTGTATGATACTCTGCGTTTGAGCGTATTATACGCCTGGTGGCGTATGAGGCGGCGTATTGGTGGGCGTATTTGATAAAAGGAACAGAAAGTTGGGCGTATTGGCAGCGTATTTGTGGGTGTATTTGACAAAAATTATAGAAAGTTGGGCGTATGAAGCTGAGGGGGGCGTATGATACATCGCCCCTCGGCGTATCATACGCCGGTCTTCAACAAACAACTGGATTTTGTGGATTTTGATGTCTACTTAAACCTATCCAACCCCAATTCAAAGTACAACTTTTTCTAGCCGAAATCTAGCAAGTTCAAGGTGATTTTGGGTGCTTTTAAGCTTCCCAACTTCAACCAAATCATCATTGATCATCACATAATCAAGATTGAATATTCAATGAAGACCATGAGTGGCTAAGTTCTAGTTGATTGCTTTCAGGAGTACAATTCATGTTAAGTGAAACAATTGGTATGTTTGATTAGGGTTTTTTGTATTGAACAATGGATTAGTGAATGAAATTTTATGTTTTGATTTAGTTAAAAGGTTTACTTAAAGTTGTGTGCTTGATTATCAGTTTTCGGCTTCCTTGCATCGTGAGCTAATTAAGAAAAGTAGACAACGTGATATAGGTGAATTGGTAACTTTGTGAATGAATGAGTCTTAAAAGATTGTTCCTTTGTTACTACTTTAATCAAAAGCTAAAATCTTGAAGTATTGTTTCTTACAAACCATAATTTAAAAGTATCAATTGTGGATCTTGCAGAATTGGAAAGCCGGAAGTGATTGTTTCTCATTATTTGATTAAATTAGTTTCCAAGATTCTTCCTTTCTTCAATTGCGTTCGTTATTTAAGTAAAATTTCCAATTTTTAATATTAAAGTTCATGTCTTTATGTTAATTGAGTCATATTGTTAAATACTTTCCACATATTCCCTGTGGAGACGACCTTACTTACTTTTACACAATAAAGGTAGCTAAGACTGATATATTAACTTGTTTTTGATCTAGTCTCAACAACCGAATCACAAGGGTATCCAGGGCGCTGAGAAACCACTACTGGTGGTGATGATGAACATACCAGGTATGTTATCTCATCTCCCAATGATTTTTCGAAATAAGATGAGGGTAGCCTGAAACTCATTATCAGAGACCTGATTTCTAAAGTCTCAAACCTTGAATCAAAGGTTAAGACTTTAGAGGACATGTCTGCCACTCAGCAACTTGAGATTGAAGATCTCAAGGCACAACTAGCTGAGACACAGATTGAGAAGTCTGTTAGGCATGTACATACTCAGGTTTCTTTAAGTTCTTCCTCTAGCTCATCTACTTCTCAAGATGATGCTACCAAAAGGGGGAGGATGTACAGAAAAAAAGACATGAGGAACCCTACCTTGCCATTACAACAACTTCCTTTGATGCCATATCTTCTTTGTACCCCATACAGCAACACCTAGCAACTACCTTCCCTCAACCAGCTCCCATCACTATTCAAGTGGATCCAAAAATGCTTATAGACCTCAACAGGTTTTTAACCACATTTTTTATAAGCTCATCCATTAAACAACCTTCCCCTAATGTAGTTGTAGCCTACTTTAGAGCTAAGGAGGTTAAAAGACTGAGGGCACCACCTACCTCTGAAAAGGAAGTTGGTCAACCTAAGGTCTCTGTTGAACCCAAGATTAACTTCAAAGGGAATACACAGACTCATGGCCCAGCAACCAATTTGGAAGGGACAGGTAGTGCAGTTCTAATTACTTCCGAAGCAGAAATACAAGCTGCGGAAGGAAAAATTGAACTATCTTCCTCATCCAATGATCTGTTCATCACAAAGGCTATTCTTGACCTAGCCTCTGAGGTAAACAGTGAGGACTTCCTTAAAACCCCTCTCTCCCAAACACCACAAGTCCAACCCAACTCACCCCAACTTGAAATTTCTAAACCTGAGTCTCTAAAGGCTGAATCTTCCTTTGATCCTAAGGGGAAGAGGAAACTCATTGTTAAGGAGCTTCTAGAGGAGGAAAGGTTGGAAAAGTTTAAGAAGAAGGGATGAATTGATACTGTGAAGCTGTTGGTTGCAAGCAGTAAAGAAGTAGCAGCCGCTCAAGAAAGTATCAACAACAAGAGGAGAGTGGAGGTTATTGACAGGCTCATCAGCCTGGGAGTAGTCAATAAAGACATCCTTCTACTGCTACTTGATGAGCTTGTAAAGCTGGAGAAGGCAACCTTGCTAGAAAAAGAAAAGGAGGAAGCAGCAAGGTTGGCCGAAGAGGAGGAGAAAAGGAAGAGGAAGGAGGAGGCTACGGAAAAGGAATGGAAGGAGAGAATAGCCTTTCTCTGCTCAAGAGGCTATTCTCAAGAGGAGTTGGCACCTCATGATTATGGCACGATCTTGTTTTTTTTCCACAAAGAGGAAGATCAAATCAACAAAAAGAGAAAAAGGACTGCCAGGGAAAAGCTAAGGGAGAGAAAGAAGAAGGAAGAAGAGTCACAACTTGCCACTGCCAAGAACATGGGAAATAAGGAGTGGATGAAAGCCTATCTTAAAGCCCATGGCTTCACTGGCAGGCAAGTGGGTCCTATTTCTTTGAAGACCCTACAGCGACATGTCAGTGACATCACGGCTAACATTTGCTTAGCAAGAAGGTAGGAGGTAAGTCAATTATCAAGTGTTCAGAAGAAAGCATCCAAACCAACACCAACACCTAAATCAGCACAGCTTATACCCACACCTCTTCCCTTCCCCATCAAAACCAAACCAACCACTGAGCCTTACACCCCTGAACCCACACCATCAGCTCTACCTACACCCTCACCCACTGCTACCCAACAACCTCCACCACCACTTATCCTTAAACCCAAAACACAACCCAAAACCCAATCTATACCCACACTATCTTCTGAACCTTCTAAGCACTTGACCTTGGAGAATTCAAGGAGATCAAGAGGAAGCTCATCAACTATAAAACATTGAGCAACATCTCTTGTGAGGAAGAGTCAATTAACCTAAAATACACTAATGGCTCTTACAGTTTCCTCATAAGAGATGCATTCCTTGATCTACCTAGGGGAGCACTGGACCAAGCTCTCTAACTTCTTGCAACCAACTCAGATATTCTTACTGAAGAAGAGAAGAAGTTAAGAAGGAGGCTGGTGATTTTACTGGACACTAGGAAGGGGGAAAAGCTTTCATCCAAACCCCTTAATCCTAGAAAACAAATAGTCCAGTGGAGGTTCGATGAACCTTCCCACAACTTTGTTGTGGAAAGAGAGAATGGTGAGGTAAACAAGGTTGATACCTTATCTCTGCTACACTCTATCAGATTTGACCTTGCTGAGTTAGTAGAGAAACCATTCTCCAATCCCACCAACTCTCAGGTTGCTGCTCACATCAGAAATCATCTGAGAAGCCTTCATATGGCTTAGCTCATAAAGAAGGCCAAGACTTAAGAAGAGTTGAAAAGGAGAGCAAAGGATGAGGAAGAAGGCACAACTACAAAAGCAAAACCATTCCTTCAGATGGTTGAAGGCTCAACTTTTGATCCTATAGTTAGGTGGGAGTATGACTACAATTCCCATCAACTAACTCTCTTCAAAGGGACGCAACAAAGGGTGCATGTCATTCAAAACAACAGACTTGATCTATGATCTACGAATGACTTGTAGTAGCTCCTCACCACCACATCAGGGAAGAACAAGGAAATAGATAAATATCTTCTTTCCCTGGTGTTGAAGACCTTAAGGAACAGAAGGAAGTGATGTTTTGGTAGCATCAGCCTAGGGGGAGTTTGTTGGATCATATGAGGCTGGTGCAACCAAAAAAACACTTAGAATATTTTTGAAGTACAATTGAAGAAGTCTTTCAAAGCTAAAGTTGCTCTTCCGAAGACAAGTTAAAGATCTTTCAAAGCTTAAGTATAAAGAACTTTCGAAGGAAAAACTAAGTCTTTCGAGACAAAGTAGTTTTACTTCCGAAGTATATGAAGAACTTCTGAACGTAGAACCAAGTCTTCCGAAGTATATGAAAACCAAGTAATTCTCCTTCTGAAGCATTTACACTTAGAAGATCCAAGACAAAGTCTTCTGAGGAATGAAGTCATAAAGACTTGCAGAAGACTTGGAAGAAGTTGATTCTTCTGAAGTATAAATGGCCTTGGAAGAACTTATTCTTCCGAAGCCATTTTGCCTTTAGAAGAATCAACTATGAACTAGTGGACATAAGTATGGGTTGTCTGACATCTGCTGACAACTCTGATACACTGCATGGCACTTTCCCACTCCCAATTACTTTGATATCGTGCACATTGAAAGACAGGAAACATGATGTCTGGTCCACTGGCAGTGAGATATATTAGAGATCCGATCACTGATCGATACAAATGTTGATCAATGTCTTCTTCGGTGAGATCAGGAGTTAAAGTAGGATGTGAAGACATCAAGTTGGAGCAATCTTGGAGTCTTGAAATTTATATTTATCCAGAATACTATGAACATATTTTTCTTGATGTATCAGTATACCCTTATCATCTTGTTTAAATTTTATACCCAAGAAAAATGACATTTCTCCAAAAGAACTCATCTCAAATTTCTTTTTCATCACAGCTTAAAATTCCTTGCACAAATCATCATTGGTAGATCCAAAGATAATGCCGTCAACATATACTTGAACAAGAATGAGATCATCCCCAGTCTTCCATAAGAATAAAGTTTGATCAATAGCACCCCATGTATAATAATTTGCAAGCAAATGTTTAGTGAGGGTGGCATACCAAGCATAAGGTGCTTGATGTAAGCCATAGTGTGCTTTGTCTAACTTATAAACATGGTCAGGATGATCTAAATCTTCAAAGCCGGGTGGTAGACAAACATAGGTTTCCTCTTCATCTCGCCATACAGTAATGCAATTTTGACATCCATCTGATAGACCGTGAAGTTCTTTTATGCAATTGAAGAATATAATTCTTCATATTTAAGACCTTCAACCTGATAGAATCCTTGAACAACAAGTCTGGCCTTGTTGCAAACAATCCCATGCTTTTTATCTATTTTGTTTATGAATATCCATTTAGTTCCAATTGGCAGCTTGCCCTTTGGAAGTTCACACAGATGCCAAACATTTAGCTTCTTGAATTGTATCTGCTTATCTTGTATAGCCTCAACCCAACTATTTTCCTTTAATGCCATCTCAATATTCTTTGGCATAATTTAAGAAATAAAGCAGGAATACAAGCACGTATTTATAGCACCACGTTGACTTCGTGTTTTGACACCTTGTGATAATGGACCAATAATTCTTCAGTTGGATGGTCTTTATGAATTCTCAACTGAGGAACGGTAGCTTCAGAAATAACTTCATCTAAATTAGACAAATGACCAACTGGTTTTTCAATAGTGTTTCCTCCTTCGGGTTGATACATATGAAGGAGCGGAACCTGCATCTGTTTTGTTAGATTCATAATAATCTATATCAAATGACTCAATTATTTGTTTAGATCTTTTATTAGACAAATGACCAACTGGTTTTTTAATAGTGTTTCCTCCTTCGGGTTGATACATAATATCTTCCTCTTGATAAATATCATTATCAACAGATAAATCTTCAAATTGAACTTGAATGGTATCAATCGGATCATTTTGAGTATAAGAGGAACTCTGATCAGAAACTTGTGGAGCTTGTTCAATAACTTGATCAGAATTAGGCAATTCAGATTCATAAATAAATTGTTGAATAGCTGAGAAATTTGAAGAAGATGGTATGTCTAAAAATCATTATGTAGCTAAAGATGACATAGGTCCAACATCATCACTAAAAATATCTGAAATAGATGATGACAAAGGTTGATTAGTTTTAGAAACAACAGAAGATCAATTAAAAATTTTAAATAATAAAGCATAATCGTATACCCATGAAGGAGCAGAACTTACATCTATTTTGTTAGATTCATGTTAATCTATATCAAATGACTTAATTATTTGTTTAGATCTTTTATTATAACCCTGGAAGCATCGACTAAAGTTTTGTTTGATCTTTTAGCAACTCCATTTTGTTGTGCAGTTCCTGCGGAACTAAATTGTCGAGCTATTCCCTTAGAATCACAAAATTCATTTTAGAGTATGGTTGCAAAACTCTGTTCCATTATCACTTCAAATGCATTTGATGGTTTTGTCAGTCTGATTCTCCACTAAGGTCATGAACTTTATCAACAAATAAGATGTCTCATCCTTAGTTGCTAGAAAGAAAACCCAAGTAAATTTGGAATAATCATTAGTGATAACCAAGCAATATACATGATGTCCCAAATTCAAAACGCTCACTGGACCAAATAAGTCCATGTGTAATAGTTGAAGGATGGATTCAATTTTGGTATGAGCAACTGGTTTATGAGGAAGATTTTGTTGTTTGCCTTTTGAACATGACAAACAATATTCAGTAAGTTGAAATTCTTTTAATGGTAATCCTAAAACATGATTTCCACTAACCAACTTGTTCATATTTTTTATGTTTACATGTCCAAGACGACGATGCCATAACATTGAATCACTTTTCGAGTCTTTAGACAACAAACAAGACGCAGTTACAAATGAATATGAACCATTCATGTCAAGTAAGTATGTGTCTTTGTCTCTCGGTGTTCTCAACAAAACCCATTCATCAGGAATTACTAATCTTGGTTTTAGAATACGACATTCTTTATCAGTGAAGTGTGTTGAATACTTTTTGTCACAAATTTGAGAAATGCTTAGCAAATTATGTTTTAAGTTCCTTAACAAAATTGACATCTTCAAAACTTAACACACGATTAGACACTGTAACTTTCTTTGTAATCTTACCACCTCTGTCTTCTGCAAATATAACATATCCTGTGTTGTAAGGTTGTATGCTAATATACAGAGATATATTGCCGGTCATGTGCCTAGAACAACCACAGTCAACATGCCAAACGCAATTGATAACTTGCCTTGGTTGTTCCTGCCCATATGAATGAATTTATTCATTTTTTAGGTACCTGATCTGATTGTCAGGACTCGATCAAAAACAAGTTAATTTATCGGTCTTAGCTACCTTTATTGTGCAAGGGTAAGTAAGGTCGTCTCCACAGGGAATATGTGAAAAGTGTTTAACGATTGCAACTCAATTAATGTAAAGACCTAAACTTTGAATGAAAGATTAAAACTTTGAATTAACTAATGAACATCAATGTAAAAAGCAACAAACTTTAAACAAACTTTATGACGAATTTCCTAATTCTACAAGATCAACAATTGGTACTTTTAAATTAGGGTTTGTAAGAAACAATACTTCAAGATCTTAGCTTTTAATTAAAGTGGTAAAAAAGAAATAGTCTTTTAAGACTCGTTCATTCATAAAGTTACCATTTCACCTATATCACGTTGTCTACTTTTCTTAATAAGCTCACGATGCAAGGAAACCGAAAACTGATAATCAAGCAAACAACTTTATTTATAAGTAAACCTTTTAAATCAATCCAAACATAATTATTCCATCATTAATCCATTGTACAATACAAAAACCTAATCAAACATACCAATTGTCTCACTTGATAAGAATTATACTCCCGAAAGCAATCAAGAAGAACTAAGCCACGCATGGTCTTCATTGAATCTTCAATCTTGATTATATGATGATCAATGATGATTTGGTGTGTGTTGGGTAGCTTGAAAACACCCAAAATCACCTTGAATCTACTAGATTTCGGCTGGGAGGAGTTCTCTTTCGAGTTGGGGTTGGATAGGTTTAAGTAGACATCAAGATCCACAAAATCCGGGTGTTAGTTGAAGACCGGCATATGATACGCCAGACATGGGCGTATCATATGCCCCCCTCAGCATCCATATGCCCAACGTTCTATAATTTTTGTCAAATACGCCCACAAATACGTCGCTAATACGCCGACCGGCATATTATACGCCCATACCCGGCGTATCATAGCCGGTATGCCTAATTTTGTGCCTTTTTTGTAACTTTTGATGTTTACATCTTTAGTCCTTGTAGTTTCATGTTTTGCTCCTTTTTCTCCCAAATAAGCCTCCTTTAGCTCCTAACACCTATAAATCAAAACACAAATAACTTGAAACTATTCCACCATAATCATGATGTAAAATTACATAATTAGATCAATTAAACCGTGAATTATTAGCACTCGATCACATCCCCACACTTAACCTTTTGTTTGTCCTCAAACAAACTTATTTGCACAATTCACCTTCTTTAATCAAACATGCCATGTTATCATAACTTTGTATAAGTTAAGGTCCCAAGGCATACCTAGTTTTAACTTTCATCATGTAAGATTTACAACCCAACATGTAATATGATTCACGTTTTAAACTTAGAATCTTTAGTTGGCATAACTTTCACCTTTTGCTTCAAACATTCATGCATTCACATTCCTCACAATGAACACTCCTCTTAGTTTGTTTTATGGACTAGTTATTATATACTAGTATATCTAAAACTCTCAAACCAAGCATGTACATTTTCATCCTAAGCACGTATATTAATCGTATCGCCATCAATTAACATAATATAACACATTATTCAAGAGGTCTTTCATGGGTTGTAATGTTAGGCTAAGGTTTAAGGTGGGATATAATAGGGATTTTAAGTGGGTAATGATGAATGAATTCCAATTTAACATGCTAGACATCTTATTTATCAATCTCTATCATCTAGTTGCAATAATATCATTGAATTCTCACACTATTTTTGTTGCTTCATATTTTGGTCATTTTGACCTCATATTTAGCTTTTCTTCTTTCTTTTTTTTCTTTTTCTCTTTTTTTTATATATATCTATATAACCAAATTCAAACCGCACGTAATGTTATTGCACTAATACATAAAAGGCACTTCTAGACAAGTCATGGATTGGACTTCATCACCCTGGCTTTTATAAAAGGCTAAGGCTTTGTGGGCTTATTGTGTTGGGTTATTCAGAAGACAAGTTGGGGCTCACATGGTGTCTAAAGGAAACTTATCAAGGTATGGAATTCTAAGAGAAAGGTTCAAGCAAATGGTTCATTCCTAATGCATCTATCACCTTCATGCAGATATTGGTTCATGATCTTGACACGCATCAATTACACAAGTTCTAACTTAAATGCACATTATGGTTTCCCTCATTGTGAAAAAAAAAATATAAAGCAAATCAACATATGCTATGAATTGCTTAATTAGTCTCAAATTCTCATGAAAACGGTGGAAAAGGGTTAAATATTGTGAAGCATGTATGTCATCTACCATTCGGTTCGTTATGCCTCCTAAGAAATCTACCTAATTTTATAAAAACTCATGATGGGATGCTTTTCTATAATTTAAAACAATCATGCCAATAGATCTATACATGCACAGACAAGTGATAGTTAGCCATGTATGAAAAAATGTTAGGTCTCACGCATAATTAAGCATATTTGAAGACTTATTTTTCAAAAAGATTCAATTTTTTCAATTCTTCCCTCATCCCTACACTTGAGATACATTGTCCTCAATGTATGGTAGTCATAATTGGTATTTTCATAACATAGGGAAGTAGATTCTTAATTTCATTCCTATTAATGCTAATCAAGGCAATTCATTGCAAAGGGAGACTAGTATGCCATATCCTAACATATGATCAATCCATTTCAACGAAAGCACAAAAAGAATATTGTTCAAAACCAAAGAAGTGGAAAGAGCACATGGACCTGATCATAATCATTATCAGAAGCCTTCATCAACTGACTTGTGCCTCCCCATACTTGAGTGTTTATGTCTCGTGATTGACTATCAAAACAAAACAAAGCAAACCAAAGAAAAAAAACAAAGAAAAATAAAAGAATTAAAACTCACTTTCGTAGGAATCACGGTTGCATTTAGCGTATGCAACAAGCCTTTAAACCCCTTGATAGACCCGAGTGGACGAGTTGTAATCTTTTGAGGGTGTCTAGTGAACACACCCACAAAGTTCTCGGGTTGCCTCCTGAAAGCGCTAAGTTTTAGGTATTCAGCCAGACCGTACCTGTAACCACTAATGTGGTCGAATTAAGTGCTTTTCTCCAAATTTCTCTTTTAAGAACCGCTTCTCCTGGCTTGATAGATTTTCTTGTTCGCTCCCATATTGGTCAAACATCTCTTCTTTGACCCTTGAATTCACTTGATCCGGTGGTTTACCCTTCTTTACCTTTCGTCTCGGATTCTCCTTCCTTAATGGCTCCACCTTTACATTTTCAACTTTTTCCACATTCTCAAGCTCAAACTTGTCAGGTTCAAAACCATTTTTCATGGTGATTTCCTCGCTTACATGTGAGATGTAAGGAGGATCACACCCGTTAGTAGCATCTGTTACAATACAATCAATATTAACTACGTATGTAATTGATTTTGAAAACACATTAAAGAACAACTTACGATTTTTGAATGTCATATCTATAATTCCATCTTGGCAATTGATTTGAGTTTTAGCTGTTGCCATGAATGGTCGGCCTAAAATTACCTTTGGTTGCTCATTTGTCCTTACTGGTGCATAATCAAGCACAATAAAGTCCACGGGATAGTAAAACTCTCCGAGCTTGACTATCACATCCTTGACCATTCCCTGGGGTTGATTCCATGTCGAATCAACCAGCACTATAGTTTTGTCAGTTTCATGTAATGGACCAAAGTCATATTGGTCATACAAGCTCCCCAGGAGGATGTTCACCCTGACTCCATAATCCAAAAGTGCCCTTTTTATTTTAAATTACTCAAATTGAATGGGAATGATTGGTGCTCCCGGGTCACTTCCTTCTTTTTCATCTACTTCCATATCGTTACGTGTAACTACTTGAGAAAGAGAGGTTAAATCATAATCAATACATTTAGATTTAGGAACGATACTAACCAAGTTGATGTGCACATTCTTTAAACTTGATGCTTGATGTTAAGGGTTTTTGGTTGTCACTTGGAATCTTCCCCGGTTCTCGTTTGGACAATTGCTCAGCTAATTGTCCAAGTTGCTTGGCAATGGCCTCATTGGTCTTTTCTTGCACCTCTCTAAATTGCTTAAACTCTTTCATCTCCTTTGCAAGATCTTGAATTGCTGACAAAATTGCATTTTCATTGCCATTGTTAGTAGAAGCACCTTGTTGATGTTGTTCATTCCTTTGATTATATTGACCGCCTTGTTGGTAGTTTCTTTTATTGTAATTGTTCCTTTGATAACCGCCTTGATTGTATTATTTTTGTTGGCCTTGATATTGGTTGCTTCCTTGATTTGGTACCTGAAAAGGAGGATTCAATTGATTATTATTGTTACCATATCTAAGATTTGGGTGATTTTTAAGACCGAGATGATATGTGATAGAATTCATATCATATGTCTTCCTTTCTCCTTGGCCTTGTAATTGATGTACAATTTCACTCTTCTCCAAATTCAAGTAGCATGTGACCGATGTATGGCCGATGTCATTGTACATGTCACATACTTCATACTCACTAGATATGTTCACCACGCCACTCTTTCCAACTTTAGGCTTGCAATTTCTTGTTCTAGAACCGCAATTCCATCTATGGCCACATGATCATTCACCATCTTTGTGTTTGCACCCCTTGACCTTCGGTTTGATTGTGCACGCTTTTTGGAGATTACACTCATCCTTTCAAGAATATCCCAATCATCATCCTCATGGTTTAAGGTGAACATTTCTGGACTTGTGGAATTTACATCTCAAGCATCCTCTAGTGATAGCCCATCATAGAATGCTAAAATCAACTCCCACTTAGCTATGCCATGATGTGGACAAGTTCTTAGCATCTCTTTGAATCGGGGGAAAAGCTTCATGGAACTGTTCACCTGATTGTTGTGTAAATCCTCAAATGGCTCGCCTTGCATCACTTGTTCTTTGGGAAGTATAGTATTCATCCAAGAATTGTTGTTGCATTTGTACCCATGTGTGAATACTTGGAGATGGTAGAGATAGGAACCATTGTTTGGCCTTGTCTTTAACGGTAAATTGGAATAGGACCAATTTAACTTCATCCGATGAAAAGCCTTGGCCACCAATGGTGCTTCATGTTGCCTCAAATTCGGATATATGCAAATAGGGTTTTTCGGTTGCCATTCCATGGAAGTGAGGGAGAATTCCCAAGCATTGTAGTCGGACTTCAAAAGCTCGTCCCCTTTGTGTTGGTGAAACTATAGGAGATGAATTGATGGCAATGGTAGGGCAGAAGTGGCTATCCACACCATGTGTTGGTACATAGTGTTGCACTCCTAGATTGGCAGGTATGCCATTAAATGGTTGACCTTCAACATTGTTGCGAATGGGTGGTTTAGCATAACCACCCTGATCCCGATTTGGTTGATGGTCATGATAGCCCGGTTGGTTCCCATAATCCCCAAAATCATGTTGGTTTGGTCCATCCATGTCGACTTGATCTTCAATCCACTCTTCCACATAATTATTGTGGTGACTTTCTTCGACTGAAAACCGTTCCTCATTACTATGATGACTGCCTTCCCCGTTAGGATGAAAACTTGGATTTTGGATCCAAATATTGGGCATTAGTTGGAAATTTACGGGGGGAGGTTGGTGTTGCATCCCTTGATTCACAGGGATCGGCCTCTGAGGTTGAGGTTGCACAGGTTGTTGTTGATGTGGAGGATCATCAGGCGGAGGAAACATGGGTAATGGGACGTCTCCCAAAGGTTGGTTAGGTTGTGGCCCTCCTTGTTTTCCTGGGTTATTCATCCCTCTTGATTGATTATTTTCTAGCATTCTTGAAAGTCAACTTAAAATCTGATAAGCTGTTACTGATGATGTACCTTCTTCTGATCTTGTTTGACCATGAATTTGAGAAGTTCTTGAAGTTGATGTTTTTTGAAACACATGATTCTCTCTTTCAATCTTCTCGATTTCTAGATCAAATTGCAATGGTGAGGTCCTTTCTGAAAATCTTGTATGCATTAAAAACTAAATAGTTACCTGCAAACAAGAAAACACAAAATACCTCGCGTAATACTGAACACGAAAACAAATTAAAAAAAAAACAGAAACCAAAATCTTTTTGTTTTTTATAAAACTTTTAAAAAAAGCAAATAAAACTATTAAACACTAAGTTTACTAATTCCCCGGCAATGGCGCCATTTTGATCTGATTGTCGAGACTCGATCAAAAAGAAGTTAATTTATCAGTCTTAGCTACCTTTATTGTGCAAGGGTAAGTAAGGTTGTCCCCACATGGAATATGTGGAAAGTGTTTAACGATTGCAACTCAATTAACATAAAGACAAAAACTTTGAACTAAAGATTAAAACTTTGAATGAAGTAATGAACATCAATGTAAAAAGTAACAAACTTTATAACAAATTTAATTAAATAATGAAAAACAATCACCTCCGGGTTTCCAATTCCACAAGATCAACAATTGGTACTTATAAATTAGGGTTTGTAAGAAACAATACCTTAAGATCTTAGCTATTGATTAAAGTGGTAACGAAGGAACAATCTTTTAAGACTCGTTTATTCACAAAGTTACCAATTCACCTATATCACGTTGTCTACTTTTTTTAATGAGCTCAAGATGCAAGGAAACTGAAAATTGTTTTAAATAATAAAAACATAATGCTTCATTCATTAATCCATTGTTTAATACAAAAATCTAATCAAACATACCAATTGTCTCACTTGACAAGAATTGTACTCCCGAAAGCAATCAAGAAGAACTTAGCCACGCATGGTCTTCATTGAATCTTCAATCTTGATTATATGATGATCAATGATGATTTGGTGTGTGTTGGGAAGCTTGAAAACACTCAAAATCACATTGAATCAACTAGATTTCGGCTGGGAGGAGTTCTCTTTCTAGTTGGGGTTGGATAGGTTTAAGTAGACATCAAGATCCACAAAATCCGGGTGTTAGTTGAAGACCGGCGTATGATACGCCGGACATGGGTGTATCATACGCCCCCCTCAGCATCCATACGCCCAACTTTCTGTAATTTTTGACAAATACGCCCACAAATACACCGCCAATACCCGGCGTATCATATGCCGGTATGCCTAATTTTGTGCCCTTTTTGTAACTTTTGATGTTTACATCTTCAGTCCTTGTAGTTTCGTGTTTTGCTCCTTTTTCTCCCAAATAACCCTCCTTTAGCTCCTAACACCTATAAATCAAAACATAAACAACTTGAAACTATTCCACCATAATCATGATGTAAAATCACTCAATTAGATCAATTAAACCTTGAATTATTAGCACTCGATCAGAACCCAAGCCATGGTAAAATTGAGCACATTGTTGTCTCCAAATATGATATAAATATTAATATCATATCTCTTTTATCATTAAAGACATAATCTTCAATGATATCAGGCTCAGATTATTTTGTTTTTATTTTCCACTTTTGAATTGGTTTGAGCAGATTTTTACCATTTTCTTGTAAGTGGTTTGAATTGAAGGAGGATTGCTATTATCAACATGTAAAGATTTCTTGTTTGAATTTTCTTTATGCAAATCTATTTTTATTTGACTCTTTCTTTTATCAACAAAAGAATTTGACTGATTTGTATTTCTTTTGAATTTGGCATTTAAAAAGAATTGTTTTCTCTAGAATTGAAATTGAGTTGTGAAATTGTTGTTTTGTTGACAGTTGATGTTGATGATTGCAATTTCTAGCCTTATGATTTGGCTTGCCACATACATAACAACACATTTTATTATACACATTTTGCTCTCGTGTATTTCTCACGAACTGTTAATGATAACTTCCATAATTATCATAGAATCTGGCTTTAGTATTTCTTTGGCCTTGTGATTCTTTAACAGTCTCTCTTTTCTCTCTTTCACTAAGAACTTTTCTAGATGATTCTGAAAGAGTTGAGGTATTATTCCTAACAGTTTGATTCATTTCTGAAGCCAATGAGGCAAGAACTGTAGCATTAACCTTTTGAGTCGTAAGTACTGGAATAGGACCAGTTTCTTTGTGATCTACAAACATCTTATTTCACAATGTTAGTAATAATAGAAAATTTATTTTTTAAAAATACTTGCATTCGTTTCTTTAAAGATATGATCTTCCTTATCTATGTTGCCTTTTGAAACAAAGTTGTTCTCGAAATCAATTTTCAAGTCAGATACTAATGTTGTGACATGTTTTCTTTCATTATCTTTAAAATCTATTTTTGATTTTAATTTTTGTTGCTTGTTAGACATTTTCAAACAATCATTTGTAGAAATAAAAACAGCTAAAATTTCATTGATAACTGATGATGATTTACATGAAGATTTTTCATTACAACTTTTATTTTCCTTAAAATCTATTTCATCATCACTTTCCCAATCTTCAATCAACCCTTCTTTATTCACGCTTTTTACAAAAGACTTGTCATGATTAACTTTAATTTCAGTTTTTATGACGGTCATTAGTCTGTGAAACATTCACTGGAGTTATTAAGTCTGATTTTGGTTGAAAACCTAATCCGTAGGTCTCTTCATCTAATATAGTAATTTATGAAGGTAAACATGTATAATCATGATTAATTGGTGGTGCTATCTTAGAATATCCAACTCCACTTTTACCACCATTAACTTTTTTAGTCATTTGAGCCTTGATTATACCTTCAACCATGTTTGAGGACTGCTCAAATTTTCAACAATCAATTTTGCAGATAAGAGTTCACTGTTAAGTTTATTGATTTCTAAAGATAGTTCATTGTTACATGTTGTCAAATCCTTTATGTTACAATCTTTATCATGAAGATTCAATTTTGATTGATTAATTGATTTGTTTAAAACTTCTATCTTTTCTTTAAAAGTTTTCTTATCATTTTGATATTTACGTGATTGATATTGAAGTTTTTCAACTTCTAAAATCAAGTGTTCATTGTGAACTTTGTATCTTTGAACCTTTTCTAAACATATGTTTGAGCAAAGATTAGTATGTTCCTCATTAGTCTCTCCTTGCTTGTGCTTCTCTTCAGGTATGACATTTACTATAAAAGCTTTCAGTTCAATCTTTTCTTCTACTTTGGATGCCAGAGTGATCTCAACAACACTGACAGTGTCATCACAAGCAGGTGCCAGAGTTTCCTTAACAGCATTCACAGTATTTTCATCTTTAGTTGGGGTAAACTCAACAACCTTTTCTTCAACTTCTTCCTTTCTCTCTTAAGTCATTTGATCGAGCTAGAGTAATCTTAACAGATTTTTCATTAGCACCCCTTCAACATTCTCACAAAATTCTTCAACAAAGATTCCCTTTATCATCATCAGACACAAACTCAGCAAGTATATTCTCATCAACACTTTCATTATCAGTTTGAATTTCAGCTAACAAAGCAGTAGGCAGTTTGGTATCCAAAATCTCCATCTGGTCTGACAAATCATATTCTTTATTGGTCTAAGTCACCAGAGCTTTGTTGTTTGATGTGCTTGCTTTATCTCCCTTTGACTCTACATCCACAGTCACCATCTTCTTTCCAATATGAGATTGATGTGTCTTTCCCTTTGTACATTCTTTAGCAAAATGACCAGGTTTGTCACAGTCATAACATCTCAAACTTGTTTTATCAAATCCAATCTTGCTCGAGTTGTTTAAACCAAACAACTTCCTCCCCGTTCTTCTTGCAAAATTTTTCCTCTGGTACACCACCATAGCCATTTGATACTTGATATCATTTTCTTCAACATCATAAGGATTAACTTATTGCAAGTCATCAACTAAGATGTTGGGTGCACTGAGTCTTCTAGCTGTGAAAGCTTTATAGCTGTTCATGAAGTAGTGAATAGAACCAGATGCTTTTCAGCTATTTGAATGGTCTGCTTGGTTGGGTTGGAATTAACAACAAATGCTTGTTGTGTGGTTTTAGTGGATTGACTTTGTGGATAAATCTGAGGTTGAGGTTAAAATTGCATTGGATTGTAATGGTTTTGATGAGAGGCTTGAAACTAAGGTATGGATGAATCTTTGACATTTGGATTAACAGAAGTGGCTGCTTGTGGTTGATACTACTGGGAATAGCTGACATAGTAATTGGGATTACTAGCCATTTTTGCATATAATGCAGATGCTTCAGCTCCCATTGTATTAATATAATTTGCAGCTCTCTACTTGTCATCCATTTTGTAAGGTTTATACTTGAAGGCTGATGGAACCAAAGCATCCAAAGAGCTCTCAGCATGCATGCATGAAGTATAGAGTAAAGTTACTTCAGAAGTTTTACACCACTCAAAGAAAATAAGCTAAGTGTAAAATCTTCCGAATCCAAATGACAAAATCTTCCAAAGCCAAAGATGAAGTCTTTCAAAGCCTTAAAGACAAAGTCTTCTGAAACCAAAGACTGATTTCTTCCAAAGACAGAGAAGACATGCTTTCTCTGATCACCTTTTCATAAAAGCTGAACAACTTTTCACTACCACACTAAAGACTCACCAACTTATATAAGTTGGTGAAAAGGTCCATGCTTTTGTCAACTGTAGATTATAGACATTGGTCTTTAACTTTCTACTTTTGTACCTTTTATTTTTTTGTAATACTATTGGTCCTGATGATCGATTTAGTAGTGCAATTGATGTATGACAATGATTTCCCACTGATTTAACACAATAAACTCAACAACACAATGAACTATTTTGAATCTAAACAATAATAATCAAGTAAGAGGCTCAATGATGATGAAAATAAGCTTCCAGCCGCACACACACAATTGCAACAATGATATTTCGTATTAGGGTTTTGCAATCGATGCTTGCTTACACAGATAGAAAACTTACAATATATAAGCAACCTAATTCTGCCTGGCTATCTACTAGATTCACCCGATAGCAAACTACAGTTTCGCCAGGTGAACAGAAACAACAAACTCCGGGCGAAACTGTAGTTTCGCTCGTAGTTTCCCTGGAACATAAAAGTACATAAAAAATACAAATTACAATAGATAACTAACATTTAACATATTATATAACAAAATAAACCTATCAACTATAGTGAGTCCAACCTATACTAGATTATCAATTCTCCCCCTAGGTTGGACCTCACTCTCGGTCTTCTGGCTCCTCTTTTGCTTCCTCTTTAGCTTTATCAGATGTTTCTTGATCCGCTCCTACTGTACTTTCCTCTTCTGCCCTTGCACTTTCGCTTGCAAATTGTCTTGTAAGATGCTGCATGTCCAGCCTTAACTTGTCAGCCTTTGATACCTTCTCAGTGAGCTCCCTGACCTCTGCCCTTACTCTACAAGCTTTATTAGCCATATTCATAAACATACTGCCTTCTTTTCTTGTTTTAGCTCCAGCTCCTGCTTTGATGTGATTCTCACATAGAATTACCAAATCCTCATCACAGAATGAAAATACCTCCATAGGATCAAAAAGCTTAATTTCTGTACCACCTTACAGTCTAATTACTACTTCCCTAGAATTGTATGCTCCCCCTCTTCGTGTGCATTCTTTGTGAATGATCAGGAACAACTTTTCCAACTCTCTATTCTTGAGTGCTTCAGAAGATGTAGGAGGAGGAATCCTAGCTTGGTATCTTCTATAAACTTAAGGAATAGGTTCTCTGGTATGGCACTTTGCTCAGTTGATGATCGGCCATCAATTGCAGCAAGAATCTATAACACAATTACAAACACATTCTACACATTTCTCGTTAGATCATTTCAACAATACAAATAAACCCGAGTTTATCTAAATGTGCAATTTCCAGTGAAATGCATGTGAAAATAATAACATTTTAATAGCATAATGTGGAAGACTAGAAAAATAATTTGAAATGAATATTTTATTTTATTTTGTTTTATCATATTACACCAAGAACTAATTTGATCATGATATCACATCCTTAAGATATACGGAAGCACAAAGATGTATTTAAACATCGACAAGTTAGTGAGATCACATTGAAGCAGAGTCTGATCATGATTTTAAAATTTTGATAGCCAAAAACAGTTCAAGAATGATTGTTGGTATATTTGTCCAATTTAAACCCATGCCTTATTCTTTTCAACAAGTGACCTGCAACTGATTTTATCATGTTTTGGGTTCAATTAGAGAAACTCAGGTGATTTGGTTCCCATAGACATCCGGTAAAGAACTTAACCCATCATCAAGGCTTAATGAGTATTATGATTAACTCTGCTTGATTTTCTTTTAAGTTTTCAACAATGATCTTAATTTTAAGAATCACTGTTCCTTTATTTTAGGGAACAGATGATGAGAGCTCCAGGTCTATACTTACGTATAACAGAGGATATGATCATCAAAGCATGCTGATGAGAGCTTCAGTCTATACTCACATATAACAGAGAAGATCATCACTCCAGGTCAATGCTTCCGCATAGCAGAGGAGATAAGCACGAAATGGATTCTGAAGAGCTTACAAGAAGCATCAATTCAGAAACAAGGATGAGGGAATTTGGGAAAAGTAGTAATCAAGGCAGAAGTCAGATACTCTCAACCCATTTTTGACAAGACTTGTAACTTTGTGCAGGCCTAATGTTAGGAGAATAATCCTTTTCACCGAGTTCTAAAGCTTTAGTTAGGCTACAGAATCACTTTTTACTTTGTTTTCAGGCTGAGCCTACCAAGCATATCATATAATCAAACTGTCTTTTTCATATTTTAGGATTTTAAGTGAAACAGACATCTACATCAGTTACTATCATTTCTCGCAATGTACAAGTCATGCAAATAAGCATACCAAGAAGACATACTATCATTTCTTAGTCATCCCAAATCAAGTTCTTAGTTCCTATTTCAATTATACTAGAAAACAAAGTCTTCCAAATTAATCTAGCAAAAATATGAGAAATGAAGTACCAAGAAAAATGCAGTGATTGTGAATGGTAGATAAGAATCCAAAATGTGGATGAGATACCATAACCATAACCTATTTGTTCCACCTCAAATTAGAATTAGGAACAATCTCAGTCAGTAAACCGGATTACTGATAGGCCTCCTGAATTGTTCCTGCACTCATAAACAGATTAATTAGAGAGTGGGACCCAGGCCATCATGGTCTTGGGAGTTCCTTTTTCATCAGTGTATGTAACCTGTTTAAGCGCATACTCTTTTAAAAAATCATTTATTTCTTTATCCTTTTTATTTTGTTTTACTTTCCAAATTTATTTATGTTCAATTACTTTTGATTTGAAAGAATTGAATTTGGAAATCATTTTCTTTTTAAGACCTGAAGGAAGAGATTTTGATTTTGAAACATTGGTCCTTTTAATCTTTGAATCATGTGAAACCGGCTTCACATGAGAAGGATTGGATAGATTGTTCTTCATCCAACCATTCAAATATGTGTGCTTTTACTTTTTGAACCAGAGAAGCAACCCGTGCCCCAAGCCTGTCTTTGAACTTGAGGGCACTTCTTTAGCACATGACCTTCTTTTCCACATCTAAAGCAAGCCTTGAAAGGCTTTTGGTTCTTTGCAGTCCCGTGGATAGCAGGAGAGGGTGGAGCCTGCTTTGAGGTTGTTGCAGCTTGTTGACAACCTTGAAGCTTCTTTTTTTGGATATCAGGAAATTGAACCTTTTGATGCTTTGTCAATGTGGATTTCGAACTGGGCTATGATTTGATTTGTGATATTCCGGGAGCTGAGATCTGAACATTCTTTTAAGAACTCTTTTGTATGACTGGTGACTTGGCAAACTTGGAGGCAGATTTATGGTGAGATTGATGGATACCAGATGAAGATGGTGAGTGCTTCTGCTGAGTTTTAGAGGGACTGCTGATTTGCTTAGCAGTTGGAGATGAGATTCGTATATGTCTTGATTCGACTTTTGGAATCATTTTACACTTGATAACTTCAGGTGACTTGATGATCTCTGATTCATCATCAGAGCTTGTCCAGTCTTGTATACACAAGTCAACTTCCAATGGATCTTGATTGATGACTCTTGTTGTGTCGGCTTGTGTTGTTGAGTTCTGATTGCTTGACGATTCCACAGCTATTCCTTCTTTGAGAAACTTGACAGGAACAAAAGAAGGGATGTTACCTGTTTTGAATTTGTTAAAAAGGTTATGTGAAACAACTGATACTAGTTTTGAAGCATCAGAGTTAGAATTATCATTTTGCAGATCAGATCCTTGCTTGATGAGTCCCAAACCTACAGGAAAATCATATTCATCTCAAACCTCTTTGTGATTAATGCTGCTTAAACCTGCAAGTAAACTTTTAGTATCTGCAGCTTCAATTAAATCATTAGATGGATGAGGTTGAGGCATAGAAGAGTAACAATGAGTGCTAGGAGGAGGATAAACATATGAAGTTTCACCACATCCCACACCTGTTTTGATTCTAGCTCCCCTTTGCTTACAGAATAGTTCTACCTATTTCAGCCTTGATATTGTCCATTTATCAAGTTTAGTTTTAAGCTTACTAGTCTCAAATTCTGCTAATGTGACTCATTCGCTCAAAACATTAATCTCGACATTCTTTTCAAAAAGATTTCTTTTTAAAAGATCATTTTCTTTTAAAGCTTCTTTTAGTGTGATAAAATGTTTGGACTCGTTGATTTTAAGTTCTTTGTTTATTTGTTTTAATTCTTTTCCATTTTCTTACAATAATCTGTTAGCTTTATAAACTCCAAATAAACGAATTTTGTAAGGAGGAGAACACATGTCTTGAACAACCTCATAAGGAAGCCCCATAACAACTTTTTCAGCAGCTAGGGCTTTTTCACATTGATAGACTGGAGTATTCTTTTTGTATTCTTCCTACTCAATAGCTCTTTTCTTAGCTTCTGCAACTTCAACTTCCTCTTTCTTTCCTTCATCTTGAACTTTACACTGACTTGCATAATCACCAACATCACCAACACTCTCACCTTGAGTGTCACACCTAAATTCTTTGAAAGGATCAAAATCCTCAACAGAATCCTCATCACTGTTTACTACCTCAGCCATCAATTCATGGTTGACTTCTTCTTTAGTTTCTTTGATCTCAACACTTGAAGATACACCATCATACATGAATTGATTATACTCTCCTCTTTTCATATCCAAATCAAATGACTTCAGCTTGTTGATAACTTCAATGAGTTTGTAGTCAGCAAAATTTATTTCCTGCTTTAACAATCTAACTTATGGACTCCACTGTGGAGGAAGAGAGTCCAAAAGTTTTGTGACTTGCTCATGGTTCCCCAGCTGGTCATCATACTTCTTAAGATTGCATGCCACCATCAAAAATCGATCAACAAAATCAGATATATTTTCATCTTTCATGGCAGCAAAAGAATCAAACCGACTTTGTGCTGATATTAGATTATCAGATTTATGGAAATTAGCTACTTCTGAAGAAGACATTTTAAAATGATCAGAGGCTGATTTCACAAATTTCACTAAATTCACTGACAAATTCGCTGAATTTTCACTAATTTCGCCGACAAGTTCGCTGGTAATTTCACTCGTAATTTCGGCAGCAGTTGGCACACAAATGCTAGTTTCGCAGGGTAATTTCGCCTGAAACTAGTTGAACTTTCATTCAAATAACAATTTGGCAACAATTTCGCTGGGATTGTCACACAAACACTATGAACTTTCATTCAACACATGTACTTTCGCTGGAACGAGGAAACCAGATCCAAAAAATACCAAGATTAACTTAGTTTCGCCGGGCGAAACTATGTAGTTTCGCTTAAAGATGCTGTAATTTTGCTGGACGAGCTGTAAATTCGCCCAACGTATTTGGACCGCCTTTTTCAGCACGAAATCAGCTCAAACTCATCCAAATCTCAATGGATTTGAGATCTAATGATTCCTATAGCTTCCCACACCAAAATCGAGCAATCCTCAATTAATTTCCATATCCAAAACACTTAGATCAGATTGAAAATGAATGGAACAGTGACTTAGAACTTGAACCAAACAAAAACTCAAATCATCAAGAGCACAATGGCTCTGATACCATATTGTTGGTCCTGATGATCGATACAACAGTGCACTTGGTGTATGACAATGATTTCCCACAGATTTTACACAATAAACTCAACAACACAATGAACTATTTTGAATCTAAACAATAATAATCAAGTAAGAGGCTCAATGATGATGAAAATAAGCTTCCAGCCGCACACACACAATTGCAACAATGATATTTCGTATTAGGGTTTTGCAATCGATGCTTGCTTACAGATAGAAAACTTACAATATATAAGCAACCTAATTTTGCAGGCAGTTTTACTGACTAGCGAAACTGCCTGACTATCTACTAGATTCACCCGGCAGTAAACTATAGTTTCGTCGGGTGAACAGAAACAGCAAACTACGGGCGAAACTGTAGTTTCGCCTGAAGTTTCGTTGGAACATAAAAGTACATCAAAAATACAAATTAGAATAGAAAACTAACATTTAACCTATTACATAACAAAATAAACCTATCAACTATAGTGAGTCCAACCTATACTAGATTATCAAATATATTAGGATCTGAGCTATGGCATGTCATAGCCAATAGTCAAAAGGCAATCTACCTTTTGACTTTACATTGATATTGTTGTCTAGATTAGTGTTTCCAGCTGGCTTTCAAAGTAAAACTGGCTGTAGGATGTAGTATAAAATGTCTCAAGTACTTGTATCTTTATATATACTTTATAGCACTTGTAAGAACTTGAGAACAATATACATCATTCTTGAAAACCATACTTGAGTGTTCTTTGTTCTTGTTCTTTTACTTGTGTTCTTTGTATCATCTAACCGATTCCCTATTTGATCTGTTAAATGTTGCACATCTCTCCATCCTTGTGAAACTGTTGCATTGACTACCCTTCACCGATCCTGCACATTTCTTATGACTTGATAGTTGAAATGAGATCGCTGAGGGACAAGTTGAATAGATCACTGGTTCTTTATATAGTAGTGCGGCTATTGTTCCAACTATATGGTAATGAGTTCAACAGCTTCTTGTTAACAGAAATATTCTCCAAGGTAATTCCAGTGTTCTTCATCTTTGTTATCAGCTTAACAAATCTGGACATTTGAGTCTCCAATGTCTCACCCAGCACATGATTAAACATATTCATTTCTTGGTTTAACATGTCCTTTCGGCTCTCTCTCATATCTTTATTGCCCATTATCTGCTCCTCCATTGCATCACATAAATCTTTAGACTTTCTGAAATCCTTGAACTTTTGAGCAATTTTAGTAGTAAGTGCCATAGTGATGTCAGCATATGCTTTCTCATCAAGTTCAAGTTTCTTCATGTCTTCCTCATCCTAGAGGTTCTAGGTTTGGGTGCCAACTCTCCCTTATCCATCTTATACACAGGGATATACGGTCCTTGTTTAATTGACCACTTCATCCTGGGTTCAAATGTGAAGTTCTCACGTGAAGATTAAAGTTCTGCCGCGAACAGGCACCAACTTTTCGCGTGGTTAGTTTTCAAACTGAATTTTACAAAAAGAAAGCTTATCGCGCTAAAGGAATCTTTTGTAACAAACTTTTGCGCGAATATGAACATTTCGCTTGCGAATAACAAGTTTTTGTCTGATCAATTTTCATCCCAAATTTGAAGATTCCACTTTCAATCTTTCACCAAATTGTTCAAAATTAATTGATTACGCTTTCAATTAGTGATTTATGTTCAATTTTGATCCTAAATGTCTCTAACTGATTGAATTAAGCTCGTTTAATCACATGAATACCATCAAATCTACAATTAACAACATAACAGCTCTCAACATCTTCAAAAGTAATCAAAAACAACAAAAATCAAGTCAATCTTCACGGATTCCAATTCAAAGCTCAAGAACACTTCAAAAACACTCTTCAATCTTCAATTCAATCGATCTAGACCAAAACCAAGCTCTGATACCAATTGTAAGGATCAACATTTAACAATCAGATTGATCTCGTGACAAGAACGCGAAATATAATCATCATGGTAAGAAGATAGAATAAGCAATGAAATTAACTCGAATGTAAATAAAATTTGATGTATATTGCCCTCTGATTTGAATGATTACAATTACATGCAAAATCAGGAAAATGACAAAAGTTCTCTAAATTACATCTAATAACCACTATTTATACTAATATAAAACTTATCATGAAGTTCTCGCGTGATAACTAAGATCTCTCGCGAGATACAACTTCTCGTGAGGCAACTAAGATCTCACGTGACTTGATCTTCATCATCTTGATTTGATTTTCCGAGCCTCTAGGTTCAATCCCTACATTGATGCATACTCTTCTGGTGATTTCTTCATTGATGAAGATGCAGGACCATGTAAAGGGTGGTCAATACAATCAGTCTCATAATGAGGAGAGTTTTAGAAAACTTAATAGATCAAATGGGGAACTGGATTTGTGTGAGATGATACTAAGAACACAAGTAAATAATAAGATAGAACTAAGAACAAGAACAGAGAAGTATGGTTTTCAAGGATGTTGTATATTGCTCTCAAGTTCTATTACAAGTGTTACAAAGCATAAAAGAAATACAAGGACCTGAGATACTTTATACTACATCCTACAACCGTCAATACTTTGAAAGACAGTTGGAAACACTAATCTAGACAACAAGATCAATGTAGAGTCAAAAGCCAGATTGACTTTTTACTAATGACTATGACATGCCATATCTCATATCCTTTTCTATTATAAAAAGGTTTACAGGTACAAAGTAGGAAGTTACAGACAAAGACCATAATTTATAATTTACAAAAGCAACCGAACCAATTAATCACAAAAACCTACTAACCTTGAAGATTCTTCTTCACCTTCACAATTCAACCAAGAGAAAACACAAAACTCAGCTTTCTTTCTTTTCTTCTTCGGAAAGCAGCAGCAGAAAGAGCATGGGCGACCATGCTCTTTATACACCCACTTTTGACTTTTGTACTATTTTACACTTTTCACCCTTCAACTTTGGCCTTTATAAAAATTCGGGTGTTACATTGCTTTAAAAGGACCACATACATCCGAATATATGATTCCTAGTAAGTCTTTTGCCCTTTGGTTAGTACCACTAAAGGGTCCCTTGGTCATTTTTCCTTGTAAACAAGATTCACACTTATCAAATGAACCCTCTTCATTTGCTTTCAAAAGACCATTCTTTTGAAGTGTTTGAATACGATTCTTGTTTATGTGACCAAGACGACAATGCCAAAGATATATTTCACTTAAACCCATTTTAAGTTTCTTGGTGCTCGACTGGTATAACGAGTTATTAAAGGATGAGTCATCATGAACCAATTCATAAATACCATTAAAAGGCATAGCCTTAAAATAAAATACATCATCCATAAATACACAAATACCATTGTTTACAAACTTTAATACATAACCAAATTGTTTTAGAAGGGAAACAGAAATTATGTTCCTAGTCAAACTAGGAGCATACAAAACATTCTTCAAAATGACTTCCAAACCACTTGAAAGCTTCAAGATATAGTCTCCTTGGGCTTCGACATCAACCTTTGCTCCGTTGCCCATATAGAGACTAGTATCCCCTTCTTAAAATGCTTATTTCTTTTGAACCCCTACAACAAATTGCAAATATGAGTTCCACATCCGGTATCTAATACCCATGTGTTTGAGGAAATAACATTAAGTTCAATATGGATCATGAAAGTTGTACCTGAGGTATGCCAAGCATCCCTCTTGTTTCTCAACTCCTTGAGATAGATTGAACAATTCCTCTTCTAATGTACTATCTCACCACACTCAAAGCATGGATCATTCTCCGTAACCTTTGGCTTCTTAAGCCTCGGTTTTGGTGGTCCCGCCTTAGTCTTTCCCTTACCATTTCCTTCGATGTACCCCTTGCCTTTGGCAATATTTGCCTTGGGTTCAGGGTGATGCCTCTTCTTGTTGCCACCCTCATTGATCGTAAGAACTGGTAAAACCCTTTTACCCATCCCTGCCTCACATGTTTTGAGCATTGCATGAAGTTCTCCAATGCTCTTGTCCCATCCATTCATGTTATAATTCATGATAAATGTCTCAAACTTCTTGGTTAGACCATTAAGGATCAAATCCGTGGCCAACTCTTTTGAGATGGGACAATTTAGCCTTTCAAGGCGATCAATGTGGCTTTTCATCTTCATCACATAAGATGATACAGATTGGGTTTCTTCCATTCGACATGCATGAAGCGCTCGAACCGTTTCGAAGCGCTCTACCCTCGCTTGTTGAAGGAACATTTCCTTCAGCTGGGTAATCATGTCGTATGCCCCGTGATGTTCAAAATCCTTTTAAAGCTTAGGAATCATGGTTCCCAACATAAGGCAAGAAACTTGCACAGAATCCTCAATGTGCTTAACCCAATCCTCGTAGGCATCAACATCATCGATGTTGGATTCATCGGGAATAGGATCGTCCAACACGTATGATTTCTTCTCTTGCTTGAGAACAATTCTCAAGTTTCGAAACCAACCCATGAAATTATTGTGATTTTGACGATCCTTTTCCAGGATAGTTCTCAGTGACAGGTTATGGACGATCGGGGAGGTAGCGTTGTTATTATTTGCGGTCATTACTACAATATAAACAAAGTTCAATTTCAGTATTTATAAAATAACATTTTAACTATTAATACCCTTTCATGTCTCATATACATTTAATAATTAAAATCTAGAATCCAACGTTACATTCAAATAATGGTTAGGTGACCTTTATCCCATTATTCAAATTAACAAGGTAGTCAACTTTTGACAATTGCAACCCTTTGCAACTTTTAGTTAATGAGATCGGTTAAACATCTTTATGTTTAGTCGGCATGTTTATTCCCATCAACACCATTGCACACCATGCTTCGATGACCCTATTCACATGGTTTCCAACTCAAGTCGTCCTACTTACACACACATGTGAGTTTACACATACAGGTGGTTAGGTGACCTTTATCCCACAAATATGTTAAACCCACCTCAAACACACAAGTTCCCTAAATGTGGTTTGGTGACCTTTATCCCACAAATAATTCCCAAGTGATTCGAGTGTTGTATAAAAGGATGGTGTTAAACTTGTTTAAAAGGGATTTTGTTTCCATTAATTCTAGTTATGAAAACATAAGTCAAATGCGTGGTACAGGAATGAAACCAATTTCCAAGGTTCTTTTAATAAAACTCAATTTTATTGTGAAAACATTAACCTTTAATAGAACCATTTTATTATCCATGTTAATGTCTCCAAAAGAACCGTTTGCAGCTTGTTATTGATTTGAAATTGTTTAATAATGCATATCCAAATATCACATGAACAATAAATTAAATCAACCATACAAGTAACATATACAACAACAAGTTCATAACCATAGCCAACTAATTTTAACATCACTTGTTGACCGAAACAAATGAGTTATTAGGTCCTTCCTAAGGCTAACACTTGTGTAGGTGAACTCCCACTTGATCCCGCATCCAATGCTCCAAGTGTCGACTTTGTGTTGTGATTCTTTCATTCGATTTAAGCTTCCAAATGGACTTAAATTCTGCACCAAACCCCTTTGGGCCTTCAAAATATGTTTTTGGTTATTGGGCTTAAATCCTATTAAGAGCTATGAAGCCCTTTGGGCACAAAATTGGCCCAAACCAAAAAAGCATTCTTGTTGCATCTTCTTTTACAAAATTATATATCTTATATACATTTTCTAGTAAAAGTGAAATGCAACTAATCTATTTATTTTACATACTAAATTAAAATAAATAAATTACATAGCCAATAGGAAGAACAAATAAATTTAATTATTACAACCCTTTGAATAATCAAATACAAAACACAACACAACCAAACATAAGGTCTCGGCTAGGTTATGAAACTCAAGATACATATCCAAATATGTAAGCAAAATCAGAGAGATTTCCCCTTGAATTACAGACTTTTGGTTAATGTATAAACAAACCGAATATCATGATTCTTGTCCAAACAACTTAAATCATCCAAATGATTAAATTTTTCAAGATTACAATATGCATGTAAAGTAGAATCTTGAAAAACAGGGGAAACATAGACCTGAATTTTCGGTTTGTTGGTGAATAACAGGAAGAAATTGAGAATTCAGTCCAGATGAAGCATGTATCCATATAACCGGCTCTGATACCACTGTTGGGTTTTCACAAGTTTATCAGAGTCATTTTATCCTTATAAAATGAAAATGCAGCGGAATGGGAATGATAAACTTGTTACAGTTAATATATATAAACCAATTTTATATATCTGTTAGAATAAAACCCGTAATAGATCGTTATATGAAAAATCATGCTTACAAACAACCATAGGGTGTTAAGAATTCTACCTCTCGAATGGGATAGAGGAAGAAGATCTTTGAACAACAGCTTCCAAAGCAGGAAACCTTAAGCTTGTCTACCCCAAGCTTCTAACAAAACACCAGGTTGCTAGGATTTTCTTCACTTGGATCGGGTTCTGTTCTTGGTTTTTCTTGTCCAATCGAGAGAAAAGCAACAGGAACACCGATCTACACCTTTGTGTGTGTTGTAAGTTATCAAAGAGAGTGGTTAAATGCAATCATATATTGCACGTCCTATGAAACTGAATTTCAGAGTGAGAGAAAAGTGGGTGGGACCCATCCCTTTAACCCATCCACATTTCTGTAATATTCATCTGCATTAGTAAATACGGCTGAACAAACTCTAACCGAATTTGTAAATACGAAAGAAGAAACTTCATCAGCATTTCCCAAATGTACATTCGCATTTGTAAATGCGGATAAGTAACTCCATCAGCACTTCCAAAATGCACATCCGCATTTGTAAATACAGATGATCAGTTTCATAAGCATTTCCTTAAATGCTCATCCACATTTACTATTCACATTAGTTAATGCGGATGAAGTAATTCCCTCAGCATTTCCAAAAATGCACATCCGCATTTGCAAATGCGGATGACGAACATTCATCCGCATTTCCATAATAACACATCCGTATTTTTAAATGCGGATGAGTAAAAAAATGCGGATAAAACACTTGTATTGTTTGTTCAACCATTTGAATAACAATACAAAGTACTCTCTCTTTACAAAAATTATCCATATAATTTATTCATAACACTAGTGCAAATATTTAGAAACCCAATTTCTAAATACTACAAGTGTCAATATTTATTTAGATGATTATATCATAAAATTAATATTGTGGGTGTTTGTCTAGCTTGTTATTGGGTATGACCCGACTTGGATCATAACGTACTAGCCATATCAATTCAATATGTGTCTTGGGCAGACCGTTCCCAACAATATCCTCCTCAAACAAGATTTGTATGAGTGAGTCCACGCCCATATAGACTTGGGCAAGTGAGTCCACATTCATGTAGACTTGAGGAGGTTGCTGAGTATGGACCATTGCAAGTGAGGGTGGTGAGTCCTAAAAGTCTATACTCTGTGAAGAACTCCTAGGTTCTGTGATTGTCTGGACTTTCTCCCCCTTTTTGGTAGCATCACCTTCTTGCATAAGTGAGCTAGGGGTTGGGTCTGTCATATCCATAGGTTCTTGTGGACCTAGTTGAGTTCTCCTGAGTGGTCTCTCAGCTAACTTGCCCTTGAGATCGGTGATCTCAAGTTGCTGGTCATTGACCCTCCTTTGTAAGATAGTCACCTGAGATTCCAGGTGACTTATCTCTGAGACTAAAGAGTTGCATGTTTTGGTTAGTTTTTGCACCTTTAGTTTCAAACTCCCCTCATCTTCATCAGAAGAATCATAGGGTGATGAGAGAATAGGACCAAGGTCTTCTTCCTTATCACCAGCACTTTGTTCTTGGTTGTTGGATTTCCCCTGCATCATGACAACTTCAAGAGAAGTGTCAAGAGGCTGGGTTGCCATGGTTGAGGTCTGAATGATGTAATCACTTACTGAAGTGAGTGCCTCTTCCATATGGACCTCCTGAACAGGTTTAGGGAGATCCACCTCAATAGTAGGTGGATCATATGGGCTAGACATGGGAGAAACAGGAGTACTCATCTATCCTTGAGTAGGGGTGGATAAGAGAGACGCATGATACTCACTAAAGGAAATTTCTTCATCATCATAGAATTCAAGACTTGGGATTGGTTGGTTTAGATTAAGAGGCTGGGGAAGGTAACTTTCCCCTGAAGGCTGTTCACTAGAGTGTTGAGACTCTGAGTGAAGGCTTAAGGCTGTGGGGGTTGTGAGCTCATCAGGCTGAGCATGAGGAACCTTAGCACTGATCATTTGACCCCCTGAACCATCCCATGGACTATAAAGGAAAGGTCTTCAGGAATCCAGTCCTATCCTCCATGCTTGTTGGATAAGTTGTGGATAATGACATGGAGGAGGTACTTCCACTGACATGAGACCTTCCCCTTTCTGAAGGTTCTGACTGAGAAGTCACCTTCATAGCCCATCTTCTCAAAAGAGTGGTTAACAATAGATTTTGGAAAGGACAAATGACCTTCTACATCATCCAGCTGAAGATGAGTATTTATGGAGGCTGGAGTGATGAAGATTGTCCTCCCCTACACTATGGCAGAATGTGCCGTCTCCCCATCCATGGTGACCTCTTGGCAGGTCCTCTAGAATTCCAACAACTGATCCTTATAGGGAGGAGGATTAATGTGAGGGAGGTGAAGTAGTTCGACAAAGAAAGGTAACGGCAAACCTCTGAGAAACCAGGATCTTTCTCAGAGTTTAACAGAGCAACCTAATTATGTTGCTTGTGGAGATACATGGATAAATCGGGTTGGTTTCTGCGATCAGGGTTGGCCATTTGAGGTAGCTTTACTGAAAAGGAAGGTAAGAACGAAGGCGGTTTGTGGGTGAATTAGGTTAGAGAAAAATGCAGATGAAGAGGGTAGTGAGAAGAGGGGGAACCGTGGAGAGAATATATCTGAAATGAATTTGAGACAAAGTTAAACAAAAGAATAAATTTTGAAATCCAAATGTCGGTCCCACCTCTGAAAAAATGCCCAAAAAGGTAGTTTTCTTGGAAGTTGAAAATCTTCCGAAGGTAATTTTGCTTCGGAAATTTTAAGAAAAAGCTTCCGATGCCAATTTGGCTTCGGAAGATATTCTTAAGATTTGTGAAAGTTTTGCTTCGGAAGAAAAATACTTAGAGAATTTTTCTTTTGAGAATGTTTGGTTTCAGAAGAGATTAAGACTTGGGAGTTTTATTCTAAGGAGAATAAATCTTCCAAGACTTATTTTTTTTCAGAAGAAAATTGTCCTTCAAATACGTGTAAGTACTTAGAAGCATATTTAAGCTTCGGAAGATATTCTTAGAATTTCTTCCGAAGGTAAATTTCTTATAAGTAGTTATTTGATTTAAAGACATAATTTTCTTCTGAAGACAACTTGAAATCTTCCAAAGGAAAATATGTTTGAAAATTTTTCAAAAATCTAAGGAATATCATTTTAAAGATTTTCTTCCAAAATAAACTGGGCTTATGAAGGTGATAAAATAGACAACTTAGGACACATAGGTTTTTAAAATAAAGTTGATTTAAGTTTTAAGAAAATCTACTCAAAGTTAATCATCCCAATAGCTGATACAAGATATTTGAATCTCTGTTCATCAAAAGCTTTAGTGAACAGATCAGCATATTGTTCATTTGTGTTAACTTTGACTAGTTTGATTAATCCTTTTTCAAAGTCATCTCTAATCAAATGATACCTGATGTTGATGTGTTTTGTCCTTGAGTGCTATACAGGATTCTCTATAATAGAGATAGCACTGTTGCTATCTATATGGATGGGAGTCTCTTTGACGTTGAATCCATAGCCCAGCATCTGATTCTAAATCCAAATCACTTGAGCACAACAACTTACAGCAGCAATGTATTCAGTTCCAGCAGTTAATGCAGACACACAGCATTGTTTCTTGTATTGCCATGAGACAATCCTTCCACCAAGGAATTGACATCCCCCAGATGTAGACTTTGCAGTCATATTGCAACCACCATAGTCACTATCTGTATAGGCACACAGATTGAAGTCAGAATTCTTTGGATACCAAAGGCCAAGCTTGGGAGCACCTTTAAGATATCTAAGAATCCTCTTAACAGTAACTAGGTGTTACATCTTAGGGTTGGCTTGATATCTTGCACAGATGCATGTGGAAAACATGATATCATGCCTGCTGTGAGATACATAAGACACCTAGTCATAGCCCTGTAAAGATGTTCATCCACACACTCCCCTTCAAGATCAGGTCCAAGGGAGTGGTTTCTGGCTATGGGTGTCATAGCAACCTTACACTCATTCATGTTGAATCTTGTAAGTATGTCTTGTACATACTTTGATTGACTTATGAACATGCCATTATTAACTTTCTTCACTTGAATTCCCAGAAAAAAATTGAGTTCCCCCATGGCACTCATTTCAAACCTATTCTTCATTTGCCTCTAAAAGTCTTTGTAGAGCTTTGGATTAGTTGACCCAAAGATGATGTCATCTATATATACTTGAACCAGCATAAAGTCATTCACTGTTCCTTTGATGAAGAGTGTTCCATCTATAGTACCCCTCTTGTAGCCATGTTGACAGAGATATTGAGATAGTGTCTCATACCACTTTCTTGGAGCTTGGTGCAGCCCATAAAGAGCTTTATCAAGCTTGCAGACAAAATCAGGATGATCTGGGTCAACAAAGCGAGGTGGTTGTTTGACATAGACCTCTTCATCAATCACCCCATATAGAAAAAGCACACTTGACATCAAGTTCGTAGACCTTGAAATCCTTGGATGCAGCAAAGGCCAGGAATTTTCTTACAGCTTCAAGTCGTGCTACAGGAGCAAAAACTTCTGTGTAGTTGATTCCCTCTTCTTGTGTGTATCCTTGAACAACTAGTCTAGCCTTGTTCTTGATGATAAGTCCTCTATCATCTTTCTTGTTTCTAAAAACTCAATTGGTTCCTATGGTAGTCTTCCCATGAGGAAGAGGACATAGGTTCCAAACCTTTTGTCTTTTGAATTGAAGCAACTCCTCTTGCATTGCTTCAACCCAACTTCCATCCTTTAAAGCCTCATCAACTTTCTTTGGCTCTATCTGGGATAAGAAACAAGAGTATAGACAAACATTTTTGTCATGGGTTTGTCCTCTTGTTCTCACCCCTATATCAACATTTCCAATGAAGTTTGTGGTGGGGTGTGACTTGTGGATCCTGAGTTGATGGATCATAGCAAGTTGATTGGAAAGATCTAAATTAGAGAATTTCAGATCTGGCAATGCAGTATCACCCACCACATCAGCACACTTATCAAGAGAGGCTTGATCCAATGAGTGTGTGACATCATTTATGTTGTCTTCTATGGAGTGGTTATCAGCATCAAGAAATTCTTGATCACTGTCACCACCTCTATTTCCTCCAACATTTGAAGCTCCTTCAGCTAAGTTTTGAACCTCTAAGCTAGAATTTGTAGGCATCTCATATGTATCAGCTAAATTTGTCATGTTTGTTCTGATAGGATCTTCACTTGCAGGGTTAGTTACCACTGGCGCTGAAGTAGTATTATTGCTTGGTCTTCTCAGCTCAAATCTTAGGTCAAGATCTCCTACTGATAAGTTACCTATAGATCTTGAAACATTCTCACAAGGTTTGTTAAAATAGTTGGTAACTAAATCAAGATCAAATAGCCAATCAGAACCAGAACCTTTCACACTACGAGTGTGCTCATTGAAGGTCACATTGGCTGACTCCTCAACTACTCTAGTTCTGAGATTGTATACTCTATAAGCCTTAGCTTGGGAAGAGTATCTATAGGAACCTCTGAAGTTAAGAGGCTGATGAAACCAAAAGATACCAAAACAACCAAGTTTTCCAACATGCACTTCGGAACAAAGGTGAACTAGCTTCGGAAGTTTTACACACTCAAGAAAAATGCTAAGTGTAAAATCTTCTAAAGCCAAAGTTCAGAAGAAACTGCTGCGGAAGCTTTACACTGAACTTGGAAAATATTCTAAGTATAAAGTCTTCCGAAGCCAAAGACTCAACTCTTCCGAAGGTAAAAGATGAAGTCGTCCGAAGCTCTCAAGACAAAGTCTTCCGAAGCTGTTTAAAGACAAGACTGATTTTCCTCTAAAGAGAGAGAAAATATACTTTTTCCATCAACTTTATCATAAAGCAACCTACTTTATGCTACATGCTCTGGTAGTTCACCTGCTATCACTAGTTGGTGAAACTTTCATACTTTATGATAAAGTAGATAAGGTCTTCGCCTGCAAGTTTCTGTTTTTGTTCCTTTTTGGCTTTTTGTAATAGGAAAGTCAGTGAGCTATGGCTTGTCATAGTCACTAGTCAAAAGACAATCTGCCTTTTAACTTTAGGCTGATCTTGTTGTCTAGATTAGTCACTTCCAACTATCTTTTTGCATATTGACAGTTGTAGGATGTAGTATAAGTAGTCTTCGGTTCTTGTATTTAAAACATACTTGTACAACACTTGTAATAGAACTAGAGAAGCAATATACAACTTCCTTGAAAACTTTATCTTGTGCTCTTGTTCTTGTTTTACTTGTGTTTATCTTGTATCTTCAGTAAAGGTTCATAGTTCCCTATTTGAATTGTTAAGTGATCTTAAGATCCTCCTAAGTGTGTTAACTAAGTGCAAGCTTAAGTACCCTTTATCTTGTGCTCTTCTATTGCTGTCATACCCCCAACCCATGATTGGATTCTCAGAAGGGGTAGACATTGCTCTTGGGATTCCCTCCTCAAACAGATGTTGAAAAAGCAAGTCTAGATCTCTGACTTGAGGAGGTTGCTGAGTGTGGACAACTACAAGAGAGGATGGTGATTCCTCTATGTCCATACTCTGGGAAGAACTCCCAGGTTCTGTGACTTTTAGGATTTCCTCCCCCTTTTTGCTAGCATCACCCTCTTGCATAGGTGAGCTGGGAGGTTGATCCATAACAATCACAGGTTCTTGTTGGCCTGGTTGAGTTGTCCTCATTGGTCTCTCAGCTAACTGGCCCTTGAGATCGGTGATCTCAAGTTGCTGGTCATTGACCCTTTTTAGAAAGAAAGTCACTTGAGATTCCAAGTGACTTATCTTTGAAACCAAGTAAGTGCATGTATTTGTCAGTAGGTGCACTCTTTGTTTCAGACTCCCCTCATCTTCAGATGAAGAATCATTGGGGGATGAGAGAATTGGACCTAAGTCTTCTTCCTCACCACCAGCATGTGGTTCTTGGCTGCTGGATTTCCCTTGCCTTATGACAACTTCCAGAGAAGTGTCAATAGGCTGGGTTGCCATGGTTGAGGTCCTAGTTATGTAATCATTTGCAATAGTGAGAGCTCTTCCATATGGGTCTCCTGAACAAGTTCAGGAAGATCCACCTCAGTAGGGGGTTGCTGATGTGGGCTAGAAGTGGGAAAAGCAGGAGTACTCATATCTCCTAGAGTATGGGAAGAGAGGAGAGATTCATGGTACTCACTGAAGCCCAAGTCTTCATTAGAGTAAAAGTCAAGGTTGGAGATGGGTCGGTTAATTCTAGAGGTTAGGGATGGTAGTTGTCCCCAGAAGGTTGATCACTTGAGTGTTGAGACTCAAAGTGATGGCTTAAGGCTGTTTGTGGGGTTGTGAGCTCATCAGGCTGAGCATGAGGAATCTTAGCACTGATCATTTCAAGGATGGGAGTGGTCTGCTCCTCAGGGGAAGTGGGAGCTCGAGATTCCACTTCCTCCTGTATGGGTTGTGATATATGTGCCTGCACATGCTCAGTAACAAGTGTAGGGGTTCGTTTATGCTTTCTAGTGTAGGTGATGGTGATGGTAGGCTATGTTTGAGGTGGTTGAGAGGTGGAGGGTGTGGGATCAACACTAGCTGGTGCTGCTAGGTTGTCACCCTGAGCAATGAGCTCAAACATTTGTGGGACAAGGGCTGTTTCTACCCCTGAGAAGCCAACAGTTGGCTTCTTTAATATTTTGAAAATACCGAGCCTCATTTGTCCCAATTTAAGAATATTACCTGTCCCCCTCAACTATGAGCCCAATTCATAGTTGAGAATGTGTTGAACATACCTGGGGAACATGTAATACTCTAAGGAGTCCAAGTTAGCAAGTAAATTTGTGTAAACAAATTAAGAGTACCTGAACTTGACTCCCTGTACCATCCCATGGACTATGAAGGAGAGGTCTTCTAGAACTTGATCCCATCCTCCATGTTTGTTAGATAAACTGTGTATGATGACATGGAGGAGGTATTTCCACTAGGATGAGACCTTCCCCTTCCTGAAGGTTTTGACTGAGAAATCGCCTTCATAGCCCATCTACTGGAAGGAATGGTTGACAGCATATTTTGGGAAGGACAGTTCACCTGCTTCATCATCCAGCTGCAAATGGGTGTTTATGATTGCCGGAGTGATGAAAATTGTCCTCCCCTGTAATGTAACAGACAGTGCCTTCTCCCCATCCATGGTGACCTCTTGACAGGTCCGCCAGAATTCAAGCAACTGATCCTCATAGAGAGGAGGATCGATTGTAAGGTAGGTGAGGTAGTGAGATGAAGAAAGGTACCTACACACGTCGGAGAAGCTTGGATCCTTCTTAGAGTGCAACAGAGCAACTTGATTGTCTTGCCTGTGTAGGTGCATGGAGAAGTTTGGGTCATTTCTACGATCGATGTTGGCCATTTAGGTGAAGCTTATCAGTGAAGAAAGGAAGAAGAAGGTTAATTTTAGGAGAATTTAGGTTAAAGATTTATGAGAGTAGACAGATGAAGTGGAACCATTGAGAAGATATATGCTGTGGATTTGAGTCAAAGTTAAGACAAAAAGATAAACTTTGAAATCCGTAAGTGGGTCCCATTTCTGAAAAAGAGCCCAAAAAGTTAGTTTTCATAAAAGTTGCAAAACTTTCGAAGGTATTTTTTCTTCAGAAGCTTTTCAGCAAAGCTTCTGAAGGCAATTTTGCTTCGGAAGATATTTCAAAGAGTTGTGAAAATTTGGCTTCGGAATAAATATACTTAAAGAAATTTCTTCCGACATATATTTTGCTTCGGAAGAACTAAGTCTGAGAAAATTATTATCCTTAGATAATAAATCTTTTGAGACTTAATTGCGTTTGGAAGACATTTGTTCTTTGAATGCATTTAAGTACTTATAAGCATATTTAAGCTTCGGAAGATATTCCAAGAATTTCTTCCGAAGGTAAATCTCTGATAAGTAGTTAAATGATTTAAAGACATAAATTTCTTCCGAAAGCAATTTGAGTTCTGCCGAGACAATAATAAATTTTCACAAATCTAAGGAATATCATTCAAAATTTTAATTTACTTCCAAAGAGAACTGGGCTTATGAGGGTGATCTAATAAACAACTTAGGACACATAATTTTAAGAAATAAGGTTGATTAAGTGTTTAAAGAAAATCTATTCAAAGTTAATCATACCAATAGCTTATATAAGATATTTAAATCTCTGTTCATCAAAGGCTTTGGTGAACAGATCAGCATATTGTTTATTTGTGTTAACTTTGATTAGTTTGATTAATCCTTTTTCAAAAATATCTCTAATCAGATGATACCTAATGCTGATGTGCTTGATACTTGAGTACTGCACGGGATCCTCTGTAATAGAGATGGAACTATTGTTGTCTATATGGATAGGAGTCTCCTTGAAATTAAACCCATAGTCTAGCATCTGATTCTGAATCCATAGCACTTGAGCACATCCTTCCACCAAGCAATTCACGGGATTCAGCAGTTGATGCAGACACGTAGGATTGCTTCTTGCATTGCCAAGAGACTATCCTTCCACCAAGCAATTCACATTCCCCAGATGTAGACTTTGTCGTCATGTTGCAACCACCATAGTCACTATCTGTATAAGTATACAGATTGAAGTCAGAATTCTTTGGATACCAAAGGCCAAGCTTAGGAGCACCTTTGAGATATCTAAGAATCCTCTTAATAGCAACCAGATGTGACATCTTGGGGTTGGCTTGATACCTTGCACAAATGCATGTGGCAAACATGATATCAGGCCTGCTGGCTGTTAGGTACATAAGTGAGCCAATCATAGCCTTGTAAAGATGTTCTTCCACACACTCCCCCTCAAGATCAGGTCCTAGGGAGTGGTTTCTAGCTATGGGTGTCTTAGCAACCTTACATTCAGTCATGTTGAATCTTGTAAGTATGTCTTGCACATACTTTGACTGACTTATGAAGATGCCATTTTCAACTTGCTTCACTTGAATTCCCAAAAAGAAATTTAGTTCCCCCATAGCACTCATTTCAAATTTGTTCTTCATCAGCCTCTCAAAGTCTTTACAGAGCTTTGGATTAGTTGACCCAAAGATTATGTCATCCACATATATCTGAACTAGCATTATGTCATTCCCTATTTCTTTGATGAAGAGAGTCTCATCTATAGTACCCCTCTTGTAACCATGTTGGCAGAGATACTAAGATATTATTTCATACCACTTCCTTGGAGCTTGGTGCAGCCCATAAAGAGCTTTATCAAGCTTGCAGACATAATCAGGATGATCTGGATCTGCAAAGCCAGGTGGTTGTTTAACATACACCTCTTCATTAATCACCCCATACAAAAAAGCACACTTGACATCAAGTTGGTAGACCTTAAAGTCCCTGGATGCAGCAAAAGCCAGGAATATTCTTATAGCTTCAAGTCTTGCCACAGGAGCAAAAACATCTGTGTAATCAATTCCCTCTTCTTGTGTGTACCATTGAGCAACTAGTCTTGCCTTGTTCTTGATGACAAGTCCTCTATCATCCTTCTTGTTCCTAAAAACCCATTTGGTTCCTATGACAGTCTTCCCTTGAGGAAGAGGGCATAGGTTCTAAACCTTCTGTCTTCTGATTTGAATTAGCTCTTCTTGCATAGCTTCAACCCAGCTTCCATCCTTTAGAGCCTCATCAACTTTCTTTGGCTTAATCTAGGACAAGAAACAAGAAAGCAGACAAACATTTTGATCATGGGTTTGTCCTCTTGTTCTCACCCTAGTCTCAATATTTCCAATGATGTTTGTGGTGGGGTGTGACTTGTGGATCCTTAGTTGAGGGATCACAGCAAGTTGGTTAGACAGATCCAGATTGGAGAAATTTAGATCTGGAAATGAAGTGTCACCCACCATATCAGCACATTTATCAAGTGAGACTTGATCCAATGAATGTGTGACATCATTTATGTTGTCCTCTATGGAGTGGTTATCAGTATCAAGAAATTCTTGATCACTATCACCACCTTCATTTCCTCCTGCATTTGAAGCTCCTTCTCTTGAGTTTTGAACCTCTAAGCTGAAATTTGAAGGTACCTTAGATGTATCAGCTGAATTTGTAATGTTTGAGCTGATAGGATCTTCATTTGCTGGGTTAGTCACCAAAGGAACTGAAGTCATAATCTTGCTTGGTCTTCTCAGCTCAAATCTTAGGTCAGGATCTCCTGTTGATATATTATTTGTAGATCCTGAAACATTCTCACAAGACTTGTTAAAACAGTTGGTAACTAAGTCAAGATCAAATAGCCAATCCGGACCAGAACCTTTAACACTTGGAGTGTGCTCATTGAAGGTCACATTGGCTGACTCCTTAACTATTCTAGTTCTGAGATTGTATACTCAGAACTAGCTTGGGAAGAGTATCCAATAAAGTGTCCATCATCTGACTTCTCATAAAATTTGGCTACTTGATCTTTTGTATTCAAGATGGTGCAAGGACATCCAAATGACCTGAGGAAACCAATAAATGGTCTCCTTTTATGCCACAGCTCATAAGGTGTCTTACCATGAGTCTTGACCACTAAAACTCTGTTCTGCACATAGCAGGCTATGTTAACTACCTCTGCCCAGAAGGTGATGGGCAGTTTAGAGTCAGACAGCATGGTTCTTGCAGCTTCAATAAGTGTCCTGTTTCTCCTCTCAACAACACCATTTTGCTGAGGAGTCCTAGGAGCACTATATTGTCTTGTAATACCCTTTTCATCACAAAATGTATCATGGATTTGGTTCTTAAATTCTGTTCCTTGATCATATCTTATGGTTTTCACCTTGTGATCAGATTGATTCTTAATTTTCAGAATGAAATTCTTCAAGATCTCAGGGGTCTCATCCTTAGTTCTAAGGAAAAAGACCCAAGTGAATCTTGTGAAATCATTTGTGATCACTAAGCAGTAAGAGGTCCTTCCTAAACTCATTACACTGGTGGGGCGAAACAATTCCATATGTAATAGGTGTAGGGGAGTAGTGATGGAGTTCATTTCCTTTGGTTTGTGAGACACTTTGTGTTGCTTCCCTTTCAGGCATGCAACATAGTGGTCATCACTTGTAAACTCTTTCTTTGGCATTCTAGTTACCAATTCATTCTTTATCAATTTATTCATATTCTTAAAGTTTACTTGGCACATTCTTTTATGCCAAAGGAATGACTCATCACTATTTGCTTTAGACAGAAAGCAAGAAACTTCTCCTGAGAGAGATGTTTCATGTAAATCCATCTTGTACATGTTTCCTCTCCTGGGGGCTCTAAGTAGGATATGCTCTTGAGGAATGGCCACCCCAGGCTTGAGAACGATGCACTCATGCTCAGTGAAGAGCATATAGTGTTTCTGATCATAAAATTAGGATACACTCATAAGATTGTATCCAAGCTCTTTAATAAAGTTTACCTTTTCAATGATGAGCTTACCATTTGTGACTCTGCCCCTTCCAGAAATGTAACCACTAGAATCCCCTCCAAAAGCAACTGGTCCTCCATCAACTTTCTCAAAATTTTGAAGCAGAGAACCATTGCCAGTCATGTGCCTGGAACAACCACTATCAATAATCCAAACATTCTTCTTGGTCTTTAGTTGTTCCTGCACAAAAAAAGAGGTGATTAGTTATACTTAGAAACCCAATCCTCATTGGTCTTGGGCTTATCAAAATGAATTGAAGACAATGTAACAGTAAGTGATCCTATATTCAAGCTTTAAGGATCATTTGTTGTTTTTGATGAAGAACTTTTAGTCACATGGTCTTCCTTCATCTTCACACCACCTTTGGAAGATTGGGCCTGACCTTCAAAGCTTTAGAAGTTTTGACAACTTTAGAAGTCTTGGAGACTAGACCTTCAGAAGATCTTGCTTTCACTGCTACAAGCTTCAGTACTTCGGAAGCATTCCTTTCTTTCGAGACCAACTTTTCTTCCGAAGGTAATTTTTCACTTGTCTTTTTCTTTATTTTGGAGCTTCCGAAGGAAACAGATTTTCCTTCCGAAGCTGTTTGTTCCTTCTTCTTGTCAGAAATGTTCTTCTTGGTCATGTGGATGGTTCAGGCTGTGTAGCAGTGGTACACAGCTGGCCAGTCTTCTTCTTGCTGGAATGATTTGGAACTAAACTAGAACTCCTGGCACTAGAGTTCATAGTTGAGCTTTCAGTCTTTACCACTTCAAAACCTACAGAAATGAACACTTGTTTCTGCTTTGAGTCAACAGTGGCCTTGATTTCTTGAGCCTTCTTTGATCTTCTCTTCGCTCTTCTAATCAAGTTCTTTCTCTTTGATTTGGTCATTCCAGACTCTTTCCTCTCCTCAAGAGAATAGTGACCCTTCTTAGGATGATCTTCTTCACTCTTCTCTGAGTCATCCTCCATTATCTCCTCTTCATCCTCTTCAACAATGGGGTCTATGAGGGGAAGCTCATCTTCACAAGTTCTACACCTTGGAGATCTTATAGATAATAGAGTGTGTGGAGGAGCTATCTCAGTAGATCCCAGTCCCTGCTTATTCTGATAATAAACTTTTGCATGTAGGGATGAGGATATTATGTTCTTGAAGGTCTCTTCTTCAAGGACACATTTTTTTGCCCTGGCTTTGCTGAACACAAGCTCAGCCTGGTATTCAGTTAACTTTGAGATGAGATCTTTGATTTGAGTCTTGTAGTTTATGTGCTTATGCTTAAGAGTTGAAATGGTTTTCTCTAGATCTTCTATCTTAAGTTTATAATCATTTTCAGCTCTTTTAAAGCCAGCTTTTAAGATGTTTAAGGACTCAAGATCAGATCTCATCTCTAAGTTATAGGACCTGTATCTATTAACTTTAGCATTGCATTCAGGAGTACAAAGATGTTCCAATACCTTGGCTTCATCATGATCTGCCATTAGTGCTTGGTTTGGAGAAGCATCCTCTACCTGAAAGCTCCAGTCAAAGCCTCCTTCTTCAACAGCAACTGCAGCTTGTTGTCTTGGCTTCTCATTCTGGTGAGCTCCCTCATTGTAGTTTGGCCTGGATTATGCTTGGCCACTATTTGACTTTGGTGCCTTGCACTCCCTGGCAAAGTGTCCCATTTGGTTACAGTTGTAACACTTTACCTTGATTTTGTGATTTGTCCGGGTAGCAGATGAGATGGTGTTGTGGTTCTCTGCAATCCCTTTCAACCACATAGAGGGCTGAACTCTGATGAGTGTTAGAGTTACCAGATGAGTTTTGCATGTTCATCTCCATCTGGTATCCACTGAGTATTCCATATAACTCAGTGAGAGTAAGAGTCTTGAGGTTTGTAGTCCTTTTAATGACCATATAGTAGTGTGTCCATTGTCTGGGAAGAGAGGACATGAACTTCCTGACAATATCTCTATTCTCAATGGTTACTCCAACATCAGCTAGAGTATCCACAATCTCAACGTACCTGAAGTATTTTTGAGTCATGGTTTCACCTGTCTTGAAAGTGAAATTTTCAAACTGCTGCTTCAAGATGTCCTTCTTGTTATCCTTGGCTTCATTGGACCCCTCATACATCAGCTTCAGTGCATCCCATAGCTGTTTGGCGGTCTTGCACTTCTTGAAACCTCTGTAAATGGAGTTAGGAAGAGCAGATTGAAGGGCTGTCATAGCTTTCTGATCAATATCAATTTTCTTCCAATATTCATCAAAAAAATCATCCCTTTCCTTTGGTATCCTACCACCACCAGCAGCTGAAGTGGTGCATGGTACATAAGGTCCATTGACAACAGACTCCTACATCCTGGAATCTTGAGACTTGATAAAGCCTTCCATTCTTTGACACCAAGTATCAAAATCCTCAGGAGTGATCAGTAGGGACTTTATCATAGTTTCAGTTTCCATATCAGCCTTTGAGATAGCTGCCATTTGAAAAGTTAAGTGAAGTGTGAAACTAAGAGGATTTAAGAAGGTGAGATCTTACAATCAAGAGCCTGTAAAGCTCTGATACCAATTCCAGGACCGGTAAGGGTACTTAAGTTTGCAATTAGCTTCACAAGAGGAGTGATCTTATATCACTTAACCACTCAAATAGGGAACTGGTAACTTCACTGATGATACAAAGCAACACAAGTAATATTAAAGAGACAAAACTATAAGAACAAGAACAAAATCACAAGAACACAAGATTAAGTTTTCAAGGAAGTTGTATATTGATTCTCTAGTTATATTACAAGTGTTTGCAAGTATGTCTAATTACAAGAACCGGAGACTATTTATACTACAACCTACAACCGTCAATATACAAAAAGACAATTGGAATTTTGACTAATCTAGACAACAAGATCAATCTACAGTCAAAAGGCAGATTGCCTTTTGACTAGTGACTATGTCATGCCATAGCTCACTGACTTAATCTAATACAGACAAGTCTACAGAAACAAAAGTGGGAAGTTACAATCAAAGACTTTTTCTACTGTTTGATAAAGTATGGAAGTTTCACCAACTAATGTTAGCAGGTGAGTCTTCAGAGCAGCAACAGAAAGTACATCATCTTTATCAAAAAGTAACTCAGAGAAAGCATCTTTTCTCTGCCTTCGGAAGAAATCTGTCTTCACAGCAAAGTGGCTTCGGAAGACTTTGTCTTTTGAACGAAAGACTTCATCTTTGGCTTCAGAAGAAATGAGTCTTTGGCTTCAGAAGATTTCACACTTGTAATAATTTTCTGATATGTGTGAACTTCCGAAGTAACTTCTTCTGAACTGTTGGCTTCAGAAGATTCTACACTTAGAATTATTTGTGAGTGTAAAACTTCAGAACCTAGTTCATCTTTGTTCCTTAGTGCATGCAGGAAGACTTGGTTATTCTGGTATTCTTTGGTTGCATCAGCCTTTAATCTTCAGATGTTCCTTACAATGTTTGTGGTAGGATAGGACTTGTGGATTCTTAGTTGAGGAATCACAGCAAGTTGTTTGGATAGATCTAAAACGATGAAATTTAGATCTGGTGCTTGAGAACTATCCACCACATCAACACACTTATCAAGTGAGACTTGATCCAATGAGTGTGTTACATCATTGATGTTGTCTTCTATGGAGTGGTTATCAGCATCAAGGAATTCTTGATCATTCTCACCACCTCCATCTCCTCTTACATTTGAAATTCCTTCATTTGAGTTTTGTGCCTCTAAGCTGGAATTTGTAGGCACCTCAGATGTATCAGCTGAAGAGTATGTCATGGTTGTGCTGACAGGATTTCCAACTGCAGGGCTAGTTATTACTGGATCTGAAGTATTTTGATCAGTTGGTCTTCTCAACCTAATTCTTGGATCAGAATCTAATTTTGATAAGATACTTGTAGATCCTGAAACATTCTCACAAGAATTGTTAAAATAGTTGGTAACTAAATCAAGATCAAACAGCCAATCAGGACCAGAACCTTTCACACTGGGTGTGTGCTCATTGAAGGTCATATTGGCTGACTCATCAACTACTCTAGTTCTGAGATTGTATACTCTATAAGCCTTGGCTTGGGAAGAGTATCCAATAAAGTGTCCATCATCTGATTTCTCAGCAAATTTGGCTATATCTTTGGTATTCAAGATGGTGCAAGGACATCCAAATGACCAGAGGAAACCAATGAAAGGTCTCCTTTTATGCCACAGTTCATAAGGAGTCTTACCATGAGTCTTAACCACTAAAACTATGTTCTCCACATAGGAGGCAGTGTTGACTGCCTCTGCCTAGAAGGTGATGGGCAGTTTAGAGTCAGATAACATGGTTCTTGCAGCTTCAATAAGTGTCCTGTTTCTCCTCTCAGTAACACCGTTTTGCTGAGGAGTCCTGGGAACACTACATTGTCTTGTAATACCTTTTTCATCATTAAATGTATCAAGAATCTGGTTTTTAAATTCTGTTCCTTGATCACATCTTATGATCTTAACCTTATGATCACATTTCAGAATGAAATTCTTAAAGATCTCAGGGGTCTCATCCTTAGTTCTAAGGAAAAAAACCTAAGTATATCTTATGAAATCATCTATGATCACCAAGCAGTAAGAGGTCCTTCCTAAACTCATTACACCAGTAGGGCCAAAGAGATCCATATGTAATAAGTGTAAGGGAGTAGTGATGGAGTTCATTCCTTTGGCTTGTGAGATACCTTGTGTTGCTTCCTTTTCAGGCATGCAACATAATGATCATCACTTGTAAACTCTTTCCAGTTACCAAATCATTTTTTATTAGTTTATTCATATTTTTAAAGTTTACATGGCACATTCTATTATGCCAAAGGAAAGACTCATCACTATTAGCCTTAGACCAAATGCAAGAAACTTCTCCTGAAGGGGATGTTTTCTGCAAGTCCATCTTGTACATGTTCCCTTTCCTGGGGGCTCTGAGCAGTATATGATCTTGAGGAATGACCACCCTAGGCTTGAGAACAATGCACTCATGCTCAGTAAAGAGAATGTTGTGTCTCTGATCACAAAATTGGGATACACTCAAAAGATTATACCCAAGCTCTTTGACAAAGTTTACATTCTCAATGCTGAGCTTATCATTTATGACCTTGCCCCTTCCAGTAATGTAACCACCAAAATCTCCTCCAACAGCAACTGGCCATCCATCAATTCTTTCAAAGTTTTGAAGCAAAGAGTCATTGCCTGTCATGTGCCTGGAACAGCCACTATCAATGATCCATACATTTTCTTTGGTCTTGAGCTATTCCTACACAAAAAAAGATGGTTAGTTGTATTTGGAAACCCAAGCCTCATTGGTCTTGGGCTTGTCAAAGTGAATTGAAGACAATTCAATAGTAATTGATCCTATATTTAAGCTTTAAGGATCATCAACTGTTGTTGATGAAGAACTTTCAGTCACATAGTCTTCCTTTATCTTCCACACCATCTTTGGAGGATAAGACTTGACCTTCAACCCTTCAGAAGTTTTGATACCTTCGGAAGTTTTGGAGACTGGACCTTCGGAAGATCTCATATTTGCTACAGCATATTTTAGTACTTCAGAAGCATTCATTTCTTTCAAGACCGGATTTTCTTCTGAAGGCAAGTTTTCACTTGTCTTCAACTTTACTTTGGAGCTTTCAAAAGGGAAAGATTTTCCTTCCGAAGTTGTTTTCTTCTTCTTCTCAGAAGTTTTCTTCTTAGTCATGTGGATAGTACCTTTGGGATTGTAGATGCAATCCTTAGCAAGATGAAAGGTACTACCACACATGACACATTCAGTTGGCTTCTTTCTGAGATTCTTCTATTGTTTAGAAAGCTGAGCTTGATCACTTTCCACTCCCATCTTCATATTAACAAATGATGCAGCAGGCTTCTCAGGGTGATGCTTGCTTCTAGAAATGGATGGTTCAGGCTGTGCAGTAGTGGTGCATATTTGATCCGCCTTTTTTTCTTCACATGGATAAGGTGGACATGAACTAGAACTCCTGGTACTAGAGTTCATAGTTGTGTCCTCAGTCTTCACCACTTCAAATTCTGCACAGATAAAGACTTGTTTCTACTTGGAGTTTAAGATGGCCTTGATCTCTTGAGCCTTCTTTGCCTTTCTCTTTGCTGTTTTGATCAAGTTCTTTCTCTTCGTTTTACTTAACCCTAGTTCTTTCCTCTCTTCAAGAGAATAGTGACCCTTTTTAGGATGATCTTCTTCACTCATCTCAGATCCATCCTTCATTACCTCATCTTCATCTTCATCCTTTTCTTGAATGGGGTCTATGAGTGGAAGCTCATCTTGACAAGTTTCACACTTTGAGATCTTACAGATAGTAGAGTGTGTGTAGGAGCTATCTCAGTAGATCCCAGTCCCTTCTTATTCTGATAACAAATCTTTGCATACAAGGATGAGGATATGATGTTCTTGAAGGTCTCTTCTTCAAGAACACATTTTTCTGCCCACACTTTGCTGATCATAAGCTCAGCCTGGCATTCAATTAACATAGTAATGAGATCCTTAATTTGAGTCCTGTAATTTGTGTGCTCATGCTTTAGTGTTGAAATTATTTTCTCTAGATCTTCTATCTTAAGTTTATAATCATTTTCAGCTCTTTTAAAATCAGCTTTTAAAATATTTAAGGACTCAAGATCATATCTCATTTCCAAGTTATAGGACCTGTATCTATTAACTTTAGCAATACATTCAGGGGTGCAAAGATGTTCAAGTACCTTGGCTTCTTCATGATCAGCCATCAGTGGTTGATTTGGAGAGACATCTTCAACCTGAAAGCTCCAATCAAAGCCTCCTTCTTTAATAGCAACTGCAGCTTGCTGCTTGGGCTTCTCAGTCTTTGGAGCTCCATCAATGTAGTTTGGCCTAGTTTGTGCTTGGCCACTATTTGTCCTTGGTGCCTTGCACTCCCTAGTAAAGTGTCCTATTTGGTTACAATTATAACACTTCACTTTGCTTTTATCCAGCCCAAACTTTCCATTAAATGCATTGTTGTGAAACTTCCTCCCAATTCTCTTGTATAACTTCATGGCCCTGTGAGTGAGAAGAGCCATTTGCTGAACTATCTCCATATACTCTAGATTATCTGGATGGATACAGTTTAGGTCTTCAAGAGTTAAGAGAAATTTTCCGCTGCTTTCATCAGCAGACACAAAGGCTTATGAAGAGCTTGTCTCTTGGAATAGGCTTCCTTGGATGTAGCTCTCCCTTGGGGTCTCCAGGAAGGTGATGAAAGGACCCTTTTATGAGTTTTCAGGGTAGCAGAGTAGATGATGCTCTGGTTCTCTGCAGTCCCTTTCAACCAAATAAAGGGCTGAGCTCCACTGATTGTTGGAGGAGTTGCCAGATGGATTTTCCATGTTCATCTCCATCTGGTATACACTAAGCATACCATACAACTCTATGAGAGTAAGGGTCTTGAGGTTTTCAGTCCTCTTAATGACTACACAACAGTGTATCTATTGTCTAGGAAGAGCAGACATGAACTTCCTTATAACATCCCTATTCTCAAGATTTACTCCAACATCCATTAGAGTATCCACAATCTCAACATACCTGAAGTATTGTTGACTCATGGTTTCACTTGTTTTGTAGGTGAAGTTCTCAAACTGCTGCTTCAAGGGGTCTTTCTTGTTTTCTTTTGCTTCATTGGAACTCTCATACATAAGCTTCAGTGCATCCCATAGTTGCTTAGAAGTTTTGCACTTCTTGAAGCCTCTATAGATAGAGTTTGGAAGAGCAGTTTGGAGAGCGGTCATGGCCTTTGGATCTACATCAATTGTTGGACTATTTGAAGATGATACTTACCAAAACCTAAGTGTCGAATTTCATGATGATTACCAAAACTGACACGGTAAAGCTACGCTGAAAATATGATCAAAACGAAGAAAATTGACCAAAGTCAAACTTGGTCAAACTTGGTCAACCATGGTCAAAGTCAACAGTCAACATCAGCGGTTGTCCCGAGTGACGTCAGCACCCGACAGTCACGCATTAGCAACAGAGAATTTATCAGGCTTAGAACAATATTTGTGTAATCATTAGGACTTAAATGTAATTTTATTTATTTTTCTAAAGAGTATAAATTGACTAAGTGTAGTCATTTAAACTCTAATCAACCATGAGAAAGCATTCAAGCATTCTCTATTCAAGCATACAGATTTAGTCTAGGGAGAGAAACATAAGGTTGAGTGTGTGTGAGAGAAGTTGTTCTTGCAAACTCCCTTGTAATCTCCTAGCAAACATACATATGAATGAATGATATATTTTATGAATATGTGTTTTTGAATTGTTCATCATTCATTCATCATCATACATTCAATCTTCCATCAGATCTTCACTTGAAATCATCAACGGGTTTGTGAGATTCCGCATCACAGATCTGATAAACGAAAACAATACGATTGCAATATTCGATCCATCCAGCAGAATCGATGGTTTCCACAATTGGTATCAGAGCGTAGGCTTGCTTTGAGCACTCTAATTTCTTCAAAGTAACAAAGCCTGAGGCACGACCCAGCCAATTAAGGCTAGGAGCGCATTACCAACAGAAGGGACGAGTAAACTGGTGCACACCTAAAAGCGGACAGGCCGACCCAACCTAAAGTCCACCAACTAGCTTTTTAACTGCAACACCTTAAATATACGCTATTGGAGCTGGAATTACAGCGGCTGCTGGAACCAGACATATATACTTCGAAAGAGTTGTGTCACAAAATCATTTAAATTTTAAATGTTTAGATCCAAATTTTATTACTTTTTAATTAAGCTAGATTAATCTTAGTCAAGCTTAACTAAATTGTAGCCGATCTAATTAAAATGAGTTTCGACGTTCTTTGGATTCAATTAAAGTTTAAATTTGATTTTGATTTAAACACAAAATCAAATTTTCAAATCATTTTTGTTTTTAAACAAAATAGAAAATTTAACATCATTCACTTACACTCGTATTTCAAAAAACCGAGCTATCTTTCTTGCTGCTGGTAGAAAAGGTTTCAAGAATTCAAACAAAGCAAACCAAGCTGCAACCAATCAAACAACAGCAGCAAATCAAACAAAAGCTGCAAACAAGCAAACATCAGCAGCATATCAAACAATAACAGCAATTCATTATTTGACAACACAAACATTCAATTGTACATCAGTCACATTGAGAAAGAACTGATGCACTTACATTTATGTGATCTTGCAAACTAAAACAACACATTGTCTAATGATTTGATCTAATGCAGGTCAGAGATGGAACAATCTCAAAGAAATGATCAAGCACAAATCAAGACATTAAATCAACAAAACATCAGGTTAGCTCAAGAGATGAACCAGTTGCAAGACAAAATGGTTCAACAACAAATCAAACTTGAAGAGTTAACTGCTAAGCTTGCAAAAGGCACAAACATCAACAACATAACCATTCCTCCATTGCCTGAAATTCCTAAAGACAGAAAGATCAATCTATGCTCATCAGTTTGCATAGATGAAGTACAGGCATATCGGAAATATTTCAACAATATATCATACATGATAAAGGAGGAAAGAGCTTCACATGCAGAGGAACTACAAACTTTTTCAAATCAAATCAGTTCACTAGAGAAAGAAGTTGATAAATTGCTTAAAAAAATTCACAAGCTGAATGCTCAAGCAATTGAACTCTCTGTGAAATTAACAAACTCAAAGGCTGAAGTTGAAGCGAAAATATCAGAAGCAAGTACAACCAAAAAAATAAAAAACTTGTAACATTACATTGACTGTCTAAATCAATCAATCACAACAGAAAAGGCTACAAATGCAGAATTGAAGATACAACATAAAGCCTTTGAGGATAAAATCAATTCTCTTCTCAAGGATGTAGACAAACTCCTTGGAGAAAGATTTAGTCTTCAAGCTCAAGTTACAAGACTCACTGAGTCTTTAACAAAGATAAAAACAGATCATGCATCAACAGATGTTGAACTTGAGAATTTAAAGATGACTGCCAGCAACTTGGAAGAACTACTTAATGCACATAGAGATCAAAAGAAGAGTGCCGGAACTACATACCATGTTGTTCCTCCTCCTTACAATGATAACTACATAGAAATGCCAACTTTAATGACAAGTTCAGTCAAAGAAGATTCAAATATGCATGATCATCATCCAACAAACAAACCATCCACTATCACTCAAATCACTTCTCCTAAAACAGCATCAAAGCTGTACCTCAAACCAGAATCACCACAGAATGAAACCTTTCATTCCTGTGACGGTCAAGATGGAGATCCTGCAAGTGATGACAGTGATGAAGAAACCAACCAACCAAACAATGCAACATTGGCATGTACTAATCATGTCATTGAAGAAATCAATCCAAAACAAACACAACCACATAAATCCAAAGAAGCAAAGCCTGACAACAAACAAAAGGCAATGGTTCTCTATGAGAAATTCAAACTAGCAGGATTCCTTGAACCAAAATTGCCTAAGGCTAAACTTAAGGCAAAGATTAAGATGGAGTTAAAGACCAAGCAGAAGCCGGAGGTACAAGAAATTAAAGAACAGGTCAAGAGGAAGAAAACCAGATCTAAAAGAAAGAAGAAAAATCAGATCAAGTCCTCTACACCTGATCCAAACCAACCATCAACTTCAAAGGCTACATTAGAAACTCCAAAACAATAACCAATTCTCTACTAGACATGCAATTCAGATTCACACAACACTTCTGAGTGTAAAAACACTGAGAGTGATACATATATATGTCCTCACAAGAGAAAGCAACAAAAACAACCAAGACAAAAGGATGTGAAGTTCCAATCAAATCCAACTTCATCATTCAAGCCTAAGGGAATAAGAGCCATACCTACTCCTTACTGCTTAAATTATGACATAGAGAATCATACCACTTCAAAGTGTTCATACAACAACTCTCCAACATCACAACACAGAAGAGGTCAAAGATCTTATCATCCATCAGAGTCATACTCACCAAGATCGAATCATGAGTACTACAACAGACGTCATAGCTACTCTTCTCCTCGATCACATCGGCATGGGTATGATTTCAAACATTATGATATTCATGATTATTGGGCACCTAGACATTTTCCTAGTTCATACACACAGCATAAGTATGACAGATATAGGAATAATGCTTGGCATAATGGATATCATAGAAGATCACATCCATTAAATTATTATAATCATGATTATAATTCGTATGATGAATATGATCACATGCCTAGGAGAAACAAACATGATCAAGGACAAAGATCCTTTGCAACACCCCCATAAAATTTTCAACAGCAAACTAGATTTTCTAAAGCAACAAAAAGATTTTCAAAAGCCAAACAAACTCCTTTTGTTAAACAAACTAAAGTTGAGTCAGTTGGTTTAAAAACAAAACAATTTCAGGAGTTGACTCTGATATATCATCAGATAAAGCAAAATCATACACATACGAGCAAGTCACATATAAAGATGCTAATGGACAGCTCAGGACAATAATGGCCTAGGTTGAAATATCTAACTGATTTGCTAGTGTGATAGGGACAGTTATGGAGGCCTGCCAACCCAAGAAAAGTTAGTAGTGGCTGATCCCTTCCCATGACAGGAACGTTCTTCCTGCTCATGATGTTTATGATGCAACTGAGCCAAATGGAGCAGAAATTAACCATGACTCAATGCAGGACATCAATCATTAATAGAAACTATGATGGCAATGCAAGAAACAACTGACGTTTCATTCCATCTTCTTAGTCTGATTACATTGCTACATGGACTAACTATTGATGATCACTATTGAATTGATAACACATATGCCATTTCTTTATTTTCTCAAAAACAAAAATCCTAAAAATTAGAAAATCAAGAAAAGTCCAAAATTATTTCTATTGAATCTTCCTGTATTTACATGAGAAATAATAGTACACTCATCTACTATCTTCTTCATCTATTTTTCAAAATCAATAAAGACTGACAAGGCTTTGTTTGATATGTTAGTAGGCTCAGCTTGGATTCAAGATAAGCATATTTGTGATGAACTAAATCAATATGCATTATGGACCAAAACCATCTTTGGGTATTGGTAAGCAATGACTTTTCCAAGTGTCTGCTTGTGTGGTTAACTAAACACACCATGCGAAAATGGTTTATAAATTTCTCATTGATAAAAGCATCTATTTCTCCTTTGTTGTATGTAAATACAGACCTGGAGTAAACATAAGGACAACTTTTGTTGTGCTGAGCACAGACCTAGTTGACCTTGTACTAAAAGTGTTGATGCATGCCAAAAAGGCAAAGAAAAGAAACCCAATATGGATCAAAGCTAAAAGAATCCTACTGAGGATCAACTTCCAAAGTGAAGTATAAAATAATCTCAATGTGGATCAAATCTAAAGGAATCCCAAAGTGGATCATATCATGAGAATTTATACTCTAAGTAGTCTGGTTCAAGTTGTAATAAAGTGCCACCTTGCATTTCATGAGGAGGGTTATTCTTCCATACTTCTGAGTGTGGGGTACTCAATTAGCATATCTAATCAAACCTAAACATGATAAATATCACAAAGTGTTGACAATAGATCCTTGCATGAGTTTAAGTGGACAAACATACTTACAATCAACTTTGTTCTTCTTCTATGTCTATTCCAGCTTTAAACATTCTTAGATGTAGAGGATTTTAGATTAGTATGATCTCATTGCAGTTGATGGATTCATGCTTGTAAATATCATAAGTTTAAAAAAAACTAAAATTCCAAAAAGATTTGTCATTTTTAGTATTTTTCTTAGTTTTGGCAGATTTACATGTGTTATTGATTTAGGAGTGAAACTTCCATGCAATACCTCTACCGAGGGGATTTAGACTTTTGCAGGTATTGAATTGCACAACATGCCTAAGTTTCTCATTCAGTTCAAGATGTCAAATGAACACTCCTGTTTCCTTCAAAGATCTCTTGCCAGTTGCTGAGAACTAAGAATCCTCCTCTTGGTGTCTCATACACAAAAGTTCATCACCCTCCAAAGATTTTGTTGAGCGAGAGTATACGTCAAGTCTGAAGATTGTCTGATGCTTCTCCTTCACTTTTGAAGTTGAGATAAAGCTGCTAATATTGCTACCTATGCAATCCACAGTGTATGCAAACGGGTGTATTTTCGAGTCTTCAAAATAAGACTAGAAGATCAAGCTGATGAAACATCCATCAAGTGCTAAAACAAAGTCTATTTCTCATTGTCTTTTTTTAAAGCTTCTAAGAAGATGCTACCAAAAAGGGGGAGAAGACTGCACTTCAAGACTGCACATCAATCAACATCCAAGGTTTTGATAATCATAAGGTTTTGGCAGCATCATCTTAGGGGGAGTATTGTTGGACTATTTGAAGATGATACTTACCAAAACCTAGGTGCCGAATCTCATGATGATTACCAAAACTGACACGGTAAAGCTACGCTAAAAATATGATCAAAAAGAAGAAAATTGACCAAAGTCAAACTTGGTCAAACTTAGTCAACAATGGTCAAGGTCAACAGTCAACATCAAAGGTTGTCCTGAGTGACGTCAGCACCCAACAGTCATGCATCAGCAATAGAGAATTTATCAGGCTTAGAACAATATTTGTGTAATCATTAGGACTTAAATGTAATTTTATTCATTTTTGTAAAGAGTATAAATTGACTAAGTGTAGTCATTTATACTCTAATCAACCATGAGAAAGCATTCAAGCATTATCTATTCAAGCAAACGGATTTAGTCTAGGGAGAGAAACATAAGGTTGAGTGTATGTGAGAGAAGTTGTTCTTGCAAACTCCCTTGTAATCTCCTAGCAAACATACATATGAATGAATGATATATTTTATGAATATGTGTTCTTGAATTGTTCATCATTCATTCATCATCCATTCATCATCATACATTCAATCTTGCATCAGATCTTCACTTGAAATTATCAACGGGTTTGTGAGATTCCGCATCACAGATCCGATAAACGACAACAATACGATTGCAATATTCGATCCATCCAGCAGAATCGATGGTTTCCACATTAATCTTCTTCCATTCTTCTTCTGAGTAGTCAGCTACTTCTTTTGGTATCATGCCACCACCAGCAGCAGCTGAAGTGGTGCATGGTACATGAGGTCCGGAGATAACACTGAAGTGGTGCATGGTACATGAGGTCCTGAGACAACAGATCCCCACATCCTGCTGTCTTGAGACTAGATGAAGCCTTCCATTCTTTGGTACCAAGTATCAAAGTCATCAGGAGTGATCCGTGGAGATTTTGTCATAGTACCGGTTTCCATATCAGCCTTGATAAGAGCTGCCATTTGAGTTGTTAAGTGTTTTGTGAAACTAAAGGATTTAAGATGGTGAGATCTTACAATCAAGAGCCTAAAATGCTCTGATATCAATTGCAGGACCATTAAAAGGGGTCAATAACAGTTTAGGGGGAGTATTGTTGGGTTCAACAATTGAATAAACTGAAGCTTACCAAATGATAATCAGAGCCAACTGAAGATCTCATTGTACAAGTTCAGAGACCAAGTTGATGAACAGAAGAAAAACAAATACAAGACAAGTCAACAAGACAAAGTCTACATCAAGACAAAAAGAAAAGTCAAAATTAGGTCTTGATGTAATAATAGTATAAATAGACCTACTAGTGCATTTTGCAAGTGTGGTTCATGTGTGTATGTATCTGATGGTGTAAATCACCACCCAAGGAGAATTCCTCCTTTGGGTGGGTTTGATTCCATCATTTGCTTATGATTCTCGTTGTAATTTGTTCTTCAACATCAATGAAATCATAACATTATTATCATCATTCTCTTTGTTCTCTGATTCACACACCTCCACCCATCTTAATTTTGAAATTTTCAGATCTGAAAATAATGAATCCTAAGATCCAGGCTCATTCAATCTGAAATATTGATTTAGCAAAATTCCACATCCATCTTTTGTAATACATCCGCATTTCTTCAAAATGAACAAATGCGGATGACAAGCAAAACATCCACATTTCTTTGATGTTTTACATCCACAATCAAAACGAAGAAATATGGATGTTTTGCTTGTCATCCGCATTTGTTCGTTTTGAAGAAATGCGGATGTATTACAAAAGAAATGCGGATGTGAAATTTTGCTAAATCAATATTTCAGATTTAATGAGCCTAGATCTTAGGATTCATCATTTTCAGATCTGAAATTTTCAAAATTAAGATGGGTGGAGGTGTGTGAATCAGAGAACAAAGAGAAAGATGATAATAATGTTATGATTTCATTGATGTTGAAGAACAAATTACAACGAGAATCATAAGCAAATGATGGAATCAAACCCACCCAAAGGAGGAATTCTCCTTGGGTGGTGATTTACACCATTAGATACACACACACATGAACCACACTTGCAAAAATGCACTAGTGGGTCTATTTATACTATTATTACATCAAGACCTAATTTTGACTTTTCTTTTTGTCTTGATGTTAACTTTGTCTTGTTGACTTGTCTTGTATTTGTTTTTCTTCTGTTCATCAACTTGGTCTCTGAACTTGTAAAATGAGATCTTCAGTTGGCTCTGATTATCATTTGGTAAGCTTCAGTTTATTCAATTGTTGAACCCAACAATCATAAAAATTACTTTATATTTCTCAAAGTAATAAAAAAGAATCCGAAAATGATAAGAAAGTTAAAGTGATATGATTTCTAATAACCATTTCTAATTCATTAGCCATAAATTTATTATGAAAACTGGGTTCATGAAAAAAATTTGGTACATATGTTTTTCAACCTTGAATGGCATTCACAATTACAAAACATAAGTTTATAACTCTTCGTTTAAATATAGATGCTACCCATCAAAAGTTTACCCAAAAGTACCATAGCATTAACATAATATAAATCACACCATTAGTTCATCATAATTTACATAATGTTTTACTAAATTAGAATGATAAAAGAAGCTTAGCTTATAGTGAGCTTAAACATAACAACAAAGATAGAAGATAGTAATGAAATCATCGGTAAATTAGAACAATTAAACTGGTGATCCACTGTGGATGATGTTAAATGATCCCGAGCTTCTTCTAAGTGTTGAATGGACCTTCGAAGCCTTCCAAGTACTTCTAAAGGCTAGGTTCCTGAGAGGCAACACCAGCACTTCTCCTCCTAAAGGCTCCTTTTAAAGTTGCAAATGAGCTTCTGTTTATAGGTTTTCTAGAGTGTTGGGCACAACCCTATGCCTTATTAGGCACGACCCATGCTAGAACGATGTAAGTAAAAGTTAGTCAGTTTGTACACTCAAAAGTAGTTGGGGCACGCCCCCTACCTCCGAGGGCACACCCTTATGCCTCTTGTCGACGGATAGTATTTTTGTCCTATCGGACTTACCAACACGGGGGTGTGCTAAATTTAGCACGGGGTGTGTTCTAGTGGTCGCTTTCTTTACTTTTCTCCTTGTTTAAGCTCCTTTGTTCATCTTGGTCTTTTTTAAACTTGAAAACACAATTTAAACGATTTAGGTATCAATTCATTACTTTTGTAAGAGTTTTGGAAATATTTAATGTATAATTGTAGTGTTTTATATGTATAATGTTGGGTTCAACAATTGATAAACTGAAGCTTTCCAAACCATAATCAAAGCCAACTGAAGATCTTATTGTACAAGTTCAGAGACCAAGTTGATAAACAGAACAAAACAAACACAAGACAAAGTCAACAAGACAAATTCAACATCAAGACCACAAGAAAAGTCAAAATTAGGTCATGATGTAATAACACTATAAATAGAACCACTAGTGCAACTTGTAATGTGTGGTTTTTGCAAAGTGTGTGAGTGGCTGATAGTTCTTAAGTGTGTGTTTTTCATGGTGTAAATCACCACCCAATGAGAAATTCTCTCCTTTGGGTGGGTTTGATGTTCATCCATCTTTGTATATGTTTCTTCATTGTAATTTGTTATTCAATGTCAATGAAATCATAACATTATACGTTACACACACATCCTTGTTCTTCGATTCACACACTTCCACCCATCTTTAATTTTGAATTTTCAGATCTGAAACTGATGAATCCTAAGATCCAAGCTCAACGAATCTGAAATATTGATTCAGCAAAATGGTATCAGAGCTGTTGGTTGCTGGGTTTATGTATGTTTTAGATCTGTTTTCATCTTTAAAGGTGTTTACAAAAAGAAGAAAATCAGAAAAATGAAGAACAACGCATCTGTTCATCAAAAACTCATCTGTTCATCAACAAAACACAAACAAAATCAGCAAATCTGTTCTTGTTTGCTTCGAATTGAAGTTAATAAATCATTCCTCACATTATCACTTCGATTTCAGAGCAATTGTAACAGATCCAAAGCAAAATCAACGAAGAACATCTATTTGAGCAGAAGAATTCAGAACCGAACATCTCGGGTCGATGATGAACTGTTTCAGACTTCGAACAAGGGGTAATTGATGTCGATTCTAATGTTTATCCGAGATCTCAGGTGTTCAATTACATGACTTCGAGGCTATCTACAAAGATCTCTAACAAAAATTATTTCAAATGAAGCTGAAATCGATATCGATGAACAGGGAACACTAATGCGGATGCTTGGGATAAATGCGGATGAAGTATCTGAAACCAATGCGGATGATTTGTGCTAAATGCGGATGAAGTGTTCTTTCGCATTTGGAACAGTAAAACTAATGCGGACAACAAAGTGTTCTTCCACATTTGAAACAGTAAATGCAGACAGTTCACCCGCATTTGCTACGGTAAATGCTGATAAGTTAACTTTGTTCACCCGCATTTGCTACAGTAAATGCGGATGGGTAAAATTACTTCTTCCGCATTTGTTACAGTAAATGCGCTCAGATTATGCGCCGGACATAAAACAAATGCGGATGTTTTTGTCATCAATGCGAATGAGATCCAAAGGTACACAAGAAATGCGGCTGTATTGGAAATCAATGCGGATGAGATCAAAATGTACACAAGAAATGAGGCTATATTAAAAACCAATATGGATGTGATGTCAACAAATGCTGTTGAAGAACAAACAAATGCTGATGTTAACAAAGAAATGCGGCTGTCATGTAAACAAATGTGGATGTTGAACATACTAATGCGGATGCGGATGAGTTCCAAAAGATGCAGCTGATGTATGATCAAATGCGGCTGAAGAGTTGCACTAATGCGGATAGTGCAAATCGAATGCTGATAACAAATGTGGCTATTGAACATGCAAAATGCAGCTGGTTCATACAAATGTAGATGCTTATCTCAACAAATGCGGATGTTAATCACCCAAATACGACTGCCTGATCAACAAAATGGGCAAAACCTGGGCTACGAGCCTCCGTTTCCGACGTGCTACCAGTCAAAACGACCGCGGAAACAAGGGCTAAGTCATGGTAACCTGCCGTAGGAGGTTATCCCGTTATTTTTCCAAAATAAGGCCTCTAAATGGGTTTTTGGGCCACTTTTGTGTCTTTGAGCTTTGATTTCCTTCCGTCCACTGCATCACAAATGCTCATGTTTTGAGTAACTAATGCAAATGTTAGCTTACTTCAAACAAATGAACATCCAACATCAACAACATCAATAACATCAACATCAACAACATCATCAACAACATCAACATCAACAACAACATCAATAACAACATCATCAACAACATCAACATCAACAACAACATCATCAACAATATCAATATCAACAACAACAACATCATCAACAACAACAATATCAATGAACAGATGCCTACAATAAACAGAAAACAAGAAACATGATGAATACAGATTGCAACCAACAGGCACATCTAATTTCACATTCAACAGAAAAGAAGATATCAACCTTGGTCACATTATCACTGATCCATTCAAGGATTTGTACAACTGTTAGAAACTCTTTCTGAAGTACTTGGAACCATCCATTATCAAGTTAATTCATAGATTCAAAGAGTTGAAGTGTCTTCAAGACTGACTTATGTTCCTGATGCTGTTTATTGAAGTTCAAAGCCTCATCATATGCCTAATACATTCTAATCCTTTGAGTGTGATATGAACAAACAGTAATCCAAAAGTGATACACATCATATCCTATACGTTAAGTATTCTCAAAGTGATTCTATCCTTTATCAGAAATACATTAGGAGAAGCTTAATCTGAGGGGGAGAACTACAGTGAACTGTGTCAGAACATCAGTTGATCAAGAAGACATGTGACAGAGAAGATCTTCAAAGTCAAAGTTTGGCAAGCATCAATTTAGGGGGAGTATTGTTGGGTTCAAGTTCAGAGACCAAGTTGATAAACAGAACAAAACAAACACAAGACAAAGTCAATAAGACAAAGTCAACATCAAGACCACAAGAAAAGTCAAAATTAGGTCATGATGTAATAACACTATAAATAGAACCACTAGTGCAACTTGTAATGTGTGGTTTTTGCAAAGTGTGTGAGTGGCTGATAGTTCTTAAGTGTGTGTTTTTCATGGTGTAAATCACTACCCAAGGAGAAATTCTCTCCTTTGGGTGGGTTTGATGTTCATCCATCTTTGTATATGTTTCTTCATTGTAATTTGTTATTCAATATCAATGAAATCATAACATTATACGTTACACACACATCCTTGTTCTTCGATTCACACACTTCCACCCATCTTTAATTTTGAATTTTCGGATCTGAAACTGATGAATCCTAAGATCCAAGCTCAACGAATCTGAAATATTGATTCAGCATATAATTTGGATCACATCAATATATAAAAATTAGAAAATATGTAGTGTAATAAAATATGTATTTGGAATACAAATTGAAGAATAAAGGTATTTTCAACAAAAAAAATATTTCATCACATACCCCTCAATAATTATTGTAATCAAAAAAAACTTCCATTGCCAAGCTTGGAACTAGAAAATAACATACTTGAACCCTACATTATTATTGTGACATAATGTTTTTTTTCTGGCATATGTGGTCGGTGCCTTTAACTTGATCTTTAATTATGTGATATAATACCTTTTGTTTTGCTTGATGAATATTAAAATGTATATGTCATCTTGAACTTGTAGGGTAGTTTTTGAAAATTATCACTTAAAAAGCTGAACATTTCAAATCTGGAGGGCATATGTATGCCATTTATGTTGTTAAGAAATAAAAGATGCCTTGAATGGGGCTTAAAAATTTTGTTTTCTTTGTATTTAGAATACTCTTCAACATTTGTAACTTTATCATGTCTTTGAAGTGTTGCCTAAAAAACATCCATGATGACTAATAACTTTTTGGTTGTGAAGTTTAGGTGTCTAGAATTAATGTTCGGTGATGAGGCATTAACCTTAACTTATTAGTTATCGGATTATACAAACCAGCTTATTTCTTTCATTTATGATACCACACCATCATTTTAATCGCTAAATTTTGTTGGCTACCTACCCTGGTTTTATGTAAAAATTATCATCAACATGGAAAACGTATGAATGTGTCGAGATGAAGAGAAAGGTTGGTTTGTTGGGAAATAATGAATGAAGTTGAAACCATGACTGGTTTCAAAACCAGTATGTTAATGGATTTAATACTCATAGGGTACTTGGTTATGATAATCAGGTTAATACACAGGGTACTTGATACTCATAGGGTACTTAGTTTTGCTAATGAACACCAGTAAAATGTCTCTACTAACAAGAACAACAAAAACTCCGATACATATATTTGTTTAGTACTAGTTTGGTTAACAACAAATGAGGTTAGATTTCTTATAAGTTACTAAGAACATATATATAAAGCAAAGGAATGTCATTATTATCCAATACATCCGGAGATAGTTTCACTGTAAACGTTTGTTAAGATAACTTCAAGTTTCGGCTTTACAACAGCTTTTTAATACCTGTTAATTTAATAACAAATACATTAAAGTTTATATTTGTATATAATATTTTAATTACAATTTTTTTATGTTTCTTAGTGTTTATATTGCATGTTAGGATCTTGGATGCTCTGAATCAGTTGGAGCATATTAGGTAGAGGTGTATAAAAAAACCGGTTCGGAAAAAACACTGGTCAAAAAAATCAGACCGGTTTGAAAATAAAAACGGTTTGAGCCAAATCGGTTCCCAACCCAATCCGAACCGCCGATTTGTTCACTAGTTTGGTAGCCCCACACCTAAAATCGATTTTTATAACCGGATCAAAAATAAATCAGACTAAAGTCTTTGTTAAGAAAATAAATTTTGCAAGTCAAAATGGTGTAATTAATAGTTTCAAAGTACTATCATAATCTAAATACCATATCGAAGCAAGTTGATAACATGATTAGACTCTCGTCTTGTATTAATCTTGCCTAAAAGACTTTAGCGACTTTACGCAAATAATCAAATTAATGCAATTAAGGGTTTGGATGATGTGTATCAACCAATCAGGACAGGTCTCCTAACTAAGGAATCTCTTCCCACATTAAAAATATTTTCACTATCAAGAAGTATCTCATAGAGGCTTAGACACTATTTCAAAAGGGCAAAATGTTGATTTTGTATAAAAAAGTAATTAATTTTTTGAAAAATAAGAAAGGAAATAGCATGGCCCTAATCCTAATAATACAACAAAACTAGTCATACCGTTGAAAGGTGTTATAAACCAGTTGTGTACCCGCCTGGTTGAGATTGAAACATGGTTTAGTTTTGTACAGGGAGATAACAACGTCAAGTCTAGCAAAACTGTTACAACTAAGAATTCTACTTCCAGTTTGACTTTTACTGCTCCATCTCTTACTATTGACCATATTTCAAAACTATTAGCACTATTAGGTGACAAATCTGGTGAAATTTCTCATGGTAGATATATAGGAGGTAACTCATAGTATCTCTAGTAATTGCTTTAATAAAGTTCATGTATAGTTTCACATCTTGATTATCGCCCCTTCTAATTAGAATATTGACTCTAGGGCAAACCAACATATGGTTAAATCTCACAAAGGTCTTTCAAATCAAATAGATATATTTTGATGTAATGTCAAGATTAAATATCCAGTTAGCATAAAGTAACGGTAACCAACATTAGGTGTATGGAACTAAATGATAATGTGATTTTGTATGATGTCTATGTTGTGTCTGAGTGTCGTGCAAATCTTATGTCAGTATATAAACTAGTTAAAGATAACAAGTTGTCCATGACTTTCGATGAATATAATTGCTACACCTAGGATTCCATTTCAAAGAAAAACCTAGTGACTAGTAGCTAAATAGACGGCTTGTACTATTATGGTGATGCTTCTATACCTTTGAAGGTCTATTTTAACAACATCGTGGTAGTAAACTTATGGCATACTAAGTTAGGTCAATCATCACCTCAGGTTTTAAAGATGTTAAATGGCACCTTAAAAATAAAAGTTTGAGATAATGTGTCACCCTATGATACTTGTTATAGAGCCAAACTTTGTAGGAAACCTTTCCCTCTTAGTGACCACATGTCCTGAAACATCGATGACCTTGCTCACTTAATGTCTAGGGTCCTACAAAGAAAGTAGTAGAGAAGGATGTAGATATTTTTTTACTATGGTTGATGATTTCTCTAGGGGTGTCTAGGTTTACTTATTAAGACATAAAAATGAAGATTTCTTTAACATTGACTCATATGTTAGTCTTATAAAAACCTAATCCGGAAAAATTGTTAAAATCTTTAAAAGTGATAATGGATCTAAGTCTCTAAACAGTCAAATGAAACAATTTTTTTAATCAAAAATGACATCCTTCATCAAACCACATATGCCTATACACCTCAGTAAAATGAAATTGTTGAGAGAGACAATCAACAGTTACTTAATGTTGTTAGAGCCTTAATGTTTTAATCTGGTCTTCCATTTAGATTTTGGTTTGGATGTGTGCTAAGTGCTACCTATCTTATTAACAAGACTCCATCCCCTATTCTCAGTGGCAAGTCTCCACGTGAACTCATTTCTAAATTTAAACCTTCTCTGGTCCACCTAAGAAAGTTTGGTTGTTTGTGTTTCAGCACTATCCTAAACAATTCTAACAAATTCAGTAACAATATTGAAAAGTGTGTTTCTTGGTTCGAAGCTTTGATAAAAAAAATTGTAACAAACAAAGCAATCACATAAACTTGTGATATTTAAACAACTTATCTAACATAAATGTTTTTATAGAATATTTGAAAACCCGATGTATTTAAGTTTTTTATTTACACGAAGACGCTGATGGTAAGTTATATATTATATTATACAAGGGCGGTGGGGGAGGAGGCAACTTCAAGGTGAGGGTAGTGCGGGTACCCTCGGGTACACCGCCTCCGCCTATGGGGTTCCAACATGCGGGTATATTAAGCGGCTTTCAAAACCTGCGGCGAGTATGTGACATTTTACGTCGTTAAAAATTATTTTCATATAATAATATTATCGTGATCTCTTTAGAAAAAGAGAAAAATGTATGATGGCAGTGACGCCACCTAATAGAGCATTTTACGGTAGATGGAATATTAGGTGATAAATCTCTTACATTTAATTTTTGTCTTTATTTGTATTTGTTAAATATTACTATTTTAATCAATTTTTATTAATTTTTCTATCTCTCTCACTCATTAAAAAAAATTATAAATGGTGACTAATGAGTTAGTAAACATAAGAACTTTTTATTTAATTAATATATATTTTATATAAATTATGTGTAAGAAAAATTATAAATGAAGAGATGGAGTAAATTTTATAAGTTTTCTTTAAAATAAAAAGGCCCTTAAGGGGGGCGGGGTGGGCGACCGCCCAGGGCCCAATCTCCTCAGAGGCCCGAAATTTTTAAAAAAAATTATAATATATATGTATGTATATATGTTTTTTAAAAAACAATTATAAGCTATTAATGAACTAATTAACAAACCCAATAGCAATTTGATTATTTTGACCTATTGAAAGTTAGGGCCCATTAAAATTTTAATTAGTTTAGTCCATTATTATTTATCCAATCTAAATTCATTTCAAAACCACTAGGAGAGTTTTATGATTCGCTTAAATAAGTAAATTATATTAATTTACTACAATACTTTTGTTATTGGTAAAACAATTATTATTATATTATAGACATTTTATATATACGTTATTGACTTTATAGTATGGAGGCCTGTTTTTTTCCTACTTGCTCAGGCCCAAGAATTTTTGATGACTTTCGGAACCGGCTTGAAAAAGATAAATATAATTATAAGGGTTCAAATGTGAATATGAGTTAAAAGAAATATCAATTTCTTCTTTTTCATGAGTTTTTTATCAAATAAGTGTAAATAAAAAACTTATTTGTCAAAATAGTGTGGTTTGAAAATGATTTACTAAATTAGTGTTTTCCATATATTTTTTTTTCTCTCTCTTATATTATTGGATATTCTATAAACGATTTTCATTAACGTATTTTAATGACCTCATAAAGTTTTAGAAATGTTCTTCATATAGAACTTTTATATAGTTTTCCAAACTTATTTTTTATTTATTTCAGAATGAATTTAAAATGTTTAATCGTTTTATGAAATCGTTCTATTAAAATATAACTATTCTTGATTCTTGATTTCTTTAACTTTTTATAAATGGAAATGATAGCGTCTACTTTAGCTTTTTTCATGTTTGTAAATTCATTTGACAATAGGTTATGGGTTACAATTTATAAAAAAAGGTTAAAAAAAGGTTTTAATTATATTTATCACCATAAATAAAAATTAATTTTACGTTCTTAATTGTTCTTTTTTTTGTAATTCATATATGCTTTATAGTTAAAATGGGTATTCTTTGTTTTCCCAGCAATTGCAATGTTAAGCTTAGTAAAACATAGATTTAAATGAAAAGATTATTCGAATACAAAGAAAAATAACCAAACAAAGTTATATATTTTAATATATTTTAGATAGTAAATTACTATTATAAATTTTATATTAAAAATAAATTAAATCCAAATAGAAAAATAAAATAAAATATTTGTTTCGTAAAAGAAGGAGCACCAAGATTAAACATATTAAAACAAGTTAAAGAAATAAAAACAAAGTTTCTTTCGAAAGCTGTTACGAAAAAAGACTTTTCTATTTTAATACCACAACTAAACATTTTAAAAACTATTTTTGTAAAATATTTCGAAGCATATATATGGACGTACAGCTAAAATAGTCATATTTAAAATCATTTCTAAATCTATTAAGATATTAAATTTAATAAAATTAAAAGAACATTCAAAAATATCTTATGACAAAAATACAATGAGAATACGAGAGAGAAACAAAAGAATTTAAAAAATACACTACTTTGATAAATATTTTCAAACTACACTATTTTAGTAAATAATTTTTTGAACTACATCTTTTTGAAAAAAAAAAACTCATTTTTAAATAGCAAACAGAAAAATAAAATAAAATATTTGTTTGGTAAAAGAAGGACCACCAAGATTAAACATATTAAAACAAGTTAAAGAAATAAAAACAAGTTTTCTTTCAAAAGTTGTTACGAAATAAAAGACTTTTCTATTTTAATACCACAACTAAACATTTTAAAAACTGTTTTTATAAAATATTACGAAGCATATATATGACGTACAGCTAAAATAGTCATATTTAAATTTATTTCTAAATCTATTAAGATATTAAATATTAAATTTAATAAAATTAAAAGAACATTCAAAAATATCTTATGACAAAAATTCAATGAGAATATGAGAGAGAACAAAAAAGTTTAAAAAATAGACTACTCTGATAAATATTTTCAAACTAAACTATTTTAGTAAATAATTTTTTGAACTACATATTTTTGAAAAAAAAAACTCTTTTTTAAGGGTAAGATTATAGTAAAAATGGTATGTAATCTAAAGAATTTAAAAAGTATTATGCGCTTGACACATGTCATTATATTATTTTAAATAGCAGACCATTTTGCAAACAATTCAGCTCATTGTGTATCATACGTTCATTATGTCAAATATCAGTTTATTGTGTCATATATTTTACATCATTTGTTATATATATATTCATCATTGTGTTTTACGTTTTAGATTATTTTGTGTTGTTTTTGTTATTATTTTTATAGATTATATTTATTTGTTATCTATCATTGTATTTTACTATTGAAAATATACAATGATATATTTTTACTAATGTAATTTTCAAAACACATAGTGTTAAAGGTAACACAATATATTATTTTTATTATTATTTTTTATAGATTATATAAACTTATTATTATCTATCATTGTGTTTTACACAAAAAAACACACAATTATGTTATTTAAGGGATTATTCTTCAAAATTCTTAGTTTTCAAAATAACACAATGACTATAAAAAAAATAAGACATTGTATTATTTTATTATTATTTTTAATGTATTAAATTAATTGGTTGTTAATTTATTATTGTGTTTTACATAGTAAAGATACATAACAATGCTATTTCACCATTGTATGTTTTTAAAATTTATTATTTTAGAAAAATACAATAGTATTAAAAAAACACAATAACTAATAAAAATACACAATGAATTGAATAAATACATAATGACAAGTAATGAGTTAAAAAATATAGAAAAGTTATTATCTTTTTATATAACAATACTGTAATCGTTTTAAAGATAAAAACACTTGTTTCATGGTGTAATTTTTATTTAAAAATAATGTTATATATAAAAATTATGATCGTTTAAAAAATAAAAAAACTTATAAAAAATCAACAAAAATTACTGTAACTAAAATATCTCTATAACAAATTTCTACCCCACTTCTTAAACTTTTTAATTTTAAAAATCTTTTAATTTAAAACTTTCTGTTTTCATAAACCCAAAAACGGCCATTAATTTAGTCAACCAAATTGATATATTTGTTTCTTGTTTTCTAGCGTTTAATTATATTATTGGATGTCAGAAATACGTGTAATGCATTATCCAATCCCAACTACACACAATCCCACACCCTCCCCTTTAAAAATCAACTCCCCCATGTGATCACTCACCCATTCACTACGAGTTTCTTCATCTCAATCGATCATCACCACCACCACCAAAGCAATCAATCAACCAACCATGTTAGCAGTGTTCCACAACACAGTCGCTAAGATCCCCGAGGGTCTACAAACCCCACAACAAGATCCACCCATCAATGCCCTCAACGATGCCTTTTTGTCCCAACACTTCACCGCTCTCCACCCTTCTGCTGTCACCATCAATCTCGCTGGCTCTGGGCTCATCTCCTACTCCATTGATAAGCAGAACCCTCTGTTACCCAGGTACCTACCACTTGTGTTCTTCGATTGATCTTATGGGTTTTTGTTATTTTTCGAGGAAGTTGATGTTCTTGTGGTTGATTGATTGATTGGTGTGGATCGTAGTAGATCTGATTGGTAGAACAAACCCTAGCTGAGAATATTGTAGTTGACATTCTTTTATTCTTTTTGGGGGATATGATTTGATTCTTTTTGGGGGATATGATTTGATTAATTGATTGTGATCTGTCCCTCAATTCGTGGATGAATCTTGATCAGTTTTACTTTGATCTTGAAGGTGAAGTTGGGATTGGTTTAGAACCCTAAATCTTTGGGATTGTGCTATGGCTGAAAGGCCATTTGGTGCTCGTTTTGCTTATGATCAATGAAACGATAGAGGGTTGTTGACGCAAGAAGTATATAAACATCTGTAACTATTAATTTGATGGGTTACATTAGGGGGTTATCTATTAGATAGCACTAGCTAAAGGTGTTAATGCGGTTCTTGTGGTTCTTTACTTAGAAGTTTGTGTAACGAATGCCCCCTGTATGTATATTATTACCACACGCGTCTATTTGTCAGCTTAACCCAAATCTCTACAGATTGTTAATATGGACTCTAAAGACTAGGTTTCGTGGGCTAAAACCGTCTTTGATGCTAGTTTAAACACATTCATTTGGTGTGAATATGTATCTATAAGTAGAATTTATAACCATGTGAATAAGCATTTATTACTTGAACTATCTTTGATTTGGGCATTTGGATCTTGGACTAATTTTGTTGTGATATTGTGTGCTTTTTGGTAGATTGTTTGCTGTTGTGGACGACATATTCTGCCTATTCCAAGGTCATGTAGAAAACGTTGCACCCTTAAAACAACAATATGGGCTAAACAAGACTGCAAACGAAGTGACAATTGTTATCGAGGCTTATAGAACTTTAAGGGACAGAGGTCCTTACCCTGCAGACCAAGTTATGAGAGACCTCCAAGGAAAGTTTGCTTTTGTTCTCTTTGACAGCACTACAAAGTCCACTTTCATAGCTGCTGTGAGTAATTTAATGATAGTTTATCAACATATTTTAATATTATTTTGTTCATTTGTCTTACAAATACTGTAATATCAATGCAGGATGCTGATGGTAGTGTTCCTTTCTTCTGGGGGGCTGATTCGGAAGGACATTTGGTGCTCTCTGATGATGTGGAGACTGTAAAGAAGGGCTGTGGGAAGTCCTTTGCGCCATTTCCTAAAGGTTTGCCTTTTATGCTTCTAACATTTCTTCGGTCTGATAAGTCTCCTTTAAATTGTAAACCGTTAGTTGATTATTATCCTACACTACTCATGTTGGAGTAAGTTGTTTCGAATTTGCATCCATTTTAGATTAAGGGGTAATACTTGATTTGGTAATGGGCAATAAAAGGTTTGGGTCAATACGAATACTTTTAAGTACAGCGTAAAATGGGTCGGGTTTGGGTTGTGTTGGAACATCCCATGGTTTCTTAGATAGATAATGTGTTAATATGAATTCCAAAGTATTTTGTTTTAACAATAACTTTATCTTTTTTCTTGTAAAAAGATTGGGAAAGTTTTATGCATCATGTGAATACAATTTCGAATGACTTTTAACCGCTCTACCCATATGACCCATTTTGTTTAGTTGAATCTTTTACCTTTATTAGCCTATGTGACACATTAGGAATTAACATAACCTACATTGACCCATTAGTATATAAACAGGTCGAAATTGCCACATTTTACCATAACTGTTCAAACATATCATATGAAGTGTGATGTTGTGAAATCCTTGTAATAATAATAATAATAATAATATTAATAATGCAGGATGTTTTTTCACAACATCTGGGGGATTGAGGAGCTTTGAGCATCCTTTGAATGAACTGAAGGCGGTGCCTAGGGTGGACAGTTCAGGAGACGTGTGTGGTGCAAACTTTAAAGTTGATTCTGATTCAAGGAAAGAGTCTGGAATGCCAAGAGTCGGGAGTGCTGCCAATTGGTCCCAACACTACTAAAAATAATATTGTTGTTTTTCCTATTATTGTGCTGAAAATGGACATGAAACTCTGTTATTTGCTTAAGATGGAACATGTGGTGTGTTGGAAAGAATTATATGTTCTTGTGAGAAAGAGAAAGGTGTTAGCAAACACCAGGTAATAAAAAAACTTTAACAGATCACTATGACATGTGTTTAAGGTTTTGGTCTATATCTGTTGATTCATGTTGATTCTTGATTTGGTACATCTGATATATAAAACACTGTTATTCATGTTCAAGTTCCTATTGATTCGTCAACTACCGCTGGGTATCATCCTGCTTACAACTGACCACAAGCCTATTAGTGTCCATTTTCTTACAATCTAAAGAGCTGATTTTACATCAATCCTGAATCCCAAAGGCATATCCGAAATAGTTAACACATTATTATCATTGGTAATCGTCTCTACCCCGTCTTTGATCACATCATTCCATACAAAAATGACATTTCTGAAGTGGGCTTTAGCCATGCTTTGTGCTTAGCATTAGCAGAAGAAAAGGGCAAGGTTAAATAGTCCAATACATAAACTAACAAAACGAAAAGAGTTGGAATATATTTTGGTCTGGTTTACAATAGAAAATGGATCTTTTTGTTAAATTGTAATAATTTTAAAAGAAATCATGGATAAAGGGATCTTTTGTTAAATGTTATAAGCCACAAGATGTAGGAGTTTGGCTTTTTGTACCCATCAAGTGTTGTATTGTATGTAGGGTTACAAACAAATCCAACTTCGTAGCAGAAAATTTGTTTGTTTACTACGAGTACAAACATTGTTATCTTCATTTAGTTAAATGAAAAAACACATATGTGTATTGAAAATTCTTTTACCTTTATAAACATTTAATAATCTATTTGAAAAATTGGATTATGTTTGCTCATGTGTGATCATTTTTATGCAAACATTATCTTTATATTATTATCTAATAAATAAAAATACATCCAAACACTTGTTATCATTGTATGTCATCTAATAATAAGTTTTCCTACCTCTCTCTACTCTTAAATAATAAGAACAATAGAAAGAAATATTTATTATATTTAATATTAAATATTAAATTTAATTATGAATGTATAATAACTATTCATTAATTAATAACTATCCATAATTAAAATTTTAAATATGTTAACTTCAAATTTTCAAATATATGTAATACATGAGTTATTCAATCCGTATAATAGACAATATTTAAAGCAAACCATGTATTACACTGGATTGTAACCTAGTATGTATATATAAACTAACAAATAGCAGAGCAAGCCTTGCAGCAACTGATAAAACTATTATTTTGTGACCTTGAGATCATAAGTTCAAACTATACAAAACAATCTTCTATACAAAAGTGGATGATAAAGCTGCTTATTAGATTGCCATCCCCTCACCGGATATCGAGAGCTAAGTTGAATGCTAGGTATATTTTTTAATAAAGTAACAAACTTACAAGAAAATGGATACCAACATGTTTTATGTTCTTCGTTTATAGAACAAATACAAAAAAAAATGCTTTTAACAAACGCACATGAACAAGAACGTTTATACATGATAGTGTTTGTCCTTCTAAACTCAAGGTCATTCATGTTAGTTCAATTCGATTAGGTCAATAGTTGATGGCTAAAATATCTAAGCTATGCATACAATAAGTAGTACTACTTTTTTTGTTTGTTTTATATGATGATTGAAGTCAATGTGATGGCTATTTTTTAAGGGATTACTATCGAATAGAGTATAATTGCATGACAAATATTTTGAATAACAGTTTTAAATGATAAAAAACTGACTTGTGATTTATAAATTATGAAGCACATATTTTGAATAACAATTTTTAATGATAAAAAACTGACTTATGATATATGCTTTTCAAAAAAATATTATAATTACATAATAATATAAATTCAATAACATAAGTCAAAATACAGGTTTATCTGCCCAACAACTACAACAATATAAATGATTAATTGATAATAATCCAGACCAAAAGATTAATAGTCCTCACCCAATTAAAATGCTACAAACACGAAACACCTGCTCAACTCTCCCGTGTTTTATCAAGTATTTAACAATACATATACCCGGTATGAAGCTCTATTACTTTCCGGGTCCTATTGCACCTAAACTTGTAAAATTACATATATACTCAAATCATACTTAAAGAGTATTGTATTTATGTATTTAAAACTTATGTTTTGGGAAAATATGTAATTTCAAGGGTGGAGAGGCGGATATATGTAATTCTCCCTAAGTTAGTTTAACAATAACCTTAAAACTATGTGTTTCAACATTAAATATCTTTATAAAACTATAATTTTCAACAAAAAATTATATTTCATTTATTAAAAAAAATTAGAAGGTTTTGTGCATGTGAATACAATTTCACATCACTTTTCACCAGCTTAGCTCATTTGACTCATTAAGTTAATCTTTTACCTGATTATTTCATTTGACACATCAGAAATAATTGTAACCAACATCGATCTATTTGTATATAAACCCGGTCAAAATTGCCACGTTTTATTGACTTAAACCTGTTCTATTTGATTTTACCACAAATGGTGAAATATCGTGAATGCAACTGTTTTTTATTTGCTTAAGATGGAATATGTGGTGTGTTAAAAAGATTTACATGATTGAGTTGTGAGAAACAAACCTTCACAAATGAGTCTCTAATATTAATATACTCAATAGACATCTGAAATGAAATATCAACATAAACATGTTTAAGGACTAAGCATGTACCAATGCAGCAACTTCAGTCTTTTGCATCTGCAATTCCTCCTGGGGTTATCTGAAATATGTGTTTTTTTGTCAAGAAAATAAACATGTGACTACAAGAGGCAAATTGAGCGCCTCAAAACACTATTTCTTTGAATTGGTTTAAACCCGGTCACAGTTGGGCATTCCAAACACTTTTGGCCAAAGTTTTTTTGATAATTGATAAGTTAATAAAATATGATCATGAAAGTTATGATCATTTCAATGATAATCTGAATATATGACCCTTATGAAACGTTTCTTTTTTAGTTAAGTTATGTATATATTACCCCTTTGAGACCAAACATAACCAAAGAGGCGCGTTTGTAAATGAATGGATCACTTCTAGATGCGATCATAAAGAATTAGTAACATTTTGACATAAAATGGCTTGTAAGGATATAGCTTCAGATTCTGGGAGATTTGGCGCATCAAAGACCTTGCAGACACGCTGTTCACCTTTGCCCTTCCTGAACATTAATCTCACAGTAGCTGCATGAGCAAGAACATGCCCTCCTGCTGGTTTCTTTGGATCAGATATGAACACCCCGCCACCTGGATCAGCTATAACTGCAACAAACATTAATGAATTGATCGTTTAAGGTTTTCATAGTAGATGTAAGAGAGCGTATTGTTTCCATGTTGATTAGTGAAGTTGAACCTTGGTTCGTCATATACACTGCTACATTGAATTCTTCAGCAATCTTGGTCAAACGAGAGAGCATCTGAGCCAGCTTTTGCTGTAAAAGATGATGTATGTAGTATGCATGAATGATGTCACTTTTGAACATGAATATAGAAGCATATCACAATCGCAAGCACCTGGCGCTCTGCAAGTTCTCCTCTTCCAGTGAAGTCCACACGGAACAAAGCAATGACAGAATCTACGATCTGGGAAATAATTTGATTCATAATGTGACTTAATATATTAGGAAATTAGTACAGGTTTCACTTGTTAGGATATTAGGGTCGACAAAGACACACCAGTAGTCTAAAAGGTTCTTCAGACATCTTTGCTGCCAACCCAAGGAGCAGATTGTATTGATGCTCATATGTGTATGCACGTGCATATATTATCTTCAGTTAAGTGGGTCAAAATGCAGTTAGTTACTACTAAAAATAGTGATATAATTAAGAAAGATGATTCATTACATTATCAAGCACAGCTCCAGCATCCATGCCAAACCTTTCAGCAATGGGTACAATACGATCAGGTCGGCTGCAAGCACATTTTATTAAGGAATAACTAGCAAAGGGGAACAAAGTTCCTTTGTATCATAGTAACAAAGGTAAAAAACAACTGGAAGGATACAAAGTTCCCTCTGTATCTATATAAGCAACCTTCCCGTTCCCTCCTTTCATGTTAGTAGGGAGCTGCAGAGTAAACCAGTATCCAGTAATCAACTAAAGAAATTCAGAGATTTTAAATTTTGCGATAGTGTTGAAGTTGAGTGATATTGGTTATATCATTATGTTCTCAAAGGATGGTCTTAGGATAAACATTAAGGTCAAACCAACCCCTGTAATCACAACATAAATAGCCTCACGATGAGAGAGGTAACCTGTGTTGTAACGCAGAGAGTATGAGCCAGCTGCGTCTTTCCAGACCTGCATAGTAACATTGACGAGGAAATTATAAGACGCATATCATGATCATCCATATGTAATCGAGTATATTAGTCGTTTGTTCTCACCTAAACTCGCCAAAAGCTTCTGTAATTTGAAGAGTTTCAATGCCACCTTGCCATATAAGCAAACAGTTAATAATCTACAGCTTTTATTTTGTGTGGGAGAAAGAAATCAATTTAGTAAATACCAAAAACATAAGAAATAAAATTTTCACCTCCTAAAAGCTCATCGAGTGTTTGACTTCCAGTAGTAATGCGGACAACAGCCTTTCTCTGTTCAACAAAGGATGACAGAATCATTTAATTCCCAAGCTAAACACAAATATCTAGTTACTTAACACAAATCATTTAAAACAATTTGCTAATGGAAGTTAACAAATGAGCCTCTTACTCTGAGCAGAGCATCACTTCCAGTGATATAGCCAAAGTTCTGAGTCAGAAATTAAGCAAAAAAAACACTTAAATGCTATAGAATAGAAACCCGAACTTTTATATAATCAACAGATTACTAACCACTATCTTCTCAGCAGCTTCACAAATTTTATCAACTTTAGCCTCAGATAAACCTTTTATACCAGTCAAGCTCTGTACCATAAAATAACTTTAGCTAGATGTTACTACAAACAATCAATAATAATCCAAAAACATGTTGTCTCTGATCACCTTCTTCGTGTGCATCATCAGGCCATTGCATGTATAGATCCCTGCATCTTGCAGCTTCTTCACATCTCCAGCATTTATTCCATGAGAAGTAACTGAATTAACATAAACAGGGGACTAAATCACACTACCATAAGAACATTCAGCGGTTAATCCTAGCTCCTAATCATGAAGGAACGGGAAAGTACTATAGGAATACTCACTTACGCAATGAAATCATCCAGATCAAATATAGATAGACACTTAAATATCCTAGAAAAGTTGCCGAACCACGCATCATTTACACACACGCAGAAACACACATTGACATCGATTTTAGTTAACTTGAGACGAGCAAATCGAAGAACTACAAGTTCGATTCCACAAACCTGAAAAATTCTTAACGATTTCGATTTTTGATAGAGTAATTGACATCGTAATGAGGATAACGCGTTACTTCAGATCACAAACATCAAAAATATGAATTACAGCCAGAATTATAGTACAACTCCGAGAAAACGAAGAGAGAATTTCATATAATCTCTAAGTATGTACTTACGCCTATCAATTGCTTCAAACAGATCTTCATCTTCGTCGATTTCTTCACGTTCCACGAGCTGCAATTGGCTCTGTTCTTCCGATCTGGAACACAAAACGTAAGAAGAAACATGAAATGATCACTTACAATGCAAAATGGATAACGTGCTTCCAGATTTCATCATTTGTGTCAACATAGAGGACTAGAGACTCACTTGAAGGCTAGCATTTTCGAATTGAGATGCAAACTGCAGACGGAGAGAGTGCGTGATCGAGAGGGAAATTGTGTTTTGCTTTTAAACTCTGACGGGGGTATATATAAACAACGGAATTGAGAGGATTATCTGATGGGGAAATAAACAGCCTATCGATCCATACAAACATCGTATATGGAATTACGGGGCCGTGCAAGAAACCGAAATAACCGAACTGCAACCGAAATAGTTGGCGCAACCGAACCGGAAAAACCGTAACAAATAAGAAACCGGCGGTTTGGTTTGATGATTTTTTAAAACCGATTTTTCGGTTCGGTTTCGGTTTTGCTTGTAACAGAAACCGAAAAAACCGAACCGAAACCATAAAACCGAAATTGTAAGTTTAGAGGTGTATTCGTACATATATAAACATGACTAGGCTATAAATTACTTATTTAACTTATGTTATCTGAAATAGATAGATATTTACGTTTCGATAATAATCTTTAAATTTTTTTGTTTACTGGATTAAATTTGTTTTATTGAATTTTTTATTATTCTATTTTAGTAATTACAATTAGTTTTAATGTTAGGTAAATTATAAGAATATAATTATGTTTAAAGATCAACAAAATGATTTAATTCTAAACTTTCTAGCTTAAATTCATTACTTTGAATTAATTTTTTTTTAAACATGAAGCCCAAACACAAAACCAAAAAAACCAAAACCGAACCGAAACCGAAGTGAAAATCGAAAACCGAAACCGAACGGTTTTAAAAACCTAAAAACCGAAATATTAGTTTTTGGTTTTGATTTTAGACTAAAACCAAACCAAACCGACCATACACACCTCTAATGGTATTACACAAAATATACCCTACCAACACGGTCGGGAAAGAGTGTGTTTGTGCACCATGAGAATAGGCTATGCATTTACGACGGAAAGCGTCAACAGCTTCCTATTATAAAGTATAAACACAACTTAATTACCAGGTATTCACTTCATTCTATGTCATATCATTACTCATTATATACATATTAAAAAGCAGTTTCACTGTAGCTGTAAAGTCTGTTTTTTAATATATTGACAGCTTCTTTTTAATAAATTAATATTTAAACCCAATTAGGATTAGTTAGGATTATTCTTTTGATTTTTACACATGGTATTATTGAGTTTTGCTTTTTTTTAAATGATAAAAGCAAGTTAGATGCTACCATAAAGTTTTGTATTGTTGCTATTTGACCACAAGTTTTTTTTTGTGTTTTTAGTATCAAACATGATTTTTTTTTTCATCTAACATTGATGAATTTTTTGTATCATATGTTATAGCAAGTGCAATTACTGTTACAGTACCATGACAAACCAAACTGATTATGAGTGAACATTATCATTGCTTGTATAGGTTTTATCGGAACCGACATTGGTATTCGCTTTTGTGCCGACCCGACAACGAACAAAGTTGCATCACGTAAGACAGGGGAAAACAACTAAACTCTCGCGCGCGTAGCGCGTGAGAAAACACTAGTTTATTATTATTTGTGAATCCAAGGATCGACGCAGGAATTATCAATTTGATTTTAACAAGTAATGATCATAGAACTATCAACACTTGCTGTTTAATGGATTGTTTATAAATTGAAATCGATTAACAAAATAAAACAACTTGAAAACACAATGTAATAATGTAACACACAAAATAATTTTCAATTGATTTTCATTCACAACGAACCGATTACAATTGATGTTGATACTCTTGATGTTCTTATGATTGCTATATTGTTGTTGTTCTTGAATTATTCTTGATTGATATCGTTTCTATCAATATACATTTGTTTTCAATGATGCAAGGATTTGTGTTCAAGGATTGTTTGGAATAATGATTTTTGTTCAATTATTGCTTTAAAAATGCATTTTGAGCAACTTTTTTCTCTGTACAGAAACATGGACGTAATCTATAATTAATGATGCTAGAAGTCTTTTCAATCTTTAAGTTAAAAAAGTTCAAGGGCTTCGTATATACAATTTGATTTGAAATCTTACCCAGTGGGTGCCCAAATGTGTTTTGTAAAAGTGATTATTGATGTTCCTTTGATTATAATAACCATCACAAAATCATTTATTCATTTGTGAATACTTTCATTATGCACAACAATCTGATGCCATTGAGCAGGTTTTGGTAACTCTTTAGCTCCAATTGTTCTTTGATCAAACATGCCACCTCTCTTAACAATTATATGGTGATAGTTTTATCATACCTCAGGGATTTTTTTGCAGAAGTGCTTGTCAAACCTTTTCACACTTAATTGTTTGTCAGATGTTAATAGATAAAAAGTAAATTAAATAGATTTAATAACAGTAATCCCGTAAATGAAGTCAGTTAATTGATTCTAAAACTTCTAACCTAACATCTCCAAATTCAAATTTGACTTGGAATTTTTTTAGTTTTTATAAATAACCGATGTGTTAAAACAATAAGAAAGGATTTATGAGGTGTTTTCTTTGACTAAATTTGGACTCATTCAACCTTTTTCTTTTTTAATTATACCTCTTAACTTAACCCGATTGACCCATATGATAAGAAACTAACATAAATCCACCTTATTAGACACATTTAGTTTTCTTGTCTGTAAGGCCCCGTTCCCGGGACGCTTACAGCTAGACCGTCATCGCATAAAATATTTAAAGCAAACATCACTTTTGCACCGGACTTTAAAAACTTTCATTTATAATTAAAACATATCATTACATTACATAAATCGTTTACATATATGATTACAACATCATATCAAAATATGGATGCAAGACTCAAAACGTTCCCAGTAGCGTATGCATCCATGCCTGCAACTCCTCAGCATCAACAAAATACCTGCCAACTATTATGCATACAAAAAGTTAGCGACGCTGAGTGAGTTCTAGTTTTATAAATAAAATACTTTACTTTGTTAAAACATAACCTTCACAATCGTACGCGATCACACATTATACGTACACATTGATAATAATATTTATTGTCTTCATCATCGTTCATTTCGTACGTTTCGTACTTTTATCATTATCTTTCACTTCAATCTGGATCCTGTCTCATGCAATACCCCCGACTCATGTCCGAAGACCGATACTGTGCCGGGGCCTGTAAACAAACCCCCGACTCATGTTCGAAGACCGACATAGTACCGGGGTACGCGACAAGGATCCCGTCTCTGTTTGCAACACCCCCGACTCATGTCCGAAGACTGGTACTGTGCCGGGGTCTGTAAACAAACCCCCGACTCGTGTCCGAAGACTGACACAGCACCGGGGCGAGCATCATGACATCACTCGGGTCAATCTCATGGATTAAACCCCTTACGAGTCTGTTGTGACACACAGTCACTCACCTCAGCCTGGCATACAAGTCTGTTGTGACAACACAGTCACTCACCCCAACCTTGGCTTACGAGTCTTTTGTGACAACACAGTCACTCACCTCAGTCTTGCTTACAAGACTTTTATTACGTTCCACTTTTCATTAATGTTATTTTTCACTTCGTTACATAATACTTTACGTTCATTCATAGTCATACATCAAACCACGTAAAGCCATGCATCATACATAACGTATAATATAACATAATACATACGTTTTGAAAACCGTTTAACGAAGAAAGATAACACACCACACACACACACCGAAGACCGCATCACAACATCATGCGTGCATCAAGCATAAGCCAACACAACAACAACAGAACCTATCTCAAACAACCACCTCCTAAAACCCCTTAGAAATCCCTAAGTCTAAAACCAGGCGCATGGGACATCTTAGACGCATCAGCAGAAAATTCTAAGTGTAAAAGATTCTAGGCGCATCAGCACTATTTGGGCGCATGAGCCCTATTCAGGCGTCCCAACACTTAGCCGCAAGAACAATTCTGGGCGCATGACCCACACTTAGCCATTTTCACACTTTCTGGGCGCATGGCCACTATTTGGGCGCACCACCTTTGGGCGCATCAGGACCCTTAGGCACATAACATTTGGGCGCATGAGAACATTCTGAAATGTGTCTAAACTACCAAAAATCATCCGAAAGGCATTCTAACACTACCCAATCACAGGTCTAGCATACTAAAGCCCTTAAAAGCATACTAACCACAATTCTAACCTCTAAAACAGTTCTAAACATACAATCACAGCATCACAGACGAACAACAACCTGAAACATACGGTTATCCTTGAAAACCTTTTATCCGGTATGCATAATAGCCCCAAACACTTTAAAATTTGTAAAAGAGGGGTTCTAGAGACTCACCTGAAGCAAATCTTCAAACCAGGTACTTCCACCTACGATTTCAGCTTCAAATTCCCGAGAACAACTCTTAAAACATCAAGAACTTCGGTTTAGGAATTAAAACCCAACTGAAACCGAACTCGTGTTTAAGAGAACTCACCTTAGCAGCTTCTTCTTCCTCTTTCTCCAAAAACTCGTAAGTTTTTCCCCTTTTTCTGCTTTGGCCGAAGGCCAAAAGCAGATCTCTGCTTTTAAAGAGGTGGCCATACCTCTTATATTATTAAAATAATAGAGTTTTTTTTTGTCCTTTTACAACTTTAGCCCCTCCACTTGTGTCCATTCACTTTTCTTTCTGGATACTTTTCTTTTCCTTTCTTTTAAATAAAATTCGGGGTGTTACAAGTCCACCCCCTTATACAGGTTTCGTCCCCGAAACCTGTCGCCTCTCAAACAGTTACGGGTAACGTTGTCTCACCTCTTCCTTGACCTTACACGTAGGCTTAGTCCCCTTCGGGGCTCCACTGTACCCGCACAAGTGGAACCACCATTCTCCTTAGCCCTTCTTTTCCTTCTACCGTGAATGACCACTAGTTGCTCCACGCAGTTGAATCTTTCGTCCATCTCGATATTCTCAAGTGGCACGATCGTACCCTCATCGATTGAGCACTTTCTTGGATGAGATACATGGAATGTCGGATAACTCCACTTAATACATCGGGTAGCTCCAGTTGACATGCCACTTCTCTTATTCGAGCAACAATTCAGATTGATCCTTTATACCTCGGTATTAACTTTACTCACTTTCTAATTCGGATAATATCTTTTCCCAAAACAAGGCCTTCATCATTATTCCACCGCCCTAGATCGACACCGAACTCCTTTCGGGCGTGATTGCTCAAACCACTTTCTTGCAACACTCGGTGTTCGCCTCATAGGCTGCTAGCCAATCCTTTTGAAGGCGCACGTCTATCCATCCATGTATGTCCTGAACAGTCTAGCAGGAAACACGTGCTCTCTCAATACTATCGCGCATTTCTCTAGGACATCCGGTAACCTAGTGGACTTACCAATAGCAATTTCTACATTGAAGGATGCATTGATCTTCCTACTCCTAACGTGCAACTTAACACAAAGGCATCAGGAATGAAACTACTACTAGCACCACAATTTAAAGCATAGAGGCATAAATTTAACTTACCAGAAACGTACCTGACGTCGCGTCGAAGTCCGCTCTAGCCTCCTCCCGGTCAGGGTAAATGCTCTAACCTTCATCCTCTGTTCTCCTTCCTTGCATCGGAGCCTCCTGCCCTCGACTTCTTGTAGTCTCTACTCATGTGTCCAGCCTCGCCACAGTCGTAACATTTACCCATGTGACAATCCCTAGCCCTGTGGCCCTCTCTTCCACACTGGAAGCAGGCGCTCGATCCCCACCTGCACTCCCCCGCGTGACCTCTGCCACACTTCCTGCACACCTCTTCCCTCTCAGTCATCCTCTTTCGATCGCCGAACCTCCCCGTCTTTCCTCTAGCCATAAATCCGTCATCGTCATCATCCCGCCTTCCACTCTCATCCCTATCATAGCTCTGCTTCTCCTCTTCATCCGTTATCACCACCGCCTCACACTCGTCATACAACCTCCCCGCCAAATCGACCGCCGACCTAAACGTACTTGGCCGGGCAACGACCAGATGTCTGCGGATATCTACCGGCAGACCTTGAATATACCTTTTGATCTTTCGTGACACAGGCGTCACTTGATCTGGCACCAACCTTGCCATCTCGTTGAACTTTGTGGTGTACTGTTGGTGGGTCATCGTCCCCGCCTCCAGCTACAGGAACTCCCTCTCAATTTTGTCAAGCTCCCTGTGAGGGCTAAACTCCTCAACCACCAACCCTTTCAGATCCTTCCACCTCATCCTCCAGATTGCTCTGGTGCCCTCATCCTGGACAATGTTGTCCCACCAGCATAAGGCTGAATCCATAAATGAGTGGGTAGCAAACTTCACCTTTTAATCCTCGCGGCACTCGCTAATGTCAAGTACCGCCTCCATCTCTCTCACCCAACGTTGTGTAGCAGCAGCACTCCCATTTCCATCAAACACAGGAGGCCTACACCTTTGGAATGCTCCATAGCTGCATCCCTTCGCAGTCTCCTGCACCACTTCCTCCTCCTCCTCATCGCCACTGGAGACAACCATGTCAGCATCGAGTTGATCCATACCCCTAGAACCGCCAGCTTCACCTCCTCGTCGTGCGGTTCTCCTCTTCTCACTCTCCTTCTTCTCATCCACCTTCATAGCTCTAATGACATCGGTCACTACAGTCGGCAGAATCGTCTGCATGACATGTTGGACTTCCTCTGCTACTGCCTCCTTCACTAAGGCTCTCAGATTAGCACTCCTGTCCTTACCGTCCTGGTAACGAAGCGCTGGCTCATCAGGAGCCGTCTCAACAGTCTTAGCTTTGCTCCTTGTGGCACGCAGTCTAACACCACGTCCACCACGACCTCCACCACGCGAAGCCTCAGAAGACCTACCGCCAGCCATCTAAAACACTACAAGATTCAAACACCAACAAGGTCAATCAAGGTAATAGCTCAAGATATGTCAAGTATAGTAAGTCCCTAATCACAGTGGCCAGTTGTGTTTAGCCACTTACTTTACTCTTTATTTCCCAAGCATTTCCTATCCTGACTACATCAGTATCTAAATCTACACAAAAACACACAAGCCACATAACATGCGCACATAATACCGGTTAACATTAAGTTACATAAAACCTTTTACATAAAACTTTTACCTGCAGGCACGTAGCTACTAGGACTGGCATCCCTTTCCTTTCCGTCCCATTCTTAGTTTAAGATTAGGTTTTTTTTTTGAAAATATTTATCCAATTCTCTTAAACTTTAGCTCTGATACCAACTTGTAAGGCCCCGTTCCCGGGACGCTTACAGCTGGACCGTCATCGCATAAAATATTAAAAGCAAACATCACTTTTGCAGCAGACTTTAAAAACTTTCATTTATAATTAAAACATATCATTACATTACATAAATCGTTTACATATATGATTACAACATCATATCAAAATATGGATGCCAGACTCAAAACGTTCCCAGTAGCGTATGCGTCCATGCCTGTAACTCCTCAGCATCAACAAAATACCTGCCAACTATTATGCATGCAAAAAGTCAGCGACGCTGAGTGAGTTCTGGTTTTATAAATAAAATACTTTACTTTGTTAAAACATAACCTTCACAATCGTACGCGATCACACATTATACGTACACATTGATAATAATATTTATTATCTTCATCACCGTTCATTTCGTACGTTTCGTACTTTTATCATTATCTTTCACTTCAATCTGGATCCTGTCTCATGCAATACCCCCGACTCATGTCCGAAGACCGACACAGTACCGGGGTACGCGACAAGGACCCCGTCTTTGTTTGCAACACCCCCGACTCATGTCCGAAGACTGGTACTGTGCCGGGGTCTGTAAACAAACCCCCGACTCGTGTCCGAAGACTGACACAGCACCCGGGCGAGCATCATGACATCACTCGGGTCAATCTCATGGATTAAACCCCTTACGAGTCTGTTGTGACACACAGTAACTCACCTCAGCCTGGCATACAAGTCTGTTGTGACAACACAGTCACTCACCCCAACCTTGGCTTACGAGTCTTTTGTGACAACACAGTCACTCACCTCAGTCTTGCTTACAAGACTTTTATTACATTCCACTTTTCATTAACATTATCTTTCACTTCGTTACATAATACTTTACGTTCATTCATAGTCATACATCAAACCACGTAAAGCCATGCATCATACATAACGTATAATATAACATAATACATACGTTTTGAAAACCGTTTAACGAAGAAAGATAACACACCACACACACACACCGGAGACCGCATCACAACATCATGCGTGCATCAAGCATAAGCCAACAGAATAACAATTGAACCTATCTCAAACAACCACCTCCTAAAACCCCTTAGAAAGCCCTAAGTCTAAAACCAGGCGCATGGGACATCTTAGACGCATCAGCAGAAAATTCTAAGTGTAAAAGATTCTAGGCGCATCAGCACTATTTGGGCGCATGAGCCCTATTCAGGCGTCCCAACACTTAGCTGCAAGAACAATTCTGGGCGCATGGGCACTATGCGGGCGCATGACCCACACTTAGCCATTTTCACACTTTCTGGGCGCATGTCCACTATTTAGGCGCACCACCTTTGGGCGCATCAGGACCCTTAGGCACATAACATTTGGGCGCATGAGAACATTCTGAAATGTGTCTAAACTACCAAAAATCATCCGAAAGGCATTCTAACACTACCCTTAGGGACTAAAACTGTAATTAATCAAAACCCAAACCCCCTCCCGCATCTTTCCCCCGTTTCTCCGGTCAAACCCCGGCCAAACTCCAGTCGACTCCGACGAGCCTCAAAAACGCCCTAAACTGTTCAAATTTCGACTACAAACCAGTCTAACCGGTTAGTGAACACGAATCGAACACGGTTATGTACTTTAATTGGGTTGAAATATTGGTTATGAACCCAAACAACTCGTGTAACTGATGCCATTAATCGTTGAGCCGTTCGAACATTAAAATTCAATAATAATCTAATTAAATGAATCATAATCGAACGTTTAACTAATCCTAAGCTATTATCGAACTCAATTTCACCTGAAACACACTTGAATCTCTCGAACAATTCACATCTTTCATCGCGACCTACAACCGAGGTGTTCGTCAACTTCCGAGCGATCTTAACAGAAATTGACAGAGGGCTTTCAATCATTGAGACCAGTAGAAGCATTCTGTGCAACGAATTTGATTATTAACCTTATTTGCAATCTGAACTAATCACGAAATAGCCGCGACTGTTCTTCGTCTTGATCATCATCAATCCATCTTCATTCTGGTAATTAAACACACACACTCACTCGGTTTCACCCATAGATCAAAAGCCCTATGATTATTATGAGAATCATAGTGAATTCGTGTTCAAGTGGAATCAAATTGAAATTAGGGTTTATGTGATTTGGGGGTTTCATCTGTTCAAGTGGATTCTAGCAGGCATAGGCTACCCAGCCTACTGGTTAAGCGCGTGTTACCCCATTCTTGAGGTCCCGGGTTCGAACCCGGGCACCCTCAACCTATTTTTTTAAAGGGTTTTCTGCAATTATTTTAATTACAGAAATTTTTAATTACTATAAAAATCATTTTTTGTAAACTTTAATTAATTTAAAAATGACCAAATTATTTTCTGCAATTTTTTTTTAAAATTAAATACTTATATAATCTTTTAATAAAACAATATAACAAAAATATTTTTAGTTATTTCTTATAAAATGGATTTAAAATGATAGTTTAAATTAATAAATTATTATTGGCCCAAACGTTACTTTTAGTTTAATGGTGTTATTTTAAATAATTATAGAAATTATTTACACTTTATATTTAATTTTTCCCGTTATTATAAATGCTTTAATTTTGTTAAATTATCTAAATGGTATAATACTTTTCATTGAAATAAAATATAAGTGATTCCATTGTTAAATTTTATCTATATCAAAAACCCCAAACCTCACTTGAAACCCTAGTTCACGTTTAGTCGTTAATCTTGTTGTTAAACTTAATCTTAGAATATATACATTTAGGTATCTTGTAAAAGAAATCGTTGAAACACCATTTACATTACTTGATATTACCTTTAACACCAACTTATATCTTGTGAGTTTTCATGCCCCTCTTTTACTTTATTTCACACCTTTTGGGGTGAAACATGTTAACTTTATAAACTTGCACTTGTAAACATCTTAGTACTTGTAAATGCACATGTAATTCATCTTTACTTTTTGTCATGGTTATTTGTAATATTGTGATTCTTATATGATGGACATTATATGTTGACAATCATTAACTATTGCTAGCCTGGCGACGTCATAGATCTATGGGCCTGACAAGCCTATTTGGTGCTAAAGCCGAGGTTATTGCCGGCTCCTGATGACGTATGCTTGCTCATCATATGAACCAAGTACACTTAGCTAATCGTTATAACTTGTAAATGATATTCTTGGTCAAGATTTGATTGTAGCTATATGTTATCTATAAACTTGCTTTACTTGTAACCATTAACATGAATTACTACTTGTAAACTTTTATATATATATATATGTATGCTTAACCCATGGAAACTCACCAACTTTCAAAGTTGACCTTTATTTTTAACATGTTTCAAGAAATGCACAAGGTTGATGATTATCTTTTGAAGCATGCTTACACTTAGGATTTGGACCTAGGAAAAATAAATAAAATATCTTGAAACTAGAAAGTTGAACTTTGTTTACTTTATTTCGTTGAGACATTTGGTTGTAATGTTTATTTCAACTTATGAATAATTATATTTACAATTTATGGTAGTGTTATGTGGCTGTGAACAATCTTAACCCTCACATCTCGACGTTTCCGCCGTTAAGGTTGGGGTGTGACAGATTGGTATCAGAGCCCATAACTATAGGGATTTAGGTTATTAGAAATGGTGACCTAGACTATAGTTGATGCATGAACCTCATAAGAAAATTCTTTATGATCTTGTAAATATATATTGTTGCATGCTACATGATGCTACCTATTTAGGAAGGCCTCTTAATGTGCAACTTGATGCCTTTAGTTAGGTTTGCCTTGTAATTAAGAAACTTGGTTGCCTTGTCTCCCCTAAAACTTATTCTTAATCCTTTATTCTCTCGACGATGAAATCTCTTAAACTTATTCTCGACGACACGTGGGAACGTACGCTTTATATCGAAAGGTTCAAATCTTTAGACTTTATGTCTAATCTATGAAAATCTCATCAAGGTTTTAATTCCATGAACCTAAAGAAATATTGTGTGACACATAGACACCTGTATTCTGGATTTCCTGGCAAAAAGCCTTCGGGCTAAGGTAAGCATTTCGCATAAATCCCGTGGGACTAGTTATGCTTACCTGGGGATTTCTGGGATGAGTGATAAACTATGGTCAATATACATAAGTTTCTAAGGCAATTGGAGTTAATTCATTACAAGTCTTGAATAATCTTTGTTTGATTTATTATCTTCTACCTTCAAATTTCTGTGACTAACTTACCTTGTATCCAGCATGTCTCGTCATCATGGAAAGCGTGGTAGCTCCGACCGCAAATTAGCCACCATGATTGCCCGTCAAATGGCTGCTGTCATTCCGACCATGGTTGCCGAACTGAATAGCACCTTGATGACCAACTCTAGTAACAACAACAATGGTAATGGGCAAGGAGAGAATAGTGCGAACCAAGGGCGAAACAACCAAACCTACACGTTCAAGCACTTTAGCTCCTGCAAACCCACTAGCTTTAGTGGAAAGGAAGGAGCCACTGGACTTCTCGAATGGTTCGAAAGCATGGAAAACACCTTCATTAACTGTGAGTGTCCCGAGGCGCTCAAAGTCCGTTATGCCACGAGTATGTTTCAACAAAGGGCACTTACGTGGTGGAATAGTGAGAAGAGGAACCGTGGTGCTGATGCTGTGTTGACACTAACTTGGGTTGAATTCAAGAATATTGCCATCCAAAAGTTCTGCCCGAGAAGTGAGCTGCAAAAGTTGGAGGAGAAGTTTTGGAATCTCAAGCAAGATGGTGGAGATCATTTGGCCTATTCAACTAGGCATCATGAGTTGAACATCCTGTTGCCTCACATGGTTGACACTGTTCCTAGAAACATTGAGAAGTTTATCAAGGGGGTGCCACCTCAAATCCAAGATGCCGTGGTGGGAAGTAAACCCACAACTTTGGAAGATGCCATTACCATCACCGCTCAACTTACTGAAAACCATATTCGAGCGGGCACCTTGTCTATCAAAGGTGCTAAAAAGATTGAAAAAGTGGTCCCTGAAGCAGCTAAGGAGAGTAAGAATGAACCGTCTTACAACAACAAGAAACACAAGTTCACACCGGCTCATAATTTCTGTGGCTACACCCAAGGTACCTCAAAGACAACCCGTTCCTGTGGCACAAGCACCTGTTGCTAGGGCCTATGCTGGTCCTCTACCTTTGTGCAATGTCTGTAGGTATCATCATGCGGGTAATACCCCGTGCCGCATATGTACACTGTGCGGTAAGTATGGACACTTGGTGGCTACTTGTCACCGTGCACCAAACAATGCCGCGTTAGTTGCTAATCGTGCTTGCTACAATTATGGGGAATCTGGTCATTTTCGCCCATAATGCCCTCGTCTTGCGGGTAATGTTCCACAAACCCGAGGATGTGCCTTCAACATCAATGCAAACCAAGCACAAGCAAACAACGATGTGGTGAACGGTATGTCAAATCCAACCCCAACTTTATGATCTAAGTTCTTTTGTTGCTTTACATGTATCGTTAAATGTCTTTAAAACTTAACAGGTATGTTTCTTATTAATAATTCTTATGCCTACGTTCTGTTTGACTCTGGAGCCGATAAGGGTTTTGTCTCGTTAGAATTTGAGCCTATACTTGCTAAGCCACATACGAAATTAGAAAGACCTCTTACTGTCGAAGTCGCCGATGGAGAACCCATCACCGTTGATGTTGTTATTCGTGATTGCATTTTGAGCCTAAACGATCATGAATTCTTTATCGACTTTATTCCTATGAAACTTGGAAGCTTTGATGTTATCATTGGCATGGACTGGTTAGCCAAACATCAAGCTGAAATTATTTGTTTCGAGAAGTGCATTCGGATTCCTTTGCCTTCGGGGGATACATTGAAAGTATTCGGCAAAAAATCCTCCAAAGGACTCAAACTCATGTCATGTACTCAAGCCCGAAAATGCCTAAGCAAGAATTACATGGCTTTCTTGGCCTATGTGGTCAACATGAAAGTCAAAGGGAAAGACCTTAAGGATGTCCCGATTATACGAGACTTTCCTGAAGTGTTTTCCGATGACCTTAGTGGTTTACCTCCCGTGCGAGAAGTCGAGTTTAAGATCGATTTAATTCCGGGAGCGAACCTCGTGGCTAAGTCACCATATCGACTTGCACCGTCGGAAATGCAAGAGCTAGCTAGTCAACTTCAAGAACTGTCCGACAAGGGCTTTATCCGTCCTAGCTCATCGCTTTGGGGTGCACCTGTTCTGTTCGTGAAGAAGAAAGATGGATCGTTTCGTATGTGCATCGATTATTGTGAGCTTAACAAACTTACCATCAAGAACCGCTACCCTCTTCCTCACATCGATGATCTTTTTGACCAACTTCAAGGAGCTGCTATTTTCTCAAAGATTGACTTACGTTCTGGCTATCATCAATTACGAGTTCATGATGATGATATCCCAAAAACTGTGTTTCGTACTCGATATGGACACTATGAGTTCATGGTTATGCCCTTTGGTTTAACAAATGCTCCTGCTATCTTTATGGATCTCATGAATCAAGTATGCAAGCCGTATCTAGACAAGTTTGTGATTGTCTTTATTGATGACATACTTATCTATTCCAAGTCCGAAACCGACCATGAACTTCACTTGCGACAAGTTCTTGAGCTATTGAAGAAAGAACAACTGTACGCAAAGTTCTCAAAGTGCGAATTTTGGCTTGAGGAGGTCCAACTTCTAGGACACGTGGTGAATAGCCAAGGAATTCACGTTGACCCAGCAAAGGTGGAAGCTGTGAAAAATTGGTATGTTCCTACAACCCCAACCGAAGTTCTTTCTTTCCTTGGACTTGCTGGCTATTATTGGCGTTTCATTGCCAACTTCTCTAGAATCACGAAGCCGCTTACTTCCTTGACTCAAAAGAATAAACCATTCGAGTGGGGTTCTGAACAAGAGGAAGCCTTTAAAGCATTAAAGCACAAGTTGTGTAATGCTCCGATCTTGACCCTTCCCGATGGAAACGATGATTTCACCGTGTATTGTGATGCATCTGAACAAGGCCTTGGTTGTGTTCTCATGCAACGAGGAAAGGTCATAGCATATGCATCGAGGCAATTGAAGGTCCATGAAGTGAATTACATGACACATGATCTTGAACTTGGTGCTGTGGTTTTTGCCCTAAAGATTTGGAGACATTACCTTTATGGCATGCAATGTATAGTCTACACCGATCACAAAAGCCTACAACACATTTTCAATCAAAAGGATCTCAACATGCGACAACGACGTTGGGTCGAGTTGATTAGTGATTATGACTGTGACATTCGTTACCACCCTGGAAAGGCAAATGTCATAGCCGATGCACTAAGTCGTAAGATTCATAATAAGATGATTTGTTTCAATAAATTTGCGATCGACGACAATGGTTTGATACCTTGGGAGAATTTGATACTGAGATTCGTCTGGATGTTAACGAGACTACGGTGCTGCTGCAAAATTTGAGGATTGAGAATGACATCGAGACCTGCATCTTGGAGGCTCAACAAGCGGTTCAAGAGGAAGGTAAAATGGGAGAGGAATTGGAGTACAATCTTCGAGCTCAACTGTAAACAAAACCCAATGAGTTGATGTATTTCTTGAATCGAATTTGGGTTCCAAACCGTGATAATCTTCGTACTTTTATCATGAATGAAGCTCATCAAACTCGTTACTCAATTCATCCTGGTTCCGATAAGATGTATATGGATCTGCGTGGTCAATACTGGTGGCCTGGAATGAAGAAAGACATAGCAACTTACGTAGCTAAGTGTCTTACGTGTACGAAGGTTAAAGCTGAACATCAACGTCCTAGTGGATTGCTTGAACAACCCGAGATTCCTATGTGGAAATGGGAACACATATCTATGGACTTCATAACCAAACTACCTCGCACCTCTCATGGTCATGATAGCATATGGGTGATCGTTGACCGATTGACCAAGTCGGCACATTTTATACCCATACGTGACACTTACAAAACATCAAGGTTAGCTCTTATATACATTGATGAGATTGTGAGTCGTCATGGCGTACCTCTGCATATCATATCCGACCGAGACGCTCGTTTCACTTTGCACTTTTGGTTGTCTATGCAAGAACTCTTGGGTACTCAACTGGATCTAAGCACGGCTTACCATCCTCAAACAGACGGGCAAACCGAGCGAACCATCCAAACCCTGGAGGATTTGCTGCGTCTTTGTGTTCTTGACTTTGGTGGTGACTGGGATACGCATTTACCTCTCGCGGAATTTTCGTATAATAATAGTTACCACTCGAGTATCAAGATGGCACCTTTCGAAGCGCTTTATGGTCGTAAATATCGTTCCCCGATCTGCTGGACTGACATTGGTGAAAATTTCATCACTGGTCCTGAGCTCATACAAGAAACGACCGATAAAGTCTCCATGATTCGCAAGAACCTTGAAGTGGCTAGAAGTCGACAAAAGAGTTATGCCGATAAACGACGCAAGCCGTTGGAATTCCAAGTTGGGGATATGGTCCTTCTTAAAGTCTCACCATGGAAGGGAGTTGTTCGCTTTGGGAAGAAGGGTAAACTAGCTCCACGATTTGTAGGACCTTTCAAGATTCTGAAAAGGATCGAGAAAGTGGCTTATAAACTGGAACTACCTTCCGACCTTAGTGAAGTTCATCCTGTTTTCCATGTCTCAAATTTGAGGAAGTGTTTGGCTGACGAAGGTCTGCATGTCCCATTGGATGACATCCAGATCGACGAGTCATTACATTTTGTTGAGAAGCCCTTAGAAGTCATGGATTGCATTATGAAGAAGGCTAGGACCACTACCACCCCAATCGTTAAGGTTCGTTGGGAGAATAAGCGTGGACCTGAGTTCACTTGGGAGCGTGAGGAGCATATGAAGAAGAAATACCCGTATTTGTTCGTTTAGTTCATTCTTAATTTCGGGACGAAATTTTTATAAGTTGGGGAGACTGTAACCTTTCGTGTTTTCGTTAATTAATAGTTAACCCTGTTATGTTCTTGTAAGGACCATTTATGTCATTTAAGAAACTATATGGGTTGTTTATGAATGTTTCTTTTATCGAGCATTAATTCATTAATTTAAGAGTTAATAATTTGTTTTTACTATAATAAACATAATAATAATAATAATAGTAATTATAACTTTTGTAATTTATAAAACTTAGCATTAAGTTATAATAATAAAATAATAATAATAGTCAAAATAAAATAAAAATAAAAATAATAATAAAAATTAATAATTTATAAAAGTTAAACAATTGATAAGTTATAAAAAACATTTAAAACTTAAAGTTTAATTAAGTTGAGGGGGTCTTTGTGATAAATTTGAAACTTTAAATGAAAGTTTTAAACAAAAAATATTAATTTGAAAACTGCAGGGACTAAAACTGTAATTAATCAAAACCCAAACCCCCTCCCGCATCTTTCCCCCGTTTCTCCGGTCAAACCCCGGCCAAACTCCAGTCGACTCCGACGAGCCTCAAAAACGCCCTAAACTGTTCAAATTTCGACTACAAACCAGTCTAATCGGTTAGTGAACACGAATCGAACACGGTTATGTACTTTAATTGGGTTGAAATATCGGTTATGAACCCAAACAATTCGTGTAACCGATGCTATTAATCGTTGAGTCGTTCGAACATTAAAATTCAATAATAATCAAATTAAATGAATCATAATCGAACATTTAACTAATCCTAAGCTATTATCGAACTCAATTTCACCTGAAACACACTTGAATCTCTCGAACAATTCACACCTTTCATCGCGACCTACAACCGAGGTGTTCGTCAACTTCCGAGCGATCTTAACAGAAATTGACAGAGGGCTTTCAATCATTGAGACCAGTAGAAGCTTTTTGTTCAACGAATTTGATTATTAACCTTATTTGCAATCTGAACTAATCACGACATAGCCGCGACTGTTCTTCATCTTGATCATCATCAATCCATCTTCATTCGGGTAATTAAACACACACACTCACTCGGTTTCACCCATTGATCAAAAGCCCTATGATTATTACGAGAATCATAGTTGAATTCGTGTTCAAGTGGAATCAAATTGAAATTAGGGTTTATGTGATTTGGGGGTTTCATCTGATTTACATCTTTTAAAATAGGGGAACCGGATTCCAGCAAGCATAGGCTACCCAGCCTACTGGTTAAGCGCGTGTTACCCTATTCTTGAGGTCCCGAGTTCGAACCCGGGCACCCTCAACCTATTTTTTTAAAGGGTTTTCTGCAATTATTTTAATTACAGAAATTTTTAATTACTATAAAAATCATTTTTTGTAAACTTTAATTAATTTAAAAGTGACCAAATTATTTTCTGCAATTTTTTTTTAAAATTAAATACTTATATAATCTTTTAATAAAACAATATAACAAAAATTATTTTTAGTTATTTCTTATAAAATGGATTTAAAATGATAGTTTAAATTAATAAATTATTATTGGCCCAAACGTTACTTTTAGTTTAATCGTGTTATTTTAAATATGTATAGAAATTATTTACACTTTATATTTAATTTTTCCCGTTATTATAAATGCTTTAATTTCGTTAAATTATCTAAATGGTATAATACTTTTCATTGAAATAAAATATAAGTGATTCCATTGTTAAATTTTATCTATATCAAAAACCCCAAACCTCACTTGAAACCCTAGTTCACGTTTAATCGTTAATCTTGTTGTTAAACTTAATTTGGAATACATACATTTAGGTATCTTGTAAAAGAAATCGTTGAAACACCATTTACATTACTTGATATTACCTTTAACACCAACTTATATCATGTTAGTTTTCATACCCTTCTTTTACTTTATTTCACACCTTTTGGGGTGAAACATGTTAACTTTATAAACTTGCACTTGTAAATATCTTGGTACTTGTAAATACACATGCAATTCATCTTTACTTTTTGTCATGGTTATTTGTAATATTGTGAGTCTTATATGATGGACATTATATGTTGACAATCATTAACTATTGCTAGCCTGGCGATGTCATAGATCTATGGGACTGACAAGCCTATTTGGTGCTAAAGCCGAGGTTATTGCCGGCTCCTGATGACGTATGCTTGTTCATCATGGGAACCAAGTACACTTAGCTAATCGTTATAACTTGTAAATGATATTCTTGGTCAAGGTTTGATTGTAGCTATATGTTATCTATAAACTTGCTTTACTTGTAACCATTAACATGAATTGCTACTTGTAAACTTTTATATATATATATATATATATATATATATATATATATATATATATATATATATATGCTTAACCCATGGAAACTCACTAACTTTCAAAGTTGACCTTTATTTTTAACATGTTTCAGGAAATGCACAAGGTTGATGATTATCTTTTGAAGCATGCTTACACTTAGGATTTGGACCTAGGAAAAATAAATAAGATATCTTGAAACTTGGAAGTTGAACTTTGTTTACTTTATTTTGTTGAGACATTTGGTTGTAAAGTTTATTTCAACTTATGAATAATTATATTTACAATTTATGGTAGTGTTATGTGGCTGTGAACAATCTTAACCCTCACATCTCGACGTTTCCGCCGTTAAGGTTGGGGTGTGACACGCATGACCCACACTTAGCCATTTTCACACTTTCTGGGCGCATGGCCACTATTTGGGCGCACTACCTTTGGGCGCATTAGGACCCTTAGGCACATAACATTTGGGCGAATGAGAACATTCTGAAATGTGTCTAACTACCAAAAATCATCCGAAAGGCATTCTAACTCTACCCAAGCACAAGTGTAGCATACTAAAGCCCTTAAAAGCATACTAACCATAATTCTAACCTCTAAAACAGTTCTAAACATACAATCACAGCATCACAGACGAACAACAAGCTGACACATACGGTTATCCTTGAAAACCTTTTATCCGATATACATAATAGCCCCAAACACTTTAAAATCTGTAAAAGAGGGGTTCTAGAGACTCACCTGAAGCAGATCTTCAAATCAGGTACTTCCACCTGCGATTTCAGCTTCAAATTCCAGAGAACAACTCTTAAAACATCAAGAACTTCGGTTTAGGACTTAAAACCCAACTGAAACCGAACTCGTGTTCAAGAGAACTCACCTTAGCAACTTCTTCTTCCTCTTTCTCCAAAAACCCGCAAGTTTTTCCCCTTTTTCTGCTTTGGCCGAAGGCCAAAAGCAGATCTCTGCTTTTAAAGAGGTGGCCATACCTCTTATATTATTAAAAAATAGAGTTTTTTTTTGTCCTTTTACAACTTTAGCCCCTCCACTTGTGTCCATTTATTTTTCTTTCTTGATACTTTTATTTTCCTTTCTTTTAAATAAAATTCGGGGTGTTACATATCTTAGCAATTTTCTCTTGCAATAGTTACTTTAGTAGTTTAATATTTTCATGAATACCCATAGTACGCTTAGAACAATTCTTAACAAATATGAAGTTAAAAGGTAACCCTTTTCACAATTAAAAAGAAAACACAAGCTCTTCTTTTCAAGCATGACAGGACCATTTAACTCGGTTTCATGTGTATATCTTAAATGTAAAAGAGGGCATCCTTATTGAACATCAAGATATTGTTATGAATGAAACAGCCTACTGTGTAACTGATTTTGAATTGTTCACTGCTATGGTTAAATATTTAGTCTACCATATCTTTAATTATGTCAACCGTTTATTTTAGTTAAAATAAATAGATTGGTTTGTATATTATGTTGGATCAAGTGGGACAATTAACTAAAAAAGGTATTAGTGTGAAATTTGTTTTCTCAATATCATTTATTTTCTGTATTGTTAAATCACCCTTCAAGTGATAATTATATATAGTATTGATTTGAAATGTTGTGTTCAGGTATGCTATTCTAGGCGAAATTCCCACATGATATATGCTCTATAAAGGCGTGAATAGGAGTCCATTTTAGGTGAATGAGCTCTTCCTTGCTAATGAGTCAAATATAGATTGGTTGTTGGAGTTGAAAGCGTCGAGGAAAGGTGTACAAAGACTACTTTTAGATTCATTATTATCAAAACTGTTATGAAAATCTGTTAATATTCCAATTCATATGCAAATGGAGTTATATGTGACTACACACTTGCTATCAAGTTCGAGCATACACTAGAAGAATAAATAATGTAACCGTGCATGATGGTAGGTTATGTAACTTTTGGTATATGTTTCATACCTGATAAGCATGTGTAGATAGCATTATATCCGTTTTGGGATGATTTAATGTTCAGTGGATGAACAAATAGCTAAAGATGGAGGAAATGCTTTTGGTTGGGGATGTTAACGTTAAGACCACCATCACCACTTATTCCACCAGAAATTGCTTCTCGTATCTTTAGAAGGTGTTAAGTTATGTAATGAGATCTTAAGGAACCTATTTATTAGACAATATTATTAGGGTTATTAGTATGAGCCGACGGGCCAGTTAGGTTTTAGGATTTGCATTATATTCTCTATATATTGTAACCAAACCTATCAATAATATTGAATTCAGTCTTTTACCATCTTACATGGTATCAGAGCCTTAGGGTTCTGGTTACCTTTTTCTCCACTCCACCACCACAAAAATATACAAACCCTAGCCGTCGCCATCGAGTTCAAACCCTAGACAGGGCGGTGTGCCGCCACCGCCGCCGCCCTGTCCCACCTTCGTCTTATGTTTCGTTTCTTATCTATTTTCTAGTTTATGTCTAATAAAGCTTCATTATCGGTTGAGGATTCAAACCTATTACCCATATCCATTCTCTTGGTTCGTTCACATCCATTTTGTTTCTGGATTATAGCTCCCAATTTACAGCTGTTACTATGTTTTCTTTGTTCCTTTTATTTTTTTCGTTTATCGGTGTTTTAGCCGCATCAAGGACCACGATCCACGGCCACCGATCTCAAACTACGGTTTGATTAAATATTTCTATTCTTTTTAGATCTATGGATCTTATCTCCTGATCCACGGATTCAAGAGACCGCCACCTGACCACGGTTACCGGTCTTGGTTTCTTTTATTTATTTATATCTACTTATGTCATCTCTTGATCTACGGATCCAAGAGAGTGCCGCTTGCTAGCCTTGAGATATCGCCAACTACTACGGTCGTCGGGTCTCAACTTATTATTCCAAGAATCAAGAACCATGAAGTATCAAGCAAACTATGGATAGTACAATCAACTAAAATATGAATGAAAACATCAAGCACAATATTGTTTGTTGGTAATAGTTTGGATAGTCCAGTCGATCGAAGCATGTTTATCTTACTATTATTGTTTTATGTTTTTTTGTTTCCCAGTCATAGCATCAGGTTACCTCCGCTACGACTGCGGGAGAGTATTAGACAATATTATTAGGGTTATTAGTATGAGCCGACGGGCCCAGTTAGGTTTTAGGATTTGCATTATATTCTCTATATATTGTAACAAAACCTATCAATAATATTGAATTCAGTCTTTTACCATTTTATACTATTTTTGTGTAAGTTATTATTTCGCCTTAGGTTAATTAATGCTTGTGGGGTTGGTTTTTTAAAATCTTATCCTTCATGGTTGCTTTTTGTTTGAAAACTTGTCACAGGACTACAAGTCAATGGCATAGAGCCGTTTTTCAGCAAGAGATCACATTGTATCAGGAGTGCTTATAGAATGGTATTCTTTTTAATGAATATTTATTTTCTCTGTTTTGTGTTTGGATTGCATAAATAATTTACATGATGTGAATAATTAATGTTTCTGGTTAAATAAATAAGGCAGTGTCTTCAAGATACGCAACATATAGGTTTATCAATGCCCTTGAATTTAGCAAAGAAAGAGCTTCTCATTTTGATATACCTTCTTTGTTTCAGTACACCACTTTAGAATCTAAATATTCATATTAATATCCATGCCATGAAGAAAATACCAACACATATTGTAAATGCTTATAAGTATAAAAGTGTTTTTTTTGTCCGAGCTCTTAAGTACTTATCTGCACCTTTGGGTATTGTTCAAATTCAACTACTCTGCCTATATGGTTAGTTTGTTACTCCTTGTTTATTGTTATTCCAGCAATGGTAAGTCTCTGCTCTCAAACCGCAGATTACAAGATGTGTGATTTTTTAAAACCAAATGTTGGTTTGAAAACCAAACGTTGGTTTATACGAGAGCTATGATTTATATTCCGGTTAACTAGTAGCGTGTGTCTATTATTCCGGTAAAAGCATTTAGGTGGGTGGTTGTGGGTGTTGCTGGATTCATGTCAGCACTATTTGTGGCATTAAATCTAAGAAGCCATATAGTTTCTGCAGGTGAAAGGTGTTTTAGTGCAAATACACTTGCTCATATAAATATGAAGCTATTTATTTGGAGCCCCTTATTTAGGTATTTTATTGCTAATTAGTTATGAGTAAGCTTTACCAAATTAATAACTTTTTTGTAGTAACTTTTGTTACAATGTAATGGATGACAATCTTAAGATCTAGACATATTATAGCATAGGAACTTTAAACTTTGCACTCCGCTATAAAATATAATATGAATAATAGGTTATCATTATTCAACTCATATAACATTTGGGTTTTTTAAACATATTTTATTATTATATGTTATACGCAATTTTAGTTATAAGAAGCATTTACAAATTTCATTAATTATATTGTTTTGGCACTCGAGCCTTTATCCTTAGGTTTTGTCTAATACCATCATACAAAAGGATTTTATTTAAGCGGTATGTTTTGTCATTATCATAAATAAAAGTCAAGTACAATCGTTTTATAGGTTGGTTTATATCCAAAACAACCGGTGTTTACACATATTCAACTTTATGTGGTGTTATCTAGAGTTAAAACGAGAGACAGACTAAAGCTCTTGATACCAGATAAAAACAGTAAACTTAAGAACAAAACAACTAAGGTTGTGTTAAGAACTATTTACCGATTTGTGAATTCTATCTATAGTTTTATTTGTTATTTTGTACACAATAAATATTCTTTATTTATGTGAATTTTGTACAACTTTATATATTTATACAACTTTAAATCAAATATAGCCAATATGAGATTATGTCACGTCAAACGTTCCAACAATCTCTTCCAAATAAATTTTTGTACATTAGTGTAACATATAATTAAATAAGAAGTTTTCATTTGATAACAAATCACCCTACTTTTTAACATCTACTCTAATAAACCAAAACAATTATCAAACACATGGTTACTTTTTAGTATGTTCACGTTATCTCCATCTAGACTTCATTTAAGATTGTTCATGTGTTATCACAACAATAAATTTGGTAAAAAACTTGACTTCAAAAAAATTTCTTTAATAACTCTCATTTAATACTATAATAATTAAAATAATTTCTTTTAAAAAATAAATAACATTTTATTAAAAATTTAATAAGACTTAATTATGTTATTATATAGCTTAATTTGTAGCTAATCATTTTTAAAACTAAAATATTGTTACTAGATATATAAAAAGGTTTATGTATATTTATGAATAATATTTTTTATATTATTATTTATACCTTAAATATGTTTTTTTATATATATAATTTTATTGATATGTTATCTATAACATATATTAGATTATACATACACACACAAACACACACACACACACATATATATATATATATATATAATTTTTATTTACATGTTAAATATATATTTATATAAATAAAATTACTATATAAAATACGATAAAATAATTAAATAATATATATTATGTTATTATAAAAAGTATGACTATAAATAAATATAAAAGTAATTATAAAAATTAAAATTTCAATAATTTAACAATAAACGAGAAGAGTTTCAGCTTGAGTTTTTTAAAATCAAAACAAATAATAAATAAAATAATCTTCTAAGTGTTAAAATAAGAAGACATGCAATTTAGGCAGAAAAACCCTTGTTGAAGCCCAGCCCAAGTTGAATAAAACCGACTAGCAGGAGACCCTCCGCCGCTCTACGCCCCTTCTCAGCAGTCAGCGACACCACCACCTCACCTTCGCCTATGTTTTCAGGTTTTTGTTCTACTTTATGAAGCAACCGATTCTCTATAATTTTACATCGTCTTCTCACTTTTGTAGTTTCTATTGCTCTAAGATGATCATGCAGCATGCCAAGTATCTATCAAATCACTCTAATGCCTTAAGGACAGTGCAATAATGGCTTTCTGTATTTCATAATGAGTTCATTACAACAATCATGTCAATTGGTTTGGCATCTTAGAGAATATAAACTGTAGCTTATGATTTGTATCATTGTTAGTGGACATAACCTAAAGTTGTTGTCAATTGTCTTCATAAGTTTTAATCTTCTGAGGAGTCAACTAGATAATAAAACATTTTTGTTGTCAAATTAGTACCAATATTGACTTTTGAATTCTGATTGACATTGTTTATTGTATTGCTGTTTTCAGCAAATAAAAAGGAAGCTGCAAACAACAATATAATATGCAGCTTATCTGCATTAGTGATTAAACAGTACCTGAAAGCTTCAAAGCTTTATTATGTTGGTGAATCAGAAGATTTGCAGAGTTTATGACTTTCATGTTATTTGTTTTTTTTGGCAGACCCGGCCCTGCCCATATCCTTCCCTGCCAAAAGTTTCAGGAACGATAACAAAAGTATTTATGCAATTTTCACCAGTGTAGTTGATCATGAAACCTCATCAAAATTCCAATCAAAATCCAGCATCTACTTCCGCAGTTCAACAGGTGCACTGTTTCCCTGAGAAACTGATACAGATAGAAGTAGGAAGCTTAGAGCAATTTCTTTCTCATCTTTGATTTGATATTACATTTTTATGTGTCTGGAACATTTTTAGAATCATTTTCAAAACATGTCAGTTAACCGTTTGGAATACAGAAATTGTCACTTTCATTTGTGAGTTTCATCGTTGAGCTAATTTAATGTATTAAATGATGAACAGGTTAATCCAGTTATTAACCAGCAAATGTTTAATGGTAATGTTGGCGGTGTATTTCCCAATAATATGCCGCTGGTTGCAGGCCCACCTTGTTTCATGAATTTCCCTAATCAGCCCTTTCCATTGCAAAATTCTACTGGTCAATTACCAAATGGTGTCGGTGGATTCAATCCTCAGCAGAATTTTATTCCATTTCCTGTGAACCAGTTTAATCCTGCTCAACAACATCAGGGTCAGTTCTTTGCTCATAATTCCATGAATCCTATGGCATGCCACCAAAATGTTGGTTTACCTGGTGAGCAAGTTCTTTTGCAGAACACGATTCAAAATATATATCAGCTTCTTCAATTACAGAATGGCAATTACACCCAATGTCCTCCTGGTAATTTTCCCATGTTTCCGAATCAGATTGTGAATGCTATGAACCCTCAGAATCCTGGTTTTCCTGTGAATCAGCAGTTTGCCATGTCTAGTTCTAACGGTCCTGTGCAGCATACTAATCACGGGCCACAGAATATGGCCCAACAGCTACAAGGGAACCCATTTTTACCTGGTGCTTCTATGTTGGCTCAAACACAGCAGCCACAGAACCTTCAAGCTACCCTCACAAACTTCCAGGTATCAGTTTTGTTATCTACAGTTTTTTGGCTGGCAGTTATCTATAAATTTTTAATTTTCATGTTACAAAATGAATAGGGTTTGGTTGTACAAGTGAAGAGAATGTTCAGGTGAGAATTTGCAAAACTAAAAGGAAAATGAAAACCATTATGGGCATGGGGACAAAAGAGTTTGCTAGAAGTTTTAAATTCCTAGACTGGTCATACCCATATTTATGGATTAAATGAAAATCATCTACTATTACCAAAGGACGATAGTGCGAGGGGGTTAAATTCAATTATCTACTTAACGTGATGACACTACACCTTCTTATCTTTTCACCTGTTAAGCTTATTTAAACATACATAGTACATATTTATCTTTCCCACCACCTGAAAAAGACTACAAAGGGAGTAGTAATATAAGGTGTTCCCTAAAAATCAGTGAGTTGGCAGTTACATTTTAGAAAATAATGGTCGCTTGGACAAATTTTTCTTTACTTGGGGATTTGATTTTCAGCGAAATGTTTTTTTTTACAGTGACTTAGAGTAAAATTTTTATCTATTCTTTTCCTTCACATCATGTTAATGGAATAGGAAGACCGTGTACACAGCGTGTTAGTACACCAAGAATGCTAATAATAATCAGTTTGTTTCTGGTAATATTCTCATGATCCAGAACCAGATTCCTCAAGGCGTGTGTCCTCAAAATCACAACCTTATTACAAACCAGATGTTTGGCATGGCTAATGTGAGTAACCCTGTGCAAAATGGTAATCAAGGACAACCAGGATTTGTTTCGCCCATGATGGATGTTAATGCATCAAGACAAATAGTCAATACGGGTCAAACAAAAAACCCCTCTCCCACTCCAAAAAATTATGAGGTATTTTTTCTGTTAACTGTTTTTTGTTATATATTAAAATCTATGCAAATTATTAATTGCTAAAGATACTGATGCACCCTTAGAGCGGGTGAGACTCCAAGAAAAATTAGAGAGGAAAGTGATAGACAATTCTTGGGACAATTTTCTGATCTCCGATAAAATTACCAAAACAAAACTTAAATATGCAAACTCCTACATGCACTTTATTCTCATACAACTGACGAAAGGAAACGTGATGCACTAATTCTACCCACTACCTAAACATGCATGCAACAAGAAGAAAACTTGAACTAGTACTGGTCCTTGAATCATGGAATGCTGTTGTGGACTTGTTCTCTACTCCAAGTAACGAGCTGGTACCTTAACAATCCTTTTGGGCCTGCTAAAGTTGGGCTGATCAACCTTGCGAGTGGGCTGGTCCTGTGCAGCAGATGGGCTAGATGTATGGATCGGATCAACACCCCCTCCTGAAAATCAACATTGTCCCTAATGTTTTTGAAATTTGGAAATTTGGCAATCAAGTTTGCTTCTATTTCCCATGTAGCTTCCTCTAATGGTTTGTTGACCCATTTAACCAGCAACTTCTTACCAGTACTTGTTGTGGTGCTGTTGATAATGGATTCTGGTGCCTCTTCAGTTTTATCCTCACTTTGAATCTCCAAAATGTCTTCAATGGTAGCTGGGAGTTCACCGTGGCTTGATTTCAGTAAAGAAACATGAAAAACTGGGTGTATTTTTGAACTCTCTGGCAGCTGCAATTTGTAAGCCACCTTCCCAATTTGATCAATTATCCGAAACGGCCCATAGTAGCGTTTAGATAGCTTCCTGTTTGCACGATCCCCCACTGATCTCTGCCAATAATTTTGCAACCGAAGATAAACCTTTTCGTTCACCTGAAATTCTTTTTCCATTTGTTTCTTATTCGCCTGTCTCGTCATACGAGTTTTAGCAACTTCGATTGCGTCTTTTAACTGAGAAATAAGTCTTTGATGTTCTTGCAAAGAATCGTCTATAGATGCAATTTTGGTATCTCTTAGTCTGTAGTCATGAATTGAAGTAACGTCTCTGCCATAAACCGCTTTGAACGGGGACATGTTTATCGCCGAATGAAAACTTGTATTTTATGAGAACTCTGCTATATACAAGTAGCGATGCCAACTACTTGGTTCTGTAAAAACAAAGCTCGAAGATATCCTTCCAAACACCGATTAACTACCTCCGTTTGACCATCGGTCTGGGGGTGGTAGGCAGACGAATGCAACAACTTGGTCCCCATGATTTTGAATAATTCTTTCCAGAATTGACTTCGAAACACCGCGTCATGGTTTGAAACTATCGTTTTTGGTAACCCATGCAAGCGATAAATCTCTCGCATGAATACTGATGCTAACGATACTGCTGTGTAATGTGTTGGTAACGGAAGGAAACGCGCAAACTTAGATAGGCGGTCAACGATTACCCAGATTACAGTTTTCCCCTTTGACGCTGGTAAGTGAGTTATAAAATCCATGGATATATCTAACCATGGTGCTTCTGGTGTCGGCATTGGGAATTTTAGTTGCTTGACAAACATGAAACTGACGAACAAAAGAAGCAACTGCTTTGCGTAAGCCGACCCAAGAAAAAACAGCTGCTATTCGTTTAGTCGTGGTTGTTACACCGGAATGACCGCCCAAGTATGAAGAGTGGTATTCATGCAGTAATTTTTGTTGTAAAGAAGCGATAGCAGGAACCATAATCTTACCGTGGCGATACACAAGACCATCACGGAATGAATGATATGGAAAAGGAACTGGGTCTTCAATGATTTGATCTACCAATTGCTTCCCATTAGCATCCGTCTTGAAGTAAACTTTGATTTCCTCCAACCAAGGTGTTATTGGATGAGAAATGGCCAGACAAGTGCTGAATTCAACGCGACTAAGTGCGTCTGCGACAACATTTTCTTTACTCGGTTTGTAGTGCACCTCATAATCATACCCCATAAGCTTCGTTGCCCACTTTTGTTGTTCTGGGGTTTGTATTGTTTGGGTAAGAAGGTGCTTCAAGCTGTGATGATCGGTAAATACCCGAAATCGGCTTCCAAGGAGATATTGACGCCATTTTTTTACCGATTCGGTAATCGCTTAGAGCTCTTTGGTATACGTCGATTGCCCCTGCATAGTGTTGCATAGTTTCTTGCAAAAAAAAAGAGAGGGGCCTGTTATTATGAGATAACGCCGCACCGATGGCTACCCTGGATGCGTCGGTGGTGACATCGAAAGGGATACTGAAATCAGGGAGAGCCAATGTTACTAACTTTTCCATTTTGCACTTGAGGGTGATGAAGGATGTCTGTGCTGATTCATTCCAACTGAAGTCTCTATCTTTCAATAAATTGGTCAGTGGAGCGGCGATAGTCGTATAATTTGGAACGAATCTGTGATAATACCCGGTCAGACCAAGAAAAGCTCTTAAGGTTGTGAAAGACGTTGGTGTAGGCCATTGTTATATGGCCTCAATCTTGTTAGGTTCTGGTGCTACCCCTTTACTCGAAATTCGGTGACCCAGAAACGATATCTCGTTGGCACCAAAAACACATTTTGTTGGTTTAACATGATATTCATTTGACAAGAGTGTTTGAAAGACAAATCGTAGATGGTCGTAGTGCTGTTCCATATCACTCCTGTAAATGAGAATATCGTCAAAGAAGATGAGGACGACCCGACGAAGAACGGGACGAAATAGATCATTCATTGTCGACTGAAATGTTGATGGCGCATTAGTCAAGCCGAATGGCATGACAACAAACTCGTAATGGCCATCTGTTCTGCGGAACGTTATGAATATCCTTCGCCGTGACACGGATTTGGTGATAACCCGAGCGCAAGTCTATTTTTGAGAATACAATGGCTCCATGTAATTCATCCAGTAATTCATCTATTGTGGGGATCGGGAAACGGTCACGAACGGTTATGGCGTTTAGAGCTCGGTAGTCAACACAAAATCTCCACGAACCGTCTTTCTTTTTCACTAGGAGAACCGGGGATGAAAACGGACTTTGGCTGGGTCGGATAACACTTGTTTTCAGCATCTCTTGAATCAAGTTTGTCATTATTTGTTTTTGGAAGTGAGGGTAACGATATGGTTTGACATTGACAATAATGGTTTCGTCCGAAAGGAGAATACGGTGGTCTTGGGTACGGTGTGGTGGTAATTTAGTTGGCTCATCAAAGATGGGTTTAAAGGTGGAAAGTAGGTGGTTGATAATGGGGTTGTCATGGCAGGTAGTGTTTGAGGTTAAGGTGGGGTTGCGTATGGTATATGACAGGGTGTGTAGAGATGCGATGGAATCATGTTTGATAAGAGTTGAGAGCGTGCTGGTTGAGACCTGAGTACCGAGGGTTCGCCCCTTAAGGTACCATTTTTCCCGTCTTTGGTGAATGATAGCTCTGGGATTGAAAAATCCGCTGTAATTCGGCCGAGGGTTCCCAACCATCCAATTCCTAAGATAACTTCTGCACCTTCCACAGGGAGTATAAAAAAAGAAACCAGAAATTGACACTTCTGTACATGCAACAAGACTTCTGGACAGTAATCCTTGCATGAAATATAATCACCATTTCCAACCATCACCGAAAAGGGTGTAATTGGTTCAGTCAGTAGGTGTTGGTTGGCGGCTATACGTGGGTGGATTATGTTGTGTGTGCTTCCACAATCAACAAGGATGGTAACGGGTTTTCGTGAAATGTAATCTGTGATTCGAAGTGTTTGTGCGGAAGCGATTCCAAAGTAAGCTGCATTCGAGAGAGATAAGAAGTGCGGTTTGTCTGGTTTCTCATTAGGTTGTTCAGTCGTGTCTTTCGGTGTTTCGACCTGATCATCGTTATCCACAATAAGCATGAATTGAGGCGGCGAACACTTGTGTTCGGGGAAGTATTTTTCTAGACACTTGAAGCACAACCCATCCTTACGGCATTGAAGGAGTGCTTCTGCTGAGAGTTTGGTGAAGGAAAGGTTGTTGGGTGATTTGGTAGGAGTTGGTAACAATGGTGTGGTAGGGTTCATGGTGGTTGTGGAGGCAGATGGTTGCGATGGAGATGTAGGTGTGGAGGTAGTAGTGGTTTTTGAATAGTAAAGGCTCTTGGGCTTTTGAGAATGTTGCAATTTTTCCTCGACCAAACGTGCCAATGCATAAGCTTGGTGAAGTGTAGTAGGCTTAAGAATAGTAAGCTCGTTCTGAATATCGGTGCGAAGGCCCGATATAAAACAATTTCTTAAAGCCTGTTGTGAAAGTCCAATAACACGGTTACTAACCCATTCGAGCCGTCAAATAGTGGTAGAGTGATTTTTGGTTGGCAGAGGGTACGACGGTTGGGTGATCGATGGCGAGGCGGGGAGCGGTGGCGGGGTGGGGAATGATGGCGTGGTGGTGTTTTTGCTCCAGATGATTCGGTTATGATGTGGTTTGTGAGCAGGTCAATTTTGGTGGTAAGGTTTTGTGTTACCTGGATGAGGTCGGCCAATTGAGAGGCTGTTTGGTTAGAGGTGGTGGATGCCGCGGTGGTGGCGGTGATAAGTTGTTGAAGTTGGTCAGACACGGAGGGATTTGGTTCGTCAGTAGATGAAGAATCCTTGCGAGGCGGCATGGCGGAAGGAAGTAACGGGAATGAAAGCACCAGATGATACCATTAGAGCGGGTGAGACTCCAAGAAAAATTAGAGAGGAAAGTGATAGACAATTCTTGGGACAATTTTCTGATCTCCGATAAAATTACCAAAACAAAACTTAAATATGCAAACTCCTGCATGCACTTTATTCTCATACAACTGACGAAAGGACACATGATGCACTAATTCTACCCACTACCTAAACATGCATGCAACAAGAAGAAAACATGAACTAGTACTGGTCCTTGAATCATGGAATGCAGTTGTCGACTTGTTCTCTACTCCAAGTAACGAGCAGGTGCCTTAACAATCCTTTTGGGCCTGCTGAAGTTGGGCTGATCAACCTTGCGAGTGGGCTGGTCCTGTGCAGCAGATGGGCTAGATGTATGGATCGGATCAGATACAATAGACATTTAAACTGGGTTCTTCAAATTTTTGTTGGAGGAAGGGAAGGAAACTAAAAGAAGGTAAGGGAAGGGAGAAGAAGGTGACTATTATGTTTCTGTTCTTGAGTTGGAAGGAAACACATTTTTTCTCCATTTTTTGGTAATTAATGTTTTAGTTAGATTAATAAACAATATCACTACAATAGTAATTTGAATATTTTAATAGAACAGTTTAGGAGGCTATATGCATTAAAAATAGACTTTAGATTACTTTTAACGTTTTATGAGTTTCTTTTTTGTCTAAGCTTCTAGATTTGATGTATTTGAGGTAACACACGACCCAAATCAACCACATTAGTAATCACATTAAAAATTTCTGCTCTAATCTTTTGGGATTTACTTTTTGAAAGTATGTCGTGCTATAGTCCTTGGTTGTATGGCAATATTTAATTAACTTTAAAGTTTATAATAATATTGACAGGACAACCATAAAAATGTGCCTACCAACGTTAATGGCGGGTGGACTGAATCTCCATGCAAAAACTTCATAGGACATAAATCATATGATGCCTCACACAAGGGGTATGTTATATATGTAATAAGCTTCATAATATTCTTTTTCATGATTGATGCATTAGTTGATTTGTTAATTGATTATAGAGTTTGAGTGTGTGCAGATTTAAGTCCCATAAACATGTGAAAGAGAAGTTTGGGATCTACAAAGGAAATATGAGTAAAGGTGAATGATTTATTTATTTTTTAATACACTTGATTCACTTGATTGACAGGATTAACGACTTTAACATCGTAAACTATTTAGTGACACTAATGAACATTAGATTAGTGTTGAAAAAGAAGCTCACCACCAGAAATAGTTAATAATAGTAGTGAACAATATATTAATGTTGAATGAGAAACTCATCAACACATTGTACAGTGATATGAATTATGAAGCCACAAATTTTCAAATATTGCATGCACTATTACATCAACATGCTTTCTTTGTGATTGTTATATACACTTAAAATAGTTACACAAATACACTCTAATATAGTCCATAGTTTTCGAAGGCACAAGGGTTTAGCCTTGGGCCTAGGTGCAAGGCGCTTAATGAGCGACAACTCTTTGAAGCGAGGTGCATACTTAGTTTTAAAAAGCGTGCCTGAGGTGTGCCTAGGCGCAAAGCGACCTCAGGCGCAGTTCCTTGGGCTTTCGTTAACATTAGGCCCACCTATATACAAAAAAGTGTGTGCTTTGGCGCCTGTGCTCGCTTTTCTCTCCTAAGAGCTTTTCTTTTGGGCTGATCGGACTTGAAACTTACTGGAGATTGAGATCAGATCGGTGATGGACAAGCTTGGAGATGAAGGATGTGCCTCTGTCATGCTTGATTTAGAATTAGAAAGGATGAAGATATGATTATGATATAAATGGACTAAACGGGAATTTTAGGAAAAAGATCTTTAAGATCTCTTTCCCTTTTTTTTCAATTCTCTACTCTAATATCAATATTGTAATCTTTACCGTAATCTTTTTTTCTATTACTCTAGATCGTATATAGTGTAGTTGTATATTTTCATTCCCTAAGTTAATTTTTTTTAGCCACACACACATTGCCTTATTAAACTAAAAAAAAAAAAACACTTTCATTTAGAAAACTAGTCAATGGTGGCCCTCCATGGATTCACCTATATAAGCCGCGACTAAAGTTGCAAAAAATAAGAGCTTGAATACCACTTGTAAATAATCCAAGGAACATGACTGGGATAGGAACCACTAAAGGAGGATGAAGATGATGGGAGTGATGCTTCTTTAGGTGAAATGAGAGGAAAATTGGAGAGGGAGACAAAAATGAATGGCGGTTGATTAGGGTGATTTAGGGTTAAAGGGGCTTTTCTTTTTTTACCAAGTTACACATTGCACCACTGATGTTTAAAGTTTTTTCATATTTGACATAAAATATAACATGTGTAATTTAGGTATAAATATATATGGAATTAATTTAAAAATATTATATTAATAGTATGCGCCTCGCGTACGAAAAGCCCTGCTCTTTACGCCTCGGTTTTAGACCTTGTCGCCTTGGTGCATTTCTCGCTTTTTAAAACCAAGGGCGCCTAGTATAAAATACGACGTTAGGGGTTTCAGGCATGTTCTAGGCTTGATTTGGGCTAGCTTAGACTGTTTTAGGTTGATTCTAGGTTTGTATAAGGCTAGTGTAATTGTGTAATTGTTTCAGAACCGTTCAGACGATTTTTACCTACAATTTGGCAGGAAGTTGGTCTGAAAATGCGCATGAGAGCTTGATAAAGGGGCTTTTGAGAGAGGCGACAAAGCTGGGCTGGGCTGCGCCTGACGGCCTAGATGCGCTTCTTGTGGGCTTTTGACAGCAGAGATATAGTATGATACTTGAACATAAAAAGCTGTTCGAGAGTTCGAGTAAGCCTAAAAAGAAAAATGGAATCAAATAGAGTGAGGAAGAAAAGTTAAATGATATTAAAAAGTAATTACCCAATAAGAATCAAGGCAATGACGATGTGAAGTAATATAAAAATAGAACATAAAAGAAATTAGAAAACTAATCTATGAATAATGTGTTAAAATTTTTGATGAGGAATTCAACGTCTTTAACCCAACTAAGCTTACATGATATCTTCATTCATCATCTTTGTTGCATTGGCCAAATCTTTCTTAGTATTATTAATATATTCAGCAAATATGACAAAACTTATCGTAATGCAGTAACGTATTTCACTGATCTTTGTTTTTATATGATTGTTGGTAGGTGATGACAACAATTTGGCAGCAGGGTCCGTTTCTCTAAACTCCACCAACTTTGAAAAGAAGTAATTTCTGTACCGGTCAATATTGTATTTTAGTTCCAGTAATCAATGTGGTATTGCTTTATGCGTTTTCATCAAATATCATTAATTTCAGTAATTCCTAAACAAAATTATAAAAGTGTATACACATCTTTAATTCTTGCACATGGTGCATGTGTAGTGCATCACTCAACAAAATTAAAGTGCATTTTTTTCAACCATCTTTTCAACAAATAATCACCAGAGCATCACTTGGCTTTAGTCATTGGGCCATTGTGTTTTGCGGGAAGCATCATTGATTAGACAATGCAAGGGGTGTGTGGGTCAGGTAAAGGGGTCTATCTTTTATTCTTAACGCGTCAATCATGCTGAGTTGTGTTGACCCCAAAACACTCATCGTCCATGTTTTGTTTCTTATATAAATTTAATGGATCAAGCACGACTACAAAGATGATAGTATTGCATTTCGGGACTTTCAATGTGTATGATCCATTTGAGATAAACTCAACCTGTCTATAAGTAATTGGGTCATTTTTCTCACCTGTTATGCTGCATAAATTTGATTCTTTAACTTTCCTTGACTTTTATTTTAATAATAATTTACTACAAATCTGAAGTTGTGATTTATCGTATTGAAGAGTACCTTCTCTGAATTACACGGAGCATGAAATAAAGGAGTGGCGTGAGGCTCGTAAGAAGAACTACCCCACAAATGGGACTGTATCAAAGGTCAAATTTTGAGTCTCTGGTTTGATCTTAATTGTCTGCCTGTTTGACACCTTACATTTTATCTTGCAGAAGCAAAAGAAAGAAGATACATCTTCTGATGTCATCAACAAAGAAGCCATGTTACGTCGTCAGGTACGTTGCTTGACTTGCTTTGTAAACTGCATGAGTTGGGTAAAGGGGCGGTTGATACATTTTTTTTTTTTGATATGGGTGTCGATTGGGCTGACGAGCAAAGCACTAAAGACACGACTTGGGTAAACCATAACCCTTTTATAAGTAAATCGTATGAATTTGCCACCTCTACTGAACTCGTGTGATTTTTGTGAACAAGTTTGTTTCTTGGGACACTAGAGTAACCATTATTTGTAGTACATCACTGTCTTGGTACCTTGATGTTAGAGGTATCAATTTTTGCCCATTTATTTATAAATGACTTGATGTGGTTGTGTTTTATTTCAAATGGGTTGAATATAAATCGGCTAAAAAGGGAACAAACCAAGGGGTTGAAAATCGCCCAAAGTGTGGTGGTAAATGAATACCTCTTATTTTCAGGATCTAGATTAACATAAATAGTATTGTTCTTTGATCATAATTAGCACATCATTTTATTTAATGAACTCTTTCTTTTCCCTTGAAGCTAACAAAACACTGTTAGCTGTCAACCTGACCTGAATTGGCTTGTTCGACCCAACTTGTTTGGCCCATTACCCAACCCCTGTGCTCCCAGATATGAGATTCAGAAATGAGATAAATGTAATAACACATACATGTATCCTTTTTTTTCATTGCAGCAATTAAGGGAAATATTGGCGAAACAAGCGGAGTTGGGTTGTGAAGTTGCCGACATTCCACCTTCTTATTTATCTGGCCTCGATAATGAAAACCCTAAAGAGAAAAACCACGAAAGACAACAACGTTACAAACAGGGGAAATTCAATAAGAGAAGAGGAACATCATTTCAAATTGTTAATCGATTTGCCAAAAAAGCAAGGCCAAGAGACCGAGATTCAAGCAAGGCTAACTATCAAACCAAGCCGAACAAGCGTGAACCATCACTTCTTCAGAAGCTTTTGACACAAGACATTAAGAGAGATAAAAGCCATCTTTTGCAGGTTTTCAGGTTCATGATGGCAAACTCGTTTCTCACTGAGGAATCTTTGAGATTTCCATCTGTAATTGTGAGAGAAACAAATGTTGATATTCCCTCCCAAGAGGCTACTTGTTCTGTTTTTAAGGTAGAGGAGGAAGAAGAGGAGAGATCATAGATTAATATGCTTTAAGCTCTCACTAAATGCAAAAATGCTGCTATGCTAGTGCTCTTTTGCTTAGGAAAATGCACATGATTGTAGGCAGCCTTAATGTATGGACTTGTGATTGTTAGGTATGTATTTTGGATCTATTAGCATTGGTGTTTAAATTTTGCTTGTAACATATGATTTTTTGCCCCTTCAGATTTTTAGGGGAAAAAAGTGTTGATAGCATTTTCAGATTTGCAAGTTAAATGATGATTTTGACCAATTTATTTGTTCATGGTAATGTTTAATTCTAAAAAAAATTTGTTAAAGAAAACGCTCCAGATAGCTTGAATATGTTGCAGTTTCTGTATCTATTAAGCTATGAAATTATTTATTTCAGAATATATCAAACCAATTAATTATAACAGGAAAGTCGAGGCAATCTACTCTGTTCAATATGTTCTTAATCTTTTGATGATAAAACTCAAGATATGGTTATTTGACAATTTGATTTTGAATGTAAAATGTTAATACAAAGTTATCTCCTTATAAGAACACAAGATCTCCAAGTACTTATTTTCTTTTGAACGGTAGAATATATAAAACAACCATAAACTATGAACGAGCTAGACAGGAAGAAAAAAGCATTACAATGTCAAAAGAGGGTCATGACGTTCCGTAACCAACACACTCAACTGATACTAGCTTTACAATTCCTATTCGGAAGCCATTAACACAAGGAAGTAACAACGGAATCAAATAAATACTCTCTTTTTTTTGGTAGAGGTCGAAAACATAACTTCATTCCTATGCTTCCAAAGTGTCCACCAAGTTGTGAATAATCACTTCAAGAATCATCTTCTTAACTTTGATAATTTCACTCGAATTGATCCACATCAATAAGTCCAAAAGGATTTTTAAGTTCGGCATATCCACATCTACCCATTTTTCAATAGCCTTCCTTAAACTTGAAGCCAACTCACAACCACCAAACACGTGATTTCTAGATTCCAACTCTTGTCACAATAAACACATAATAAAGAAGGAACATCAATTCCTCTTTTTTCAAGGTTGACCTGCGTTAGAAGACGGTCCAGAGTTTGGCATTAACCCATAATATTGATTTTTCTAGGCAAGAACTTATTCCACCTTATCTGACCACTGCCATCCGACAAAGATAAAATATCCCTGCCATTCTCAATCTTTCTCCTCATCGATGCAAATGAATGATGCCACTTTCGTTTAAATTAGCAATAGAAGCCATAATTCTTTTCCACACCCCTTGGTTCCTACTTAACCAGCTAGTGATAGATAAACCCGTTGTTTCCCTATGAATGGATCTAATGACTAACCCGCATATCCTCCTTTTTTTTTTCTTTCAAATCTCCATCTTCATTTGAGAAGCAAAGCATGATTAAGACTAATCAAGCTTCCAACACCCAAGCCTCCTTTTCTTTGGATGGCAAAACCAAATCCCATTTATCCCAAGAAAGCTTGTGGAAATCCCCACCACCTCCCCTAAAAATTAAAGAATATTAAGATTCAAGATGTTTACAAACTTACTTTGGTAAACAAAAAAGAGATGTGTAATCTATACCTAGGGATCCAAGGAGTGAAGAAGAAGCGTTGAATGACCACTCATACATAACATAGAAACTTTCCAATTAGATAAAACACATCTTATAATTCGTAACTTCATTCATTAACCTGTCACAACCCAGTTTTAGTATACCACAGGAGCGTGACTAATTGGTGCGCATGTTTTCATTTATTAATTCGTAGATTCAAAGTTTATGCAACGAAAATTATATTTTATAAAACACACCTTTTGATACGTAAAATTTCATAACTTTATAAGGATTTGAAATCCTTGTATTTACATTAATATCATTTAATAATGATGTTATCAAAATATTCTACGGTAAACAGATATCGTCCATTCCAGCACCTATTCCTGGCTATATTATGTAACACCCGGAAAATTTTAAAAGACGAGAAAGAAAGTATAAACGTGCAGAAAAAGAAAGAAAACACAATTTAACCTAAGTTGAGGGCTAAATGTGTCAAAAGGACAAAAGATTAAAAAGTGGGTGCAAAAGTGATGGCCGCCCACACCTTTCTGCATATTTTCTTTTCACCGATTGTAGAGAGAGAAAGCAGAGAAGAGCTTCGGTTTTAGAGAGAAGGAAGAAGAAGAATTCGAATTCAAGGTAAGAATTCACCGTTTTAAGTTGTTCTTGCCGGCCTATGCCTCGTTGTATGCTTATGTTGTGTTTGTTTGTGTTTGGGTTGTGTTTCGTTGGTTTTAGGTGTGTGAACTCATTGCATTCGGTTTGAAGGAAGTCTTGCCCGGAAGATTGCTAAGGTGAGTTCTAGATCCCCCGGTTTCTATGTTTTAATCCTGTTTTGGGGCTGGAATTGCATGCAAATAACTTTTAAATATGTCCAGTATTTTGTACCGTAAGTTTGGCCCTGTTCTTTTAGTGGGCGTGTTAGGGGCTGCGTGTTTTGCTCGGTTTATATGGTTGTATGCTTGTTCTAAGAGATTAGCATGCTAGATCGGTGCGATGAATGTATAAGGATGTGGATTGGGAACTGATTATAGTGTAAGATGCGGTTTCAGGTAGGTGATCATCAGCATTAAGTTTGAATATTTGCGTAAGTGTTGATCATCCGCATTAGTTAAGTCTTCATCCGCATTTGATGAACACATCGACTATTTTGTTCACCCGCATTTGTTAAGTGTTCATCCGCATTTGTTGTATGTTTATCCGCATTTGTCTTGTCCATGCGCATTTGCTTCAGTCATCCGCATTTGGTTCATGCGCATTTCTTTGGGACACTTGGAATATTTTCTGAGGTATTCATCCACATTAACTTATTCATCCGCATTTGTCTGTTCATCTGTATTTGTTTGCTCATCCGCATTTCTTTAAGGGGGGAGAGTTTTCTGAGATTTTGGGATGTAGAGCTTAAGTGTTAAGAAAGGAGGTTTTATGGGGGACTGTGCTTGTTTACGATTTGCATGCTTTGTATGCTGTTGTGATGATGTTGTTCCATGTTATGTTTATGTCGTGACCTTACGTGGTGTGACGTATGAATATGCTTATGTAAAGTAGTACTTAACGAAAGTGGAAGATAACTAAAGAGAAGTAAGAATGAATGCATGCATTAACGAACGATCGGAAGTAAGAAAGTCTTGCAAGCACTGTAAGGAGGTTCACACCCATTGAAGGGTGTTAGCTCAACGGTGTACGGGTTAGCTACCCCAAAAGGATGCACACTGGAGTCCAGTCTTTGTGACTGACCATACGTATGGGACCATTGTCGCTTACTCCGGTGCTGGGCCCGCCTTGTGCATGATGTTTGAAGTCTATTTATAGTCTTCAGCCCAGTACCTGCCTTGTGCATGATGTTTGGGGTATAGCACATGGCATTGGTCTAAATGATGATACCCCGATGCTGGGCCCACCTCGGGCATGATGTTTGAAGTCTATTTATAGTCTTCGGTCCAGTACCCGCCTTATGCATGATGTTTGGGGTATAGCTCGAGGCATTAGCCTGGAGCATAGAGAAGTGAAAGTAATAATGATCGAATGAAATGTACGATAAGAAAGAGAATGAATGAATGTAAGTTGACGATGATGAAAGATAATAATGAGATTATCTATTTGTATGTATGATGTATGATCGCTTACAAAAGTAAAGTACGGTTTTAATCAAAAGAAAAGTATTTTATTTATAAAACTAGAACTCACTCAGCAACGCTGACTTTTATGTAATTTCCAGTTGGCAGGTAATGTTGCCGAGGATGGCACGGGGCAGCTACTTGGCGTTTTTGGGATGGCATCCATTGTTTAAATTATGACGTTTTTGCATTGTAATGCGAACAAACAATATTTTGTAACGATTATGAATGTTGTATTATTTTGCAAAAGCAATGAATGAAATGATTTTAAATTATTCCGCTGCGTTGTTTTAGTACACCTAAATATATGTTTTATGTTTTTTGTGCAATGATTGACTAGCTGTAAGCGTCCCGGGAACTGGGTCTTACAAGTTGGTATCAGAGGCAAAGTTTAAGTGAAACGGGTAAATATTTTCAAAAGAAACCTAAACTTAAACTGAGAATGGGACAAAGGGAAGGGATGCCAGTCCGAGTAGCTGCGTGCCATCAGGTATTTCTTTTCTTAATGTTAACCTGTATTACGTGCGCATGTTATGTGATTTATGTGCTTCTTAGTAGATTTAGATACTGATGAAGTCAGGATAGAAAATGCTTGGGGTATGAAGAGTAAAGTAAGTGGCTAATCACAACTGGCCACTGTAATTAGGGACTTACTATACTTGACATAAACTGAGTTGTTATCTTGAATGACCGTGTTGGTGTTTGAATCTTATAGCGTGTTAGAGGATGGCCGTGGTAGATCTTCGAAGGCTTCTCGAGGTGGAGGTCGTGGTGGATGTGGTGGTGACCACGGTCACGAGAGGAAGGCCTAGGGCTGAAGAGGTGGCTCACAAAGAGCCCGAGACCCCTCATCCGGAGGGTGGTGATGAGAGTGCCAATTTAAGGGCCTCAGTGAAGGAGGCGGTGGTGGAAGAGGTTCACCAGGTCATGCAGACGATTCTACCGTCTGTGGTGACCGAAGTGATTAAGGCTGTACGAGAAGGAGAGAGGAAGGAAAGAGGAGACCCGCGGAGGAAAGGGAGCAACCGAGACTGAGACGGTTGTCTCCAGTGAAGACGGTTGATGGAAATGGCACTGCGACTGCTGCTCACCGGTGGGTGAGAGAGATGGAAGCTGTTCTAGATATCAGCGAGTGCCAGGAGGATCAGAAGGTGAAGTTTGCCACTCATTCGTTTGTGACTCGGCCCTATGTTGGTGGGACAATATTCTCCTGGCCGAGGGTAGTAGAGCGATTGGCAGGATGAGGTGGAATGAGTTGAAGAAACTAATGATCGAGGAGTTTTGTCCTCACCGAGAGCTCGACAAGGTTGAGAGGGAGTTCCTACAGCTGGATGCGGGAACCATGACACATTAGCAATATACCACCAAATTCAATGAGATGGCACGGCTGGTGCCGGATCAGGTGACACCCTTTTCACGAAAGATTAAGAGATACATTCAGGGCTTGCCGGCGGACATCTGCAGGCACATGATTGCCGCCCGACCGAGCACGTTTAGGTTAGTGTTTGATCTGACAGGGAGGTTGTATGATGAACGGGAAGTGGTGGTGGCTGAGATGAGTAAGAAATGTGGTGGTGACCGGAACTGGAACGGGAAGAGGTTTGGTAGGGGTGGTGCCCCAACAAACAACAAGCGTGCACGAGTGCTGACCACCGTGTGGTCACATCTGGTGCGGGTCGAAGAGGTGTGGCAAATGTGGAAAGGAGCATTTCGGAGAATATAGGCTGGATTGAATGTATGCTTCCTGTGTGGGAGGACAGGGCATATAGCAAAGGATTTCATATGGCCAGATGTTTTAACTGTGGTGGAGAGGGTCACATGAGCAGGGAATGCAAGAAGCCAAGGGCTGAGAGTTTCAGAGCGAAGAAGATGACCGAAAATAAAGGGCAGAAAGCAAGCGCCAGAGCATTCATGATGACCCAGGAGGAGGCTAGGACGGACCTCGATGTTGTGTCAGGTATGTTCCTAGTAAACCAAACTCTTGCCTCTGTGTTATTTGATTCCGATGCTAGTAAGAGCTTCATTTCTGCTGCCTTTTGTGCTAAGTTGCCTTTAAGGGGTAGAAGTATTGACGAGCCCTTTGATGTAGAAACTGCCATAGGTAAGTCTACCAGGATTTCTGAGATGATGGAAGGCTGTGTCATAGAAGTAGAAGGTCATAAATTTCCTGTTAGACCATTCGTGATGACCTTAGGCGGTTTCAATGTAGTCCTGGGAATGTGGTTAGCGGCCTACGAGGTGAATATCGTATGTTGCAAGAAGATGATTGGACTGACAGCGCCTGACGGGAGTTCGGTGACGATTTACGGTGATCGAGTCACTACGATTCCGAAGGTGATTTCAATGGCGGTGGCGGGAAAGTGTGTGAGGCGTGGATGTAGTGCCTACTTGGCCACGTAAAAGATGTTGATACGCCAACACCACAATTGTCTGATGTATCGGTTGTGTGTGACTTCCCAGACGTGTTCATAGAAGATTTACCAGGTGTACCGCCGGACTGTGAGATTGAGTTTCAGATCGACCTGATACCCGATGCCCAACCTGTTGCTAAGGCACCTTATCGGTTAGCCCCCTCTGAACTGAAGGAAATGATGGAGCAACTGCAAGAGTTGCTTGATAAGGGGTTCATTAGACCGAGTATCTCTCCATGGGGTGCCCCGATTTGTTTGTAAAGAAGAAGTACGGTAGTATGAGGATGTGTATTGACTACCGCGAGCTGAACAAGTTGACGGTGAAGAATCGGTATCCATTGCCGAGGATTGATGACCTGTTTGATCAGCTCCAGGGTGCCAGTTGGTTTTCGAGAATAGATCTCCGATCTGGTTACCATCAGTTGAAGGTGAGGGAGCAGGATATTCCTAAAACAGCTTTTCGTACGCGTTGTGGACACTACGAGTTCCTCGTTATGTCTTTTGGTTTAACCAACGTGCCAGCTGCTTTTATGGATCTGATGAATCGAGTGTGTCGGCCGATGTTGGATAAATCAGTGATTATGTTCATCGATGATATCTTGATTTATTCGAAGAGCGAGGTGGAACATGCCGGTCATATTCGAGAGGTACTAGAGACGTTGAGAAGGGAGAAGTTGTATGCTAAGTTCTCCAAGTGCGCGTTCTGGTTGCGCGAGGTTCGGTTTTTAGGTCACGTGGTAAATCCCGAGGGGGTTATGGTAGACCCGGAAAAAGTGGAAGCTGTGATGCAATGGAAGTCTCCAAGGACGCCATCCGAGATCCGTAGTTTCTTGGGGTTGGCGGGCTATTATAGGAGATTCATCCAAGACTTCTCTAAGATAGCTTCTCCACTGACCAAGTTGACTCGTAAGGATGTGAAAAGAGCAAGAGAAGGCTTTCGAAGAGTTGAAGATGAGGTTGACTCAAGCTCCTGTCTTATCATTACCCAGAGGGAGCGAGGATTTGGTGGTTTATTCAGATGCTTCTTACTTGGGGTTGGGTTGTGTGTTGATGCAGCAAGGGAAGGTTATAGTTTATGCATCCTGACAGTTGAAGGTTCATGAGGTTAATTACCCTACACATGATTTAGAGCTAGCAGCTGTGGTCTTTGCATTAAAAATTTGGAGGCACTACCTATATGGGACGAGGTGCACCATCTTCACTGACCACAAGAGCTTGAATGTACTTCTTCAAGCAGAAGGATTTAAACATGAGGCAAGGAGATGGTTGGAACTGATAAAGATTATGATTGTGAAATCCATACCATCCGGGCAAAGCCAACGTAGTGGCGGATGCCCTTAGCCGAAAGGAGAGGCCTGAACCAATCCGGTGAAGGCTTACCAATTGATTTTGACCTCCGATGTGATGAAGAAGGTCAAGGAGTTTCAAGATAAGGCGTTGAAGGAAAATCATCTTAACTCTGAAAGGATGAGAGGTCTAGTCGCGGAATTGGGTGAAAACACTCTCGGTGTTACAACCCGATTCGGACGACTGTGGATTCCTTGTTATGGGGATCTACGTGGGAAGATCATGGACAAAGCTCATAAGACTCGATAATCCATTCATCCCGGTGCCACGAAAATGTATCAGGATATGAAGAAAGATTATTGGTCGCCGGGTATGAAGCGTGACGTAGTGGAGTACGTGAGTTAGTGCCTTACTTGCTTGCAAGTGAAGGCGGAGCATCAGAAGCCATACGGTAAGAGCCAACCTTTGGATATACCCGAGTGGAAGTGGGAGCATATCACCATGGACTTTATCACGAAGCTACCACGTACCGTGAAGGGGTACGATGCCATATGGGTGATAGTCGACCGTCTGATGAAAAGTGCTCACTTCCTACTGATCCGAGAGAAGTATTCATATGAGAAGTTAGCGGATCTATTCATCAGGGAGATTGTAACTCGTCATGGTGTGCCGGTTTCTATTGTTTCTGATCGTGACACTCGGTTTACATCTAAGTTCTGGAAGAGATTTCATGATGTAATGGGGACGAGTTACACATCAGCACGACTTATCATCCACAGACGGATGGTCAGTCGGAGAGAACGATTCAGATGCTTGAGGATATGCTTCGGGCATGCGTCATTAATTTTGGAGGTAGTTGGGATGACCACTTACTGTTAGCGGAGTTCTCATACAATAACAGTTATCATGCCAGCATTGGTATGCCCCCTTATGAGATGCTATACGGTAGGAGATGTAGAACACCCGTTTGTTAGGGTGATATTGGTCAAAGGAGTTGGGAAGTATTGAGGTGATTGAGGCTACGACTGAGAAGCTCGGGAAGATTAAAGCCTTTATGAAGGCAGCCAAAGATAGGCAGAAGTCGTATGCCGATAAGAGACGTAGACCGATTGAATTCCAGGTGGGCGATAGAGTTATGTTGAAAGTCTCGCCGCAGAAGGGGATCATTCGGTTTAGAAAGCGTGGCAAGTTGAGCCCGAGATACATAGGGCCTTTCCGAATCATTACTCGAGTAGGAGAGGTGGCCTATAGGATGGAGTTACCCGATGAGTTAAGTGGAATTCACCCTACATTCCATGTATCTCATCTGCAAAGTGTTTAGCTGACGAAGATATGGTTGTACCACTGGAAGATATTGAAGTTGATGAAAGGCTCAATTATGTGGAGCAACCAGTGGCAATCATTGATCGCAAGGAGAAGAGGTTAAGGAATAAAGTGGTTCCCCTGGTGCGTGTATAGTGGAAGCACAAGAAGGGATCCGAGTCTACGTGGGAAACTGAAGAAGATGGAGGCAGTTATACCCACATCTTTTCGAGGATATAACAGGTTTCGAGGACGAAACCTATATAAGGGGGTGGGACTTGTAACACCCTGAAAATTTAAAAAGACAAGAAAGAAAGTATAAACGTGCAGAAAAAGAAAGAAAACACAATTTAACCTAAGGTTGAGGGGCTAAATGTGTCAAAAGGACAAAAAGATTAAAAGTGGTGCAAAAGGTGATGGCCGCCCACACCTTTCTGCATATTTTCTTTTCACCGGATTGTAGAGAGAGAAAGTAGAGAAGAGCTTCGGTTTTAGAGAGAAGGAAGAAGAAGGATTCGAATTCAAGGTAAGAATTCCCGTTTTAAGTTGTTCTGGGCCGGCCTATGCCTCGGTTGTATGCTTATGTGTGTTTGTTTGTGTTTGGGTTGTGTTGTCGTTGGGTTTATGTGTGTGAACTCATTGTATTCAGTTTGAAGGAAGTCTTCCTAGAAGATTGCTAAGGTGAGTTCTAGGTCCCGGTTTCTATGTTTTAATCCTGTTTTGGGGCTGGAATTGCATGCAACTAACTTTTAAATAGGTCCAGTATTTTGTACCGTAAGTTTGGCCCTGTTCTTTTAGTTGGGCTGTAGGGGCTGCGTGTTTTGCTCGGTTTATGTGGTTGTATGCTTGTTTTAAGAGATTAGCATGCTAGATCGGTGCGATGAATGATAAGGATGTGATTGGGACTGATTTAGTGTAAGATGCGGTTTCAGGTAGTTGATCATCCGCATTAAGTTGAATATTGCATAGTGTTGATCATCCGCATTAGTTAAGTCTTCATCCCCATTTGATGAACACATCGACTATTTTGTTCACCCGCATTTGTTAAGTGTTCATCCGCATTGTCGTATGTTTATCCGCATTTGTCTTCCATGCGCATTTGCTTCAGTCATCCGCATTTGGTTCATGCGCATTTCTTTGGGACACTTGGAATATTTTCTGAGGTATTCATCCGCATTTGCTTATTCATCCGCATTTGTCTGTTCATCCGCATTTGTTTGCTCATCCACATTTCTTTAAGGGGGGAGATTTTTCTGAGATTTTGGGATGTAGAGCTTAAGTGTTAAGAAAGGAGGTTTATGGGGGACTGTGCTTGTTTACGATTTGCATGCTTTGTATGCTGTTGTGATGATGTTGTTCCATGTTATGTTTATGTCGTGACCTTACGTGGTGTGACGTATGAATATGCTTATGTAACGTAGTACTTAACGAAAGTGGAAGATAACTAAAGAGAAGTAAGAATGAATGCATGCATTAACGAACGATCGGAAGTAAGAAAGTCTTGCAAGCACTGTAAGGAGGTTCACACCCAATGAAGGGTGTTAGCTCAACGGTGTGCAGGTTAGCTACCGCAGAAGGATGCACACTGGGGTCCAGTCTTTGTGACTGACCATACGTACGGGACCATTGTCGCTTACCTCGGTGCTGGGCCTGCCTTGTACATGATGTTTGAAGTCTATTTATAGTCTTCAGCCCAGTACCCGCCTTGTGCATGATGTTTGGGGTATAGCACATGACATTGGTCCAAATGATGATACCCCGGTGCTGGGCCCGCCTCGGGCATGATGTTTGAAGTCTATTTATAGTCTTCGGTCTAGTACCCGCCTTGTGCATGATGTTTGGGGTATAGCTCGAGGCATTAGCCTGGAGCATAGAGAAGTGAAAGTAATAATGATCGAATGAAATGTATGATAAGAAAGAGAATGAATGAATGTAAGTTGACGATGATGAAAGATAATAATGAGATTATCTATTTGTATGTATGATGTATGATCGCTTACAAAAGTAAAGTACGGTTTTAATCAAAAGAAAAGTATTTTATTTATAAATTTAGAACTCACTCAGCAACGCTGACTTTTATGTAATTTCCAGTTGGCAGGTAATGTTGCTGAGGATGGCACGAGCTGCTACTTGGCGTTTTTGGGATGGCATCCATTGTTTAAATTATGACGTTTTTGCATTGTTATGCGAACAAACAATATTTTGTAACGATTATGAAGGTTGTATTATTTTGCAAAAGCAATGAATGAAATGATTTTAAATTATTCCGCTGCGTTTTTTTAGTACACCTAAATATATGTTTTATGTTTTTTGTGCAATGATTGACCAGCTGTAAGCCTCCCGGGATATTAGCCATGCTTATCTAAATTTTTTTGTAAGATCATACATCAGCATGAAAGCAGGTGAATACATTCAATAGACACGAGAATAGTTAGGCTTGAATAAAATTAAGCAGTTTAATCATAATTTTATGGTAACTACACATTTAGTAGTATATTTCTACTGTGGTGTTCACCCTCTGGTCTCTTCGTCAGTCAGACTAATAATGGGACCTTTCGAATCATTATTATCTGTAATGTATCTGAAACAACCCCAGTATAGGATTTTCACCTATCCCAAGGTTATAACTTGGCCAATTATATACATACTTCAGGACTAAGTGTTACCTTTGGTAGCACCTTTGCGTATTCAAGCGTGTTTAATATTGTAATGCCATATTCAGAGATTAAAATCATTTATTTATTTTAAAAGTATTAAACGTATTCACCTTTCTATTTTGAGTTAGATAACTACCTAGGATCAATAAAGGTAGTTCCTAGCAATCAGCCTTTTTGCCTTAACATCTTTCAACTTCTTGTTTTCAAGTTTATCTTGTTGGACGACACCTCAAATTGCCTAGAAAAATCTAACGTGAGAGAAGATTTGTTTTAGAAAGAGATTAGAGAGAGAAGTAAGAGAAATTTAGTGTTTGAGTCTCACCTAAATTACCATTTATACGGGCTATCTTGGTGGCCGATGCGGGCCATGTCACCTTGATACGATGCATGGAGGACATGTGTTATTTCCATATACTCCCAATCCTCAAGTACTGATGCGTCATGTGTCATAATTTTAATGCCGCCCGCATCGTGGCCATGTGTCGAATTACAACTTTTAGTCATTAACCACGTGTTAATTTTTGACTGATCATCATCATACACATGAGAAATTAGAGAATGCTTATCCACCTTGTTGTGGCCCACATGCATGTGAGGATGAGACCCTCATCCAGGCAAGCGTGCGATGCGGCATGCATCATCCACTCAATGTGGCCCACTTGGCCTTCATTTTCAAGAATTTTGTTTTCTTTATTTTGAGGAAATTAGGGTTGTTACATTCTCCCCACCTTTATAAAATTCTCATCCTCAATATTTAATGGAATAATTGTTTGTATTTCTTCTTCATTCTAGATTCTAATGCCAATTTGTATTCAGGTCCACACCTAGAATTCCATTTAACTTTATCTAAAATCAACTACTTCATTTTTGGTTTATGATTTGATGGTCTTCAATCTAAAGAGGTTGTTTCACAAATTTTAGCTTTTCATTCACTTCTATGTCTTGTAGTGGTATATTTAATGATTCATGTGCTAAAAATTTCCATTGATTCGTTATGTGAAATACATCATGAACCTTATTTATTTCTTTTGGTAATTCAAGCTGATAAGCTACCGGTCCAAACATGAAAATAGTTAGGAATGAATATAATCAAGCTGCTTAATCATAATTTTATGATAATCACACATTTGTCTATTTAAACTGTGGTGTTTACCCAATGATCTCTTCAGCATTCAGACTACTAACGGGACCTTTCAAATCATTATTATCTATAATGTATCTGAACCAGCCCTAATATAGGACTTTCACCTATCCATAGGATATAACTAGGCAAACTATACATATACTTCAGGTCTTAGTGTTACCTTCGGTAGCACATTTTCGCATTAAAGTGTGTTTAACATATTAATACCATTTTTAGAGATTTAAACCATTTATTCAATTTATAGTCACCTTTTTGTTTTGAGTTGATAACTACTTAAGGATCAATAAGGTAGTTCCTAGAAATCAACACTTGGCCATAATGTCTTTCAACTTCTTGTCTTTGACTTTATCTTGTCGGATGGAACCTCGAGATTGCCTTGAACAAGTCTAACGTGAGAGAAAATTTGTTTTAGAGATAGATTAGAAAGAGAAGTCAGAGAAATTATGTGTTTGAGTCTCACCTCAATGGCTTTTTATACAGGCTGTCTTAATGGACGATGCACCTCCCCCATCAAGACCACATGTCGAATTCCAGTCCTTAGTCATCAGCCACAAGTAAATTTTTGGCTCCTAGTCATCATATAATTTAAAGCAATATGAGAATGCTTATTCACTTTATTGCGGCCCGCATCCATGTCAGGAGGTAACCCTCATCTAGGCCACTATGTGATGTGGCGGCATTGGCCTTCATTTTCATAAATTTTGTTTTCTTTATTTTTAGAAAATTAGGGTTGTTAAGCCTACTTTAGCACCTATGTAAGGATTCGGCGCTATATAATCCTCAATAGGTGTAAACCCTCTATAGCTATAATGAAAAGAAACAGAAAAAAAGGATCTTCAAGTACATATTGTTTCATAGAATATACTATTAAATTTGCTACATCAGTTGAATCATTAGGATTCTAAAAAGTATCATGATTATTTAATAAAGTTATGTCATATGATTTCAGATGTATAAACTGTTCAAAATATAAATTTCTGCTCATGGCTAAGAATAACGTTAGAATGTAATACCAATCAAGGAATTTGCATCATTTGGCATATCCTTCATACGTATATGTCACTATGGTACATGATTAACCTTTAATGTTGAGTAAATATCCACAACATACAAATAAAGTCCAAATATGAATATTAGTATTTGTTGCCTTTGATTTAGTAAAAGTGACACGTAAGAGCGGACCATGTTGGCATGCGACAATGTAGTTGAAACCACATGCAAAACACTTATACTTTTGTTCTCTTAAGCTATAGAAATCATATTCACACATGTTTAAAAATGAAGATTTGGAATTTCATTTCGTGTGGAAAAAAGAGCCATATGAGTCCTTAATGTCAAAACTTGTTATGATGTTGTTTTAAATGATAGAGCATGCCAACTGATTGACAAGATGAATCAAAATTAATATAATTCCAAGAGTGTTATTAGTGACCAAAGTAGAGAAGGAAGAAGACGAAATGCACCTATTTTTATTAAAAGATGAGATAACTAGCTATTGATATTTACGTTTGAAATAGCAACATCGATTGGGAGACGGTGAGAAAAAAGAATTCAAGAGAGAATATACTTTGTGTGAGGGTCTTGTGCAATAAATTCCAAGTCCTGTCCATAAAAGTGAAGTTTTCAAGTCATATAAAGAGAAAAGAATCGCATATGTTGTTTTAATACCACTATAACCATGAAAAGGGACATAATAAAGTGTGCCAGGTAAGTCCTATCATTTGCTATAAGTGTGGCAAAGACGGTTACATGAATTCTAATGCTAGAACCCTATGAATGCTATTTTAAATGATAGAGCATGCTAGTCAATAGTCAATTTGAATTCTAAACCATCATAATTGCAAGTTTAATTGATTCGCAAATGTCTTTATAGGGTCATGATGTGCTCTACATTATACATAGAAAACCTATTAAAATCACATCAGTTATTCCTAAATATCTTCCTTAAAATGATGAAAAAGAACTTAAAAATGTTAAATTGTGTTTTCAGGTGTTCAAAATATTAAGATGGACAAAAGAAGTATACTAAGAATTTGAAGAAAACCAAGCTTTGAAGTCCAAGCATGGGTTGGTGCCTCATTAAATACGCCCCCATGACCAGCCTGAAACACGCCCCCATGCTTAAATTAGCACACCCCTGTGATTGGAGATCTGACAGGACAAAAAGTATTATCCCCCAAAAGTAGTCACAGGGCGTGCCCCATGAGTCATAGGGCCGTGACCCACTCCAATCATGGGGCCATGCCCTACGAGTCACGAGGCTATGCCCGATATGCTCTGCATGTACGAACCGGCCAACTATCATAAGCATTGTACTAGCATGGGGCTGTGCTTAAATACTCCAGAAAGCCTATAAATAGGAGCTCATTTGAAACTTTGAAGAGAGCTTATGGTGGAGGGTTACCCTGCTGATTTCTCTTAGGAATCAAGTCTTGACGACCCTTGGGAGGCTCAGAAGGTGCATACAACACTTGAAAGAAGCTCGGGATTGTCTAAACATCATCCATTGTGGATCACCGCTTTGATTGTTCCATTTCACTGATGATTTCACATCCATCTTTTATGTTGTTTGTTGTTAAGTTCAAGCTTATTTTGAGCTAAACTCTCATTATCATTCTAATTGGATGAAACTTATGTAATTTGTGTTGAACTAATGATGTGGGTAAACTTTTGATGGGTAGCGTCTACATTTGAATGGGAAGTTATAAACATATGGCTTGTAATTGTAAATGTTATACAAGGTTAAAAAATGTATGAACTAGCTTTTATTCATGAAACCGGTCTTCATAACAAACTCATGGCTAATGAACTAGAAATGGTCATTAGAAATCATATAACTTTAGCTTTCTGATCATTTGCGGGTTCCTTTTTATTAATCTGAAAAATCTACAGTAATTTTTATGGTTTTCTAAAATTAGTGATATGTTAAAAAGGAACTTGATCAAATCTCTTTCTAATGTTAAGTAATGTTTTCAAAAATCGTATGTTGAAAGGTTACACGAGATCTACCTACATTACTAGTGGCTTGGAGGATCCATATTGTAAGTTACTCATTATTGGTGTCCTTGTCACTACGGAGCTGGTAGACGAGAAATCCATGTTGGCACACGTTTATAAACGTTAACATAACTACTTAAACTTATATCTTTAATCAAACCATGATATTCATCATAGTTACATAAGTGTATTCTAATTAGGATGATAGCCTTAATTCCCTATTTTAAAACCCAAAAATCTTAATTTTACTTTTACTTCTATTTTAATTATTGTTTTTAAAAATTTGGTTAAATCAATGCAACTTATCATTTTCTCAAAACAAAACCCAATCTGATAGTCAATTATAAACGTTGTTGAGTAGGCTCGGTGTGCCCGCGGATTGATACTCAGTTCTCACCAACAATATATTACCACACGATAGCTACAGTTGCCTTTTGTGTGTGTAGTTTAGTATAAATAAAAACCATTTAAAACAGAATCTGTGCAAAAAATCTTATCAAAAATATATACACCTTTCACACGCATCAAGTTTTTTGTGCCGTTGCCGGGGACACACGACAGCTTTAAAACATAATCTGAATTTTTGACTATCTTGTTTATATCCTGTTAATATTTTTTGTTTAACTTTTTTTATCTTGTTAGTTAGATTAGTTTAAGTTAGTTTTCCTTAGTTAGTTCGTTAGTTAAATTTTCCTGATTTATTCTAACTCTTAGTTAGGATATGCTTTCTTAAGTTAGTGTATGTCCGACTCGTCTAGTCCTGAACTTGTTTCGCCCCTTTCAGAACCCGAACAACTTTTCCATCAAATGTTATGTGAAAGACCATGATAAACAACAAAAATCATTGAAGAAGATGTTTTGGAAGGAACACCATCTGAAGAAGACATGGCTGACCAAGACGAGGAAATGAAGATGACACACTATGCCACGCTGTCAATCGATGGTTATGAGTCTAGTGTTGTACAACCAGCAATAGTGACCAACAATTTTGAGATTAATTCTAGTATTATCCAACTCGTAGAAAACTCTGTTTAGTTCCACGGATTGCAAGACGAAGATCCTATCGATCACATCTCTCGATTCCTTCGTATCTTTGCAACTTTCAAAATCAACAACTGTTCAGATGATGCAATCAGACTAAGACTTTTTCCATTCTCACTTCAAGGCCAAGCCATTGACTGGCTTGATTCGCTTCTACCTTGTTCCATCACCACATGGGCGAAAATGGCTGCACAATTCCTTTTGAAGTACTTTCCACCCGATCGCACTGCCAAACTGAGAAGCAGCATCACAAGCTTTTGCCAAGACGATGTTGAATCATTACATGCAGCCTGGGAGAGATACAAAGGTCTCCTTCAGAGATGCCCACATCATGGACTTGATTTGTGGCTGCAGCGTGAAACCTTTTACGATGCAATCAGCGGAGCACACAAACATGCTGTCGATCAAAGTGTGGGAGGAGACTTCAGAAGTGTCATGGCAACTAAAGCATACCAAGCCTTAGAAAAAGTAGCTAAAAAAAGCTTTGATTACAATCTATTAAGAAACAAACCTAGTTCTAAAGGAATTGGCCAAGTAGGCTCTAAAACCCTAGTTGTAGTTCAGCTAGAAGCCCTAACCAAACGATTCAAATAATTTTAAGCTGAGCTTAAGAAAACTCTAACACGATGCAACACATGCGGAGATTCACACAAGATCAACGAATGCCCATAAAGCATGATGATGGTTGAAGATGTTAATTACATAGGAGGCCTTGCAATTCATATAACAACAAATCAAATTGGAGAAGCAACTTGAATTATATAGAATCTAGCAACAACAAAACATCCTCTGGATTCAATCGAAAGCACCTTACCATCAACAGAAGCCACCATACCAAGGTCCAAGCAGTAGTAACCAGGACTGTGATTACCACACAAGCCACAGATGAATACATCCGGAAATCTGATAAAAGAAAAAAGGAGAGGTTCCAAAGAAACAAAGCTGACATCAAAAGAAACAAAGCATTATTGCAAATCATTGAACACCAAGTAGGTCAAATAGCATAACAACTATCTAAGAGACTCCAAGGTGCTTTGCCTAGCAACACTATGAGAAACCCTAATGCAAAAGTGAAATCCATCACCAAAAGGAGTGGGAAAACCACTCAAGGTGATGCACCTTCATTACAACCAATTCTGGAAAATGTTGAAACAGAAAATCCAAGTAATGTAAGTGATAAGCAAAAGCAACCTGTTGCTGTTGAAGAACCAGCTAAGAAATACATACCACCACCACCCTATGTTCCACCACCTCCATATCCTGGTCATTTGAGACAACAACGAATGGAAGCATAATATGGAAAATTCCTAGGGTTGTTCAAGCAACTACACATCAACCTTCCATTGGTGGAAGCCTTAGCTAAAATGCCAAATTATGCTAAATACTTGAAGGGTGCATTGTCAAACAAAAAGAAACTGGTGGAGTTATCATACATAGTTTTGAATGAGGAATGCTCTCTAGTTATTCAAAACAAACTACCTCAAAGGATGATCGATCCAGAAAGCTTTAGCATACCTTGCCTAATAGGAAATATGTCTGTTAACAACGCCTTAGTTGACTTAGGTTCTAGCATTAACCTTATGCCTTATGCGATTTTTAAAAAGTTAAACTTAGGTGAACCTAGACCGACCCATATGAGCATCCAGTTAGCTGTTTGTTCCTTCAAATATACGAGGGGCATCGTTGAAAATATTTTAGTTAAAATTGATAAATTTGTATTTCCTATTGATTTTGTGATCCTTAACATGGATGAGGACAAGAATGTTCCTCTTATCCTAGGTCGACCTTTCTTAGCAACCGCTTGATCTCTCATTGATGTTTGCACCGGCAAACTTACGATTCGAATGGATGAGGAGGAAGTAAAATTTGACATTGGATGATCCAAGAAACATCCTCAACATCATAATGACTCACTCTATTACATTGATGTATGCGATTTAGTCATAAGCTTTCATTTAAGGGAAACACATGAAAATGAAGCTTGCAACACTCAATTAATAGAAGTACGAACAACCAAACCCATTTGTAAAGATCAAACCATTCTAGACCCAGAAGTTGATGAAAAATCATCTAATCCAGAAGCATTCGAGATCATTAAACAAGAACTAGAACCTAAAGCCAAACCGTTTATCAAAGATCCTCCGATTCTAGAACTCAAAGAACTTCCGTCTCATCTCGAATACGCCTTTCTTGAAAACACATCTCAATGTCCTGTCATCATCTCATCCACCTTATCGAATGATAAGAAGAACAAGTTGCTCAATGTGCTCAAGGCACATAAATAAGTAATTGCTTGGAAAATCATGGACATCATTGGAATCAACCCATCTTTTTGCACTCATAAAATTGTGATGGAGGAAAACTTCAAATCTGTCATTCAACCTCAAAAACATTTAAATTCGAGCATGCAACAGGTTGTGAAGACAGAAGTCTTCAAACTACTAGATGTCGGTTTGATTTACCCTATTTCTAATTCTCCTTTGGTTAGTCCCGTCCATATTGTTCCAAAGTAAGGAGGAACGACTCTTGTAACCAACAAGAAGAATGAACAAATTCCAATGCGTACGGTTACAGTATGTATAGTTTGCATCGACTATCATAAACTCAATAATGCCACAAGGAAATTTCATTTCCCTCTGCCATTAATCGATCAATTGCTTGAAAGATTATCGAGGTTAATGTTCTATTGTTTATGTAAGGATCACACTTAGTGGCTGATGCAACCAAAAAGCTCTCAGCATGCACATGTGAAGTAAAAGGAAAGCTACTTCTTCCAATGAATTACACTAAGTATCAAATCTTCCAAAGCCAAAAAACCACTTCTTCCAAAGCCAAAGATGAAGTCTTTCGAAGTTTAAAGACAAAGTCTTCCAAATCCAAGGGACTGATTTCTTTCGAAGACAGAGAAAACATGCTTTCTCTGACTTACTTTTGACAAAAGCTGAATCACTTTCTGCTGCCATATCTGAAGACTCAGAAACTTATACAAGTTGGTGAAACATCCATACTTTTGTCAACGGTACAACATGGTCTTAGAGTCTGTAACTTCTATTCTTGTACTTTTATCCTTTTATAATATATTAGGATGTGAACTATGGCATGTCATAGTCACCAGTCAAAAGGCAATCTGTCTTTTGACTCTACATTGATCTTGTTTTCTAGATTAGTATTTCCAGCTAACCTTCAAAGTATGGCCAGCTGTAGGATGTAATATAAAGTATCTCAAGTACTTGTCATTGGAATTAAGCTTTGTAACACTTTGTAAAAGAAACTTAAGAGCAATATACAACATTATTGAAACCTATATTATTGTTGTTTTGATCTTTTACTTGTGTTCTTTGTTTCAGCATTAAGTCGGTTCCCTATTTGATCTGTTAAGTGTGGTAACTCTCTTCAAACATTGTGAAACTATTGCATTAACCTCCCTGCCTTGGTCCTGTAATTGGTATCAAAGCATTTTAGGCTTTTAATTGTAAGATCTCACCATCTTAAATCCCTTCAGTTTCACAATACACTTACCAGCTCAGATGGCAACTCTCTCAAAAGCTGATATGGAAACCAATACCATGACAAAGTCTCTAGTGATCACTCCTGATGACTTTGATACTTGGTGCTAATGTATGGAAGGGTTCATCAAGTCTCAAGACAGGAGGATTTGGAGATCTGTTGTCACAGGACCTCACATCCCAAGCAGCACTTCAGCTACTGCTGGTGGTGGGATGATACCAAAGAAAGTGGCTGACTATTCTAAAGAAGATTGGAAAAAGATAGACATAGATCAGAAGGCCATGACCGCTCTTCAAACTGCTCTTCCTAACTCTATATACAGAGGCTACAAGAAGTGCAAAACTGCTAAGCAACTCTAGGATGCACGGAAGCTCGTGTATAGGGGGTCTGATGAGGCTCAAGAAAATAAGAAGGACCTCATGAAGCAATAGTTTAAGAATTCACCTATAAGATAGGTGAAACTATGACTCAACAATACTTCAAGTATGTTAAGATTGTGGACACTCTCATGGATGTTGGAGTAAAGCTTAAGAATAGGGACATTGTGAGAAAGTTCATGTTCTCTCTTCCCAGATAATGGACTCACTACTATGTAGCCATTAAGAGAAAAGAGAACCTCTCCACCCTTACCTTCATAGAGCTGTATGGTATCCTCAGCGGATACCAGATGGAGATGAACATGCAAAATCCATCAAGCAGCTCTTCCAGGAATCAACAGAGTTTAGCTCTCCATGTGGTTGAAAGGGACAACAGAGAACCATAGAATCATCTCATATGCTTCCCTGAAAACACACAAAAAGGCTCTTTCATCACCTTCCCTTAGACACTAAGGGAGAGCTACATCCAAGGAAGCCCATTCCAAGAGACAAGCTCATCATAAGCCTTTGTGTCTGCTGATGAAAGTTATGGCAACATTCTTTTCACTCTTGAAGACTTGGATTACATCCATCTAGATTGTAGAAGCCTCTTGAAGATTAACATTTAGTCTTTATTAGTCTTTGTATAGTTTTGTCATAGTTTAGGGACTTATTTGTAAATATATGTTCCTTATTTTGTTTTCTTTGATAGTATAAATAGCATAGTTTGTTTAAAGTAGGTAGACTTTGGAAAATAGAAAACCTGAGAATAAGTTAAAACGAATTGTAACTATTTTTCTTATACTTGTACTTTCTATGCTTACTATCAATGAAAAACTATGAATTTTTCTGATTTGTTTGTATTGAATTGATTACTTGTGTTTGTTTTGATTGAATTGTATTACAATATCATCATAGATCTATCCATTTTGATCCTATCAAATGGTATTAGAGCTGTTGGTTCAGTGATTTGAGTTCTTCAAACTGTCGAACTTTTGAATCACTTGAATCTGTGATTGATAAGCAATTCAATCTAACAATTGTTGATTTCATTTGTGTTTCATCATCAGAAACATGAATTGAATCACAATTTGCAGTTCAATTTGTTCAAAAAATTGAGAAATTGATCAAAACAGTAGTCGAACTGTTCTTCAATGTTTCGAACTGATTTTTCAATCTAAAGATCGAATTATGTTGTTGTTTGATGAAATTGAAGATGAAGGACTGTTAGTCGATCAAATTACAGTCTAATTGGAAGTTTTTAGAGCAATTCAACATGTTTTGAAGATTTTCAGCAGATCTGAGATCGTTTGAATCTGTTGAATTTGGCGCATTAGGTCAAAACACTACTGAAAATTGCCTAAGTGTTTGGGCGCTTGACAACTGTTAAGGCGTTTTTGGTCTAGGTGTTTTACCACTGTGGGGGAGCATTACAACTGTGTGGACACCAAGTATTTTCAGGCGCATTACCACTGTTAGGCGCATCTGAACTGTTTGGCGGTTTTTGACACCCAGGCATCTAACAACTGTTTGGACGTTTCACAACTGTTCAGGTGCATTACAAGTTGGGCGTTTGAGAATTCTTCTAAGGTAATCCCTTAGACGTTTCAGTCAAAGTCAAAGGAGTTTTACCACTGTTTGGGTGCTTCATCACTGTTTAGGCCATCAACTCAACACTAAGAAATTTTTCAAAATTTTAAAATCCAAAAATATTTTCAATTCATTGTTTAAATTAAAAAAAAAACTTAAAAAAAAAACAAAAAAAACAAATCTTTTTCTAAAAATAAAAATTAAAAATGATAAATTTAGAAGATTCTGAGAACAGAGTTCCCAAGTTGAAGAACAGAGCAGACTTTAAGAACTGGTCCCTTGGATTGAAACATCATCTTAATTCTATTGACACTGACTTGTGGAAGTCAATAGAAAAAGGACCTTATATTCCTATCACTCCAGATGGTCCTGATAGAGGGTTTGTTTACACTAAAGATTCTACAGAACCATATCCTAAAGATGGATTACAAGGTGATGATCTAAGGAAAGTAAAGAATGACATTAAAGCCTATTCTTTGATGTATAAAGGATTACCACTTAAGTCTTAACTAGACTTGATGGATATCAAATGGGATATACCATGTATAAAGCCTTGAAGATAATATGTGAAGGTGGTAAGGAGATTGAAGATCTCAAGAAGCAGAAACTGAAGAGGCAGTTAGAGCTGTTTGAGCATTTATCTGGTGAAACCATAAATCAGATGATGAATAGATTTGTGCAACTTACAACTGAGATGTCAAATGTGGGTATTAAAAATGACTTAAAAGATCTGAATTTCAGACTTCTTAATGCACTTCCATCTTCATAGAAACAAACAGTGACATTGTTGAAGCACACGGAAAAATTTCCTATGGATCTTGATTTGTTGATAGCAAAAATTGAGTCAGTAGAGATTGATGAAAGCTCAAGAAACAATGATAGAGTAGCATCAATGTCTCAATACAAGTATGTTGCATCTCCAGCTAGCACTGTGGAGAATGCCTTTATGGCAAAGAATGAGAATTTACCAGAAGAAGAGGGTGATCTGTTTGTAGGAGCAGGGTTCTTTACAGATTCTTCATATACAAGTGCTCCTGCTTATGCATCTCAACCTCAACCTTAGTCTCCTCCTAAACATCAAAGCTCTAAACTTCAAACTGAGACTCCTTCTGTTAACTCTGCTAAAACTAGCAAAGTTAAAGATGTCATTAACATCCTATTACAGGATGAAGAGTCCAAATCTGCTTTTCCTGCTTTTATGGCTAGTTTTCAAGCTTATTAAGGTAGTCATTTAACTCAATTAGATCTTGTCTTGCAGGACTTATTTGAAATGGATCCAGATGATGTGGAGGAAATGGATCTAAACTAGCAGATGGTGATGATTGCATACAGGACTCAGAAACACTCTTATGTCAACAGGAACTACAAGCCAAGTGCTAACAAGAGTATTGGATTTGACAAGTCTAAGTCAATGTGTTTCAACTATAATAGATATGGTCACTTTTCAAGGGAATGCAAAGCTCCCAAAAACAAAGGAGGAAATAGCCAATCGAGTTCAAGCAATCAGAGGTTTCAACAATCATCTTAGAAGACATTCCAAAAGCCATACCAAAGCTTACCAATGCCTGAACTTAAAGATGAATCTAAGTCATCTGAAGAGCCAAAGAAAGCTCTAGTTGTTAGCATTAAGGACGGATATGATCAGAGTGCTTATGCAGAACAATTTACTGCTGATCTAACTTCTAGTTTATCTCTTATTGCAGAAGTTCAAGGAGAAGATTGGTCAGAAGATAGTGATCCAAAGGCTATATATGATTCTAAGAATGAAGAAGAAGAATACGATTGGAGTGATAAATCTGATCCTAAAGAGGGTACAAAAGAAGTTGCATTGATGGCAAAGTCAGATCAACCAAAGGTTGAAAATTCATCTTCCAATTCTAAGACTTCTTCACCTAAATTATCTGAAATACCAGCAGAAGTAAGGGAAAAACTATGCACCAAATCTTGCTTTGAACATGTAGAGTATTATCGAACTTACTCGTACAAAATTTGTGACAAGCTTAAACAAGAGGAATTAATGCATAATAAACTTAAAAATGATCACAAAATATCAGATGAAAAGATTATTTCTCTACAAACTTCATCGAACAAAACTTTAAAAGAATTAAAAATTGTTTCCAAACAACTTGAAGAAATGACTAAGAACTTGGAATAGGGGAAAATAGCACATGTTGCTACACAAGTTGATCTAGCAAAAGTAAAAAGCTCCAAAACAATTGTGGAACAACTGGTAAGTGAATGAAAGGACAAACAAAAAGCAGGATTAGGTTTCACACACGAACCAGTGCCTGAATCTATAACTAACACTTTACCAGAGAATTTCAATACGCATAATCATTCTCCTAAAAATAAGGCTAAACTTAAAGCTTTCCAAAACAAAAACAAGATTTTTGATGGTGAAGAAGAGAAAACTAATGTTGAAATCTTTGAAGAAAAAGATATGAAAATATCAAAAACGGTCATCCTGTAAAAGTTAAATCATATGAACCACGACCGAAAAGTAAGAAAATTTTTGTTCCAAAAGAATCTGTGTTGGAGGAAGTGATCATTAAAAATAATAAAAAAAACTTCAAAAACAAAGATAAAACAAAACAAGAAGAAGGAACATCACAAGATTCAAACTCTTATGGTCTAAATAATCCTGAATTTATTAAATGGCAAAAAGATCAGAAAGAGAAAGAAAATGAAAAAGAATCTTCACCTGAAGATGTTCAATCTCAGATAAAATCAAGTTCTACAAAATCAAGGAACCAAAGAAGAAGAAGAAAATTGACTAAAGCTAAAACTGATCAAAATAAGAGTCAAGAAAATCAGACAAAAACAATAAATCAAGCAAGTCAATTTAAACCAATAAAATTTGTGTCTGCTGGTAATTTGAACATGAACTTAATTCAAGAAGTTAAACAAACTCCTAAGAACCAATCAAACACTGATCTGAAAATAGGTTCAGATTGAAAAACTTCCGCTGACGTTAAATGATTTGTTTCTAAGGATTCTAAGAATACAGTTCATGTACAAAAGTCAAAACCAAATATACAAAAGAACAAATTGCCAAATCAAAAACAAAATTTGTCAAATCAAAAACAAAAGATTAACTTTTCGACGCCTAAAGCTAAACAAGGATCAAACGTTGCGTCAACATCAAAAGTTAATAAACATCTGTTTAACACACCACAAAGGTACTGGGAAATTTGTGACATGTATAATCATAAGATTGCTGAATGCTTTTTCAACAAGTACTGTCTTATATGTGATATGAAAAATCACTCAACAGCAGATTGTTATTTTAATAAGTACTGTACCTTTTGTGATGAAAGGACTCACAATACAGAAAACTGTTACTTTAGAAAGAGTTCGCCAAGGAAAGGATTTTCTAATACACAATTGAGCAAAGGTTATGTTAATCCTCAGTATATAAGAAATCAAACTATCAATTTTGAAAGATTAACTAATCAACCTTCCTTAGGCTTGAGATCTTTCAAAAGAAATGACTCTGTGAGACCAAAAAATACATTCAAAATCAATTCATTCCAAGCTCTGTGAGAATGAACAATAAAATTTTGGAAATAAAAGTTTTTCAAAAATTGGTCAATTCAATGGTATGAATTTTCTTAAAAATGATCAAAAATCTGTGAATCATAGAATTGACAATTTCATTAAAAACTAGCCGGATGTGAACAAACTTTATTTTAAACAATTTACTATTGTTGACAAGTTTGGCAAGCCCAAGACCATCTCGGCTTGGGTTGATAATTCAACTTAATTGTTCTTGAAATGCAGGTACGCCCGAGAAGACCAATTAACACATGGTATGTGGATAGCGGGTGTAGCCGGCACATGACGGGCAATCATGCCTTACTTCAAGATTTTAAGTTAAAGGATGGTACACATGTCGCCTTCGGTGGTGATGCAGGAGGAAAAATCACAGGCGAGGGAATAGTATCTAACGGGATAATAAGCTTCGATAAAGTCAACTTCTGCTCATAGTTGAACTTTAATCTGTTAAGCGTTTCCCAAATTTATGATAAATCATATTCTGTAATTTTTGATGATTCTTTTTGCTATATTTTGAAGCCAGGTTTTCAGATTAGCAAAGACTAGGTGGTTGTTAAAGCTGTTAGGGATCTGGATCTATACAAGCTGGATATGTCTCAAGTTGATCCATCTACATAAACAACTTGTCTTATTGCTCAAGCATCAAATGACGAAAGTCAGCTTTGGCATAAACATCTTGGACATTCCAACTTCAAGAATATGAACAAGCTTGTAGTGGGAAATCATGTCATTGGCTTTCCATCAAAGAAGTTTGCCACTACTGATCACTGCTCAGCATGTTTAAAGGGGAAACAACACAGAGCGTCTTATAAGCCCAAGCAAACAAACTCAAATTCCAAACCTGTCTAGATGTTGCATATAGACCTTTTCGGACCAACAAATGTGAAGAGTATTGGAAGAAAATCTTACTGTTTAGTTATCATTGATGATTTCACAAGATTTTCATGGGTTTTTTTCTGGGTGCAAAATCTGAAACGGCTGAATTATTAAAAGAATTTATCACAAAAGTTGAAAATCAATTAGATCAAAAAGTAAAAATAATAAGAAATGATAATGGTACGGAATTTAAAAATGCTAATATTGACATGTTCTATGCAGAAAAAGGAATTGCTCATCAGTTCAGTGCTCCCAGAACTCCACAACAAAATGGAGTTGCTGAAAGGAAGAACATAACTTTGATTGAGGTTGCACGATCCATGTTAGCAGATGTGAAAATTCCTATCACTTTCTGGGATGAAGCCATATCTACTACGTGTTTTGTACAAAATCATACTTTAATTGTGAAAGACAAACTGAAAACTCCTTATGAGTTGATGTTTGGCAGGAAACCAAACATAGATTTTCTTAAATCTTTTGGTTGTCCAGTTATGATTTTAAATTCAAGTGATCAGCTAGGAAAATTTGATGCAAAATCTGATGATGGATTTTTCGTTGGATATTCATCTGTTTCAAAAACCTATCGAGTTTATAACTCTAGGACAAATGTTATTCTTGAAACATTCAACGTTAAATTCCTTGAAAATTCTTTTCCATCAGTTTCAAATGGTCCAGCTTGGTTAATTGATTTAGATTCATTGTCAAACTCTTTTCAATCTAACTTGTTTAATCAATCTAACTTGTTTGATTCTACATGAGAGAAGAAACTTCAAGGAGATCTTGGTTCTTTCAGTGATGATTCAGATTCTGATGATATGGATGACTCAAGCCCAGATTATCCATTTTTTTCTTTTGTCAAAGATTCAATAATTCGATTTGATGATAATGATGATCTCTCTCAACAAGATGAAGATCATTCCGTTTCAGAAAATCAAGATGTTTCATAACATATTCCTAACGTTGGTATAGAAATTGTTCAACCTGAGACTGGAACGTCATCTATTTCTGGTGATGTAGTTGACACCGGTAATCTTGATTACTTCATCAACTCTCCGACTCAAGTTCCTAATTTCAATCCACATTCTTCAAACCTATTGCATCAGTTTTGTAACTTGAACCAATCCAATCTGGATGTTCATGTTCAATGGAATGAGATTCCAACATCTCGTATTCACAAGAACCATCCAACGTCTCAGATTATTGGTCCATTGAATGAGAGAACAACGAGAAGTAAATCAGAACAAACAAATCTTTTCTTATATTCATGTTTTCTTTCTCAAATTGTTCCTAAAAACGTTATCGAAGCGTTAAAGGACAATAGTTGGATTGAGGCTATGCAAGAAGAATTATTGCAATTCCACAAACAAGAAGTGTGGAATCTTATGGATTTACCTGAAGGAGAAAATGGCATAGGCACAAGATGGTTGTTCAGAAACAAAACAGATGATCGAGGAATTGTTATTAGAAATAAAGCAAGACTCGTTGCACAAGAATAGACCCAAGAGGAAGGAATAGATTATGATGAAGTATTTGCTCTAGTTGCAAGACTTGAATCAATTCGTGTCTTCCTGGCTTATGCATCATTCATGAAATTCAAGGTGTTCCAAATGGATGTTAAAGGTGCTTTCTTTTATGAACCAATCACCGATGATGTGTATGTAAAGCAACCTCCGGGTTTTGAAGATTCAGAATTTCCACATCGTGTGTACAAGCTTAGCAAAGCTTTATATGGTTTACATCAAGCTCCTAGAATCTGGTATGAAACATTATCACAGTACTTAATCCAACATGGATACAAGCGAGGCAAAATCGATCCAACTTTGTTCATAAAGAAGGATGCTGATGATATCTTATGTGTACAAGTGTATGTCGATGATATCATATTTGGTTCTACAAGTCCAAAATTGTGCAATGAATTCGAAGAAAACATGAAGTCTCGATTTCAAATGAGTTCTATGGGAGAAATAAATTTATTTCTTGGACTTTAAGTCAGGCAATCTACAGATGGAATATTCATAAATCAAGAGAAGTTCGTTGACAAACTCTTGAAGAAATTTAAACTACAAGATTGTCAGTCCATAAGAACTCCAGCTGACGTAAACACCAAGATTGAGCCTGATCAGAAAGGAAAATCTGTAGACCAAACTTTATACAGATCTATGATTGGTTCATTGATGTATCTTATTGCATCTAGACCTGTATGCTGTTTGTGTCTGTGCTAGGTATCAATCAGACCCGAAGTAATCCCACTTAATTGCTATCAAACGCATATTCAGATATCTCAAAGGAAAACTGGCTTTAGGGTTATGGTATCCTTATGAAGGAAACTTCGAGTTATATGGGTATACTAATAGTGATTATGGAGGATGTTGTCAAGATAGAAAATCAACTACGGGTGGTTGTCAGTTTTTAGGACCCAGATTAGTCTCATGGCAATGTAAGAAACAAACAAATGTCTCCGTTTCAACCGCAGAAGCTGAGTACATAGCTGCTTCAGCAGGATGTTCTCAAATCCTTTGGTTATAAAACCAACTGCTGGATTACGGGTTCAATTTTCTTAAAACTCCAATTTACATTGATAACACTGCTGCTATGTTCATTACAGCTAATCCTGTCCAACATTCAAAAACAAAACATATCGAGATTCGGTATCATTTTCTCAGAGATAACTCTGAAAAAGGTTTAATCATTCTGATTCAAATTGCAACTAAAAAATAGTTGGCTGACCTTTTTACTAAAGCCTTCTTACCAGGACGGTTTGAGTATTTGGTAGAGTCAATTGGTCTTATTAACCACATTTAAAAACTAGTTTTTGAGTATTTTAGTTAATTGAGTCTAAATATGATCAGAACCCTCCCTTACCTGAATAGGACACAGCAAGAGAAACTATCAAAGTTAATTGCCTGATTGTATTTTGTGTGTGCATGTTTCTTAGAAAAAGCAAAACCAAATACAAAAATAGAAAATTGAAAAATTAGAGATAAAAATATAAAACAAAAACTAAAAAAAATAGTGTTGTTCTTTGTTAATTCATTATTTAAGATGAATCTGTTATTGCAATATGTGAGAAATGATAGATATATTAGTATGATCAATTGCATACTTCACTTGATAACAAAGTCTGACGTGATCAAATATGATGTGCAAGTAAGTTCATGTAATTAGACTGAAAAAGTAAATTCTTGTGATTAAACTAAATCACTCATGCATTCATGTTTGTCTATTTTAGCACTAATGAGTAGTGTTGATTTCTCAAATTGATTGCTTGTTAAGACATAATCTCACACCTGATGGTGATATGAATAACCATTGAGCTCTAATTATTTAAAGCATCTAACACTTCTCTGTTATGAGTCATCATAGACCTGAAGTGATAAGATATCCTTTGTTGTAAGTGATTACAGACCTGGATATTCTCACTGATGCAACAAGATGCCAATGTGCACAAACACCAAATGAGATCTGGTTATAGTATATGTCAGTTTAACAAGTTGAGAATAGTGACTTCTTGCATATCTTTATGAGAATTAACCTCTCTAATTGTGACTGCATAATGTCATATCTAATTATACCTTAATCAATCCAAGAATTAAAAAAGTAAGTGTGCTGATTATCTTGTTAAATGCACTCATTTTCTGTCCTTAGATCTAGTGTCTCCTTTGCTGCAGAAATGTTGACCTGAAACACAGTTGATCAGGATTTATTCACTGTCTACGACTATCCATCAATTTTTTTAGTTTATTATGCTGCTCTTAACTGATATGATCTCATTGCAGACTTTGATTCATTTGTAAATATTAGATTTTTATTCTGCTTTAATTTTGATTTTTCATGTTTTATGTGTGCAAGCATATTAACAATGATTAGTGTGATCTTTATGTGACAAAGTCAAGAAACTTCTAAGTTTTGTTAAACTTAAAAGTTTAGGGGGAGTAAAAAGAGTAAAAAGTCTAAGAGAAAATTATTAAATTTCAAGATATGAAAAATCAAAATTTAGTGTTTTGAATGGAAAGGATGAAGCTAAAAAGTTCAAGCATGTGTGTGTTTGACATAATGTAAAAATGAACCTGAAAAACATTTTAAAGTTGAAAAGCTTCTTGCAACATTTTAATATGAGCTTATTTGTTAAAATTAGAGACTAAAATGACGAGAAACTGTTTTTGAATAATTAATAATAAATATAAAAAGGTCAAAACATAATATGATCAAAAATAAAAATAAAAAGTTTGAAATGTCAAAAGTTCAAAATTGAGAGTCAATTATGAAAATTTTGGGTGAAAGTCAAAATTTGACAAATTGTTTAAAAAAATTAGTAGATGAACAATACTAATGTGTTTAAACAGAGTTCAGGTGGAAGATTGAATATTACAAGTGTTACTCATGAAAGCAATCTCATGCGCCTAAATAGTGTTCAAAAGTCCAAAATTAGGAGCATGATGATATTTCAGAATTTGCACAAGTTGGGCGTTTCAGATAACCTCATGCGGCTAAATAGTTGTCATACGTCTAAACAGTTGTCATGAGTTTGAAATTTGTGGTTAAGTGTTGGGCGTTTCATCCATCTTCATGCGCCTGCACAGTACCAGACTTTCATGAATTGGGCGTATCAAGTTAAAAATTACCAAGTGTTGGGCGTTTAAGCTAGACCCATGTGCCTGAACAGTGCAAAAGCGCTTAAACAGTGCTTATGCATCTGAACAGTGCTCATGCGCCTAACCTCATGCGCACAAACAGTGCTCATGAGCCTAAGTACTTAGTGAAAAATTCAGTCTCATGCGCATAAACAGTGCTCATACGCCTAAAAATTTCACTTAGTATAAATACAACACTTTGTGATTTCAGTCGATTCATTCACTCAAAATACCCTGTTCACTCACACTCGACTCTCGATTATCTTTGATTTTCAGATTGTGATTGATTTAAGTTCTAAAAGTGCGTTCGATAGTGAGTATTACTGATTATAAACGTAAGTTCTTGAAAAACATCACACAAATTTCATGTTTAATGGTTGAATTTGATTGGGCGTTTCTATGCTATACGGGCTTATGAACCCTAGTCATCTGAAATATGTGAAATTGTTTAAATAAAATGGATATAAGAACTGAAATTAATGATTGATTGTTTATATAAACTTGATTTCGAGCATGTTGATACATTCAAATCAGTTGTTAATCAAAATTGTTCCTAATGATGAATGTTCATCAGTCGAATGTTGAAGATGAACTGTCAAATTTGAATTTTTTTAATAAAATGAAAAATTAATCATAAAATCATGTTAAAATCTGTTCTTGAGAAGAATTTATTGAATTAGTGTGTTTTATACCACTTTCATACTAACTTGAATGCATTTTGTTCTTGAACAGACCATGTAAACACTTAGAATTTTTTTTTTAAAGTGCAAGTTAGATTAAAAAATTGATAAAACATGATAATTCTTTAAAATTTCAATAAATTTCATTGATTTTAAATGTTAAAAGTCAAAGTGTCTGAATCTCTTGTTTCAAATTTTTGCAGATGACTGAGTTAAAATTTGAGCCAAAGCATAATGTGGCAGCTTTACTAAATGAAGAACTACAAGAGGCTGTTAGCTATGAAGAAATGATTAGGTTCCTATTGAGAACTAAATATGTATATTGTGACATCCGGTAATTTTCCGTTACCAAACTCCCTTAGTTCCGTTAAGTCTTGCATACACGTGTCGTGCACACACACTAGTTGTCGTTGAACGTTGGTGACTTAACAATAATCAGTAATGTTAAATTGATGATAATTAAGTTAACAATGTGATTATTATGTTATGCTTATGTGATTTAAATGTTAACTGTAATTTTATCGCGTAACGTGGAAACGTGTGTATTTACCTTGTAAATTTTGTAGCTTGTAAAGATAATACATATAATTGCTACTGCTAGTTTATATGTTTATTATTCTAGTTAAAACATTTTAAAAGAGTATTTAAAAGCCTAATCTTTATAAAATACAAACTATGAGGGTTAAAAGGGTAATTATTGCTAAATAATTAATCAAATCAAAAACCCTAATCCCCTAACCACCTACGGCCGCGACTTCATTCCCTCTCCCTCTCCCTTTGCGATTTTCGACCAAGAACACTCACAAAGCATCGGATTTGATCGATTTCAAGTGTTGCAACAAGTTAGAATCATCAAATACAAGTCAATACACATTTAAAGGTTAGATTTTTACATGTTTTTCAAGGGATTTGATTATGGCCGAAAGTTGGTGTTCGAAATCTTCAATTGATGGTCGAATGATGCCTAATTGTTGATGTTAATGTGTTTACTAGATAGATTACATGTTAATTAACGTCAAGTATGCAATAAAGGTTGGATTTTTACAAGTTTTTATGGAAATTACATTAGGGCCGAAACCCTAACTCAAAAATCTGAACTTGATGTTAGTTTTTGGTTGTTTGATGTTGTTATTATGTTAGTTGGATTGTATGTATGCTAGTTAACGTCGATTATGCAAGAAAGCTATGATTTTGATACATTGTTCATAGGTTACTAATAATAGTAACTTTATTTTGCATGAATTGATGATTGGATGATGTATGAATGTTATGGATGTGTTTGTGATGATGATTAGATGTCAGGTTGATGATATGAACAATTGAAAATCAAGAAGATGTGTTATAGTTCATACATTGCTAAAAATAGTAACTTTTGGTGTTGAATGTTGATGAATCATGATGATTAGGTGTTGTTGATCATGTTTAGATGTTGTCATGGACTTGAATTGGTATATAATTGACGAATTTATGAATGTAGTGTGAGTTTGATGAATTTGGGATGAACTTTCCCAAAAGGGAAACTTTAATTGTGCAAATCCTTGAATTGGATGATTTGAGCATGTTTGGGATATTAGGATCATGCTAGTGTGTTCATGGATGGTTTCTAGGTGACTAAATGTGTTGTTTATGTTGTATGAATGTTGATTTGGGTTGTTACCTGTTTTGGCCTGTTAGTGGAAAAATCATGGTATGAGTTATATAGGTAAGCTAGGACTTTTGTGGATTGATGATTGATTAAGAATGAACATTTTGGATGTTATGAGCATGATAATAGTTGAGTTTCGCATGACTTGTATGATATCTAGTTGTATGATGATCTAGGTAGTACATGTGGTTAATGATGTGCTATATGTAATCAAGTTGTATGTTGATCATGTATGATATGCTGTTGTGTTAGTATTAACGAGTTATCACCTATAATGTCACCAACGGGTCAAACGGGTCAACTGGGTCAAATGTGTCTTGTCTTTCTAAAACCTTGAGTTCCTTGGTTTGTAGAGCACTTAGGGTTTCATGTTGATTTTGTGTACACGTGCTTATGTACTCTTGTATTCTAGGTGACCTTTGAAGGTTGTCTTTCCCTCTTTCTTTCAAGTTAAGCTCTAAGTTAATTCTTGCGCGTATCAGGTGAGTTCTTGCCCCACTCATTTTACATAATCTCTTTTGGGGGAGATAGCATACTGTTGATCACAAACGCTTTTATATATGAGTGTGTATAATATTGATATAGTGCTGTTTACCATGGAAAGTCCTCACACTTTCGGATTGTTAATATTGACTAGCGGGGAAATTTTGGGTAGTACTACTGGGTCTGACGAGCCCCACCTGTGCGACTCGAGGTCAAACGGGTGCAATTTTGTCCTAACACATATTCGTCACGACCTGGTAAGTCGTGACGGGAGGCAACAAACGTAACACAGTCAGCTTCGATCGCGAAATCACTATGATTAATATTTTTATGTTAATAGACTAGCTATCTATTGCAATACACTACTTATGCTCTGGAAACTGTTGATTGGTTTATATTTTAACGCAAACTCTTGAACTCACCAACCATGTGTTGACTTGTTTAGTATGCTATTCTCAGGTTAAGGTTGCCAGTTGCCTAGGAGCACGCACACCAGCATCGTTGAGTTGTCTACATTTGTTTGTTTACAAATTTGGGATATTTTTTCATATTAAACATTTGTGTTTGGGGCGCGTATGTTTTGCGCATTCTCTTTACATACTACTTGTTTTGGGTTTTCTGTTTTAAAAACGCTTCCGCAGTATTTTAAACGTTAACTCTGGTTTTGTTTATTAATCATATAGAGTCGTTCTTGATAACTAATGACTGAGATCCTGGTATGTCACGCGCCTCGCGGTAAAACCCCGCTCGCGGATTTTGAGGGTGTGACAGATTGGTATCAGAGCCATTGGTTATAGGGAACTAGGTTGCATACACACACTAGACTATAACCGCACAGTTGTTAGTTACTTATCGCTTACTCTCCTTACTGTATACTCATTGGCATACGCAACACGTACTTCGCAGCATGGCATCGTCGTCCAGAAATTTAGGCAAGAGACCTGCACGATCTGAGTCACCTCCTACTTCTCCCGTACCGGATAGGGGATTTAACTGGCCACGACATCCTTATCCTCCTAGCGAGATAGACTGGGATCAGCCTTTCATACCTCCTGAGCTCGATCCTCCGCGTAACTGGGATTTCTACCCCACTTACATAAACCGTATGGCTTATAGAGAACGCGTACCACCAGTAGCACCTACACGACCTAGGACTAGGTCATCAACCGCCTCTACTTTGCCTACACTTCCTACTTGAGCATCCCTCTGGAGCAGGCATTTGCAGCCCTAGTAGCCACACTGGACACAGAGCGACAGCGGATTAGAGGACTCACTGATGAGAACTCTGCATTACGATCTGAGATGCGTCAGCTGCGTTTCCAGGTAGAGACGCTTCAGGAGCGACTTTCGATGGCCATTGGTGGACATCATACTCTGGCAGGCAACGTGGTAGCACTTAGTGAGCGCATGGACGCACAGATCACCATAACATAGTGATCGATGATAGGTTTGCTGATTTAGAGGCACAACTAGCAGCACTTCAGGTTGTTGAAGCCCCTGCACCTTTGGTGGACCCTGATGAGGAAGACCCAGAAGAAGAACCCGAGGAAGCCCCCGAAGAAGAACCAGTAGAGATGGATGAGGACAGTGACGGATCTGATGTACTGGACTGATCCTACCTTTTAAATGACTTAGACTATGTAGTGTTTCTTTTCTTTGAAACCTATGTGGGAAGGGTTGTTTCCCACCCAACTGACAAACTTAAATTTTGACATTGATGGAATATTTTGTGACTCAATTGCAATTTATTTATCTTTGATTATTATTTCTGTTATAAATGTTGTGGTTGTGGTGAATGCATTATTTCTTATTGTTTACTGTACCTTGATGAGATTAATGTGTTGGATGTTACTCATTATTGTAATTGTGAATTTTAAAGTGAAATATGGACGCACGTGGAAGAGGACGTGGGCGTGGTCGTGGACGTGGCGCCGGAGGCCGTGGAGCCGGAGCCATAAACATGACGCCTGCGGAATTGGCGGCATTAATTAACGAACATGTTCAGGCGGCAGTGGCTGCTGCCCAACCGGGACAACCAGCAGGTAAATGATAACAAGAGGTTAAACTGATTATCCTAGTTATTTGTCTAGGATATCTGACTAATGTTTGGGTTGTCAAAACAGGACCACCACCATGTACCTACAAGTCCTTCATGGACTGTAAACCCCATACCTACAGCGGGACGGAAGGAGCTGTAGGGCTTGTAAGGTGGTTTGAGAAGACAGAGTCTGTCTTCGCGAAATGCAACTGCCCGCCTGCTGATCAGGTGAAGTATGCCACCGGGACATTGGAAGGCGCAGCACTTTCCTGGTGGAATGCCCAGGTACAAATGCTGGGTCAAGCCATGGCCAATGAACTACCTTGGGATGAGTTTAAGGGAATTATGACTGAAGAATACTGCCCCCGAAATGAAGTGCAGAAACTGGAGATTGAGTTCTGGCAACTCAAAATGCAAGGCTCAGAAATTGAAGCCTACACGACTCGTACTCATGAGTTAGCCACTTTATGCCCAGGGATGGTGAATGAAATGCACAAGAGGGTGGAGCATTATATACGGGGATTGGTGCCCGAAATTCAAAGTATGGTAACTGCTTCTAACCCCACTACCATACAACAAGCTATCCGAACAGCCCACAGGCTGACTGACCAGGCAGTTGAGCAAGGACGGTTACCCAAACGGGTGCGGTGGCAAGCGTGCCCGACCAGAAACGCAAGTGGGATGGTTCAAGCAACAAGGGATCGTCATCCAGCAGCCAATCTCAACCTCAACAACAGCAGCAAAGTCAGCAACAGCAACGGAAGTTCGATAACAACCGAAGCTTCAACCAGGCGACTCACTCAAATCAAGGACCCGGTGGGTATGGTGGAAGACTGCCGAAGTGCAACCGGTGTAACTACCACCATGTGGGTCGATGTGATAACTTCAAGTGTCAACGTTGTGGGAAGATTGGTCATGCAGCCAAAGACTGTCGGGGTGAACTGATGAAGAAGCCTCAACAATCACAAGAAACTCCGAAAGGTTGTTTTGAGTGCGGAAAAGAAGGCCATTACAAACGCAACTGTCCCCAGCTTAAGAGGAATGGTAATGGCAACAACAACAATGGGAACAACAACAATAATAACAATGGCAACAACAATAACAACAACAATGGTAATGGCAACAACAATGGTGGAAACAACAATGGAGCCAAAGGAAGAGCCTTCGTCATTGGCTCAGGTGAGGCTCTAAACGATCCTACAACAGTAACTGGTAAATTTTCGGTTAATGGTTGTTTTGCTACCGTATTATTCGATACCGGAGCCGATAGAAGTTTCGTGTCCACTAGGTTCTGTAGTCTTTTAAGTGATATGCCCTCAGCCTTAGAATCTAAATACACCGTGGAGTTAGCTAACGGCACACAGATTCACGTAACGCATATTCTTAGAGACTGCAAGATAGAGCTTGCTGGTCATACATTCACCATAGATCTCATGCCTGTTACACTAGGAAGTTTTGATGTGGTAGTAGGCATGGATTGGCTTTCCGATAAACAAGCGGAAGTCATATGCCACGAGAAGATCATACGGATTCCCATTGGTGAAGAAGTCCTTACGGTCAGAGGTGATAGGAGTGGTGCGGTGATAGGCATCATCTCGTTTATGAAAGCACAGAAGTTGTTACGAAAGGGTCGACTAGCCATATTGGCACTCGTCACAGATAAACAGACTGAGGAAAAGAAGATAGAGGATATCCCGTAGTTCGTGAGTTTCCTGAGGTGTTTCCGGAAGACCTGCCTGGATTACCGCCTCATCGTCAAGTTGAATTCCAGATTGAGTTGACTCCAGGAGCCGCTCCAATTGCGAGAGCACCGTACCGGTTAGCTCCGAACGAACTGCAGGAATTATCCGCCAACTACAAGAGTTGTTGGATAAAGGGTTCATCCGACCGAGTTCGTCGCCCTGGGGAGCGCCAGTTCTATTTGTGAAGAAGAAGGATGGTACATTTCGAATGTGCATTGACTATAGGGAACTGAACAAGGTTACTATCAAGAATAGATATCCCTTACCTCGTATCGATGATTTGTTTGATCAACTGCAAGGATCAAGCTATTACTCTAAGATTGATCTGAGGTCTGGGTATCATCAGCTGAGAGTTCGAGAAGAGGACATCTCGAAGACTGCTTTCCGTACACGATATGGTCACTATGAATTTTTGGTCATGCCATTTGGGTTGACGAATGCACCAGCAGTATTCATGGACCTCATGAATCGCGTGTGCAAACCCTATCTTGATCAGTTTGTTATCGTCTTTATTGATGACATACTGATATACTCAAGGACCGAGGAAGAACATGGAGAGCACTTACGTTTGATCTTGGAATTACTTAGAGAGGAACAACTGTATGCAAAGTTTTCTAAGTGTGATTTCTGGATACGTGAGGTACAATTCTTGGGTCATATTGTCAACGAGAAGGGAATACATGTTGATCCTGCTAAGATTGAAGCGATAAAGAATTGGTCTGTTCCTAAGACACCGAGTGAGATACGACAATTCCTTGGATTAGCGGGATATTATCGACGATTCATTGAAGGATTCTCTAAGATTGCACAACCTCTCACAGCTTGACTCACAAGGGAACGACGTACAAATGGGGTGAGAGTCAGGAATCTGCTTTTCAGTTGCTGAAACATAAATTGTGTAGCGCACCAATATTAGCGTTACCGGATGGTAGTGATGACTTCGTAGTCTACTGCGATGCGTCTATTCAAGGACTTGGATGCGTCCTGATGCAGCGGGATAAAGTGATAGCTTACGCCTCTAGACAATTGAAGATTCATGAGAAGAACTATACCACCCATGACTTGGAACTGGGTGCGGTAGTTTTGCCTTAAAGATCTGGAGACATTACTTGTACGGTACCAAATGCACCATCTACACCGATCACAAGAGTCTTCAGCACATCTTTGAGCAAAAGGAGTTGAACATGAGGCAAAGACGCTGGGTGGAATTGTTAAACGACTATGATTGTGCTATTAAGTACCACCCGGGGAAAGCAAATGTAGTTGCTGATGCGTTGAGTAGAAAAGAGACTGCTAAACCTCGACGTGTGCGAGCTCTGCAACTAACGATTAGTACGCAATTACCTGAACAAATTCGAGAGGCTCAGACGGAAGCTTTGAAAGCAGAAAACATTGGGTCTGAATTGTTAAGGGGTATGGAAAAACAATTGGAAGTAAAAGCGGATGGAATTCGTTACTTCATGGATAGACTATGGGTACCTCTACACGGAAATCTGAGAGACTTGGTGATGAGTGAGGCTCACAAATCCAAGTATTCTATACATCCTGGATCTGACAAGATGTACCACGATTTGAAGGCGCACTATTGGTGGCCTAACATGAAAGCAGATGTAGCTACTTATGTGAGTAAGTGTCTGACCTGCTCAAAGGTGAAATTGGAGTATCAGAAACCATCTGGTCTACTACAACAACCCGAGATCCCTATGTGGAAGTGGGATCAGATATCAATGGATTTTATTACTAAGTTACCTCTCACTTCTACGGGTTGTGATACAATATGGGTTATCGTGGACCGATTAACAAAATCTGCTCATTTCCTAGCGATAAAGGAAACAGATAAGATGGAGAAGTTAACCCGACTTTATCTGAAGGAGATCGTTTCGAGGCATGGAGTACCGATCTCAATCATTTCTGATCGTGATTCTCGTTTCACATCACACTTCTGGCAGTCGTTGCAGAAAGCTTTAGGTACGCGATTGGATATGAGTACTGCTTATCATCCACAGACTGATGGTCAAAGCGAGCGTACTATACAGACTTTGGAGGACATGTTACGTGCTTGTGTGATTGACTTCGGGAATAACTGGGAAGTTCACCTACCATTGGTGGAATTTTCTTACAACAACAGTTATCACACTAGCATAAAGGCAGCACCTTTTGAAGCTTTATATGGGAGAAAGTGTAGATCACCAGTTTGCTGGGCTGAAATTGGTGATAGTCAATTAACGGGTCCCGAGTTAGTACACGAGACAACTGAGAAGATTGTTCAGATAAGAAACCGCATGGCCGCAGCGCGAGACAGACAGAAAAGCTATGCTGACAAACGACGAAAACCTTTGGAATTTCAGACAGGTGACAAGGTTTTATTAAAAGTCTCACCGTGGAAAGGCGTAGTTCGGTTTGGTAAGCGAGGAAAGCTAAATCCGAGATACGTTGGACCATTTGAGATAGTGGAAAGAATTGGTCCAGTGGCTTATCGACTAGCCTTACCTGATTCATTGAGTGGAATCCATGATGTATTCCATGTTTCAAATCTAAAGAAATGTTTAACGGATGAAACGATGGTCGTACCACTGGAAGAAGTTCAAGTAGACGAACAGTTACGTTTCATTGAGGAACCTGTCGAAGTGATGGATCGTGAGGTGAAAACGCTTAAGCAAAGCAAGATACCCATCGTCAAAGTTCGTTGGAACTCGAGACGTGGACCAGAATTCACGTGGGAACGTGAAGACCAAATGAAGCTTAAGTATCCTCAGCTATTCGAAAGGACGATGCCAGCCGGCGAAGGTACTGATTAAATTTCGGGACGAAATTTCTTTCAACATGGGGATGATGTGACAACTCATCCAAAACTCACACGATTTCGATTTCCTTGTGCCAATGCAGTAGACCAGTGATGGAACACTCACCATGTAACGCAATTTTCGGGACGAAAATTCTTTCAACATGGGGATAATGTGACATCCGGTAATTTTCCGTTACCAAACTCCGTTAGTTCCGTTAAGTCTTGCATACACGTGTCGTGCACACACACTAGTTGTCGTTGAACGTTGGTGACTTAACAATAATCAGTAATGTTAAATTGATGATAATTAAGTTAACAATGTGATTATTAAGTTATGCTTATGTGATTTAAATGTTAACTGTAATTTTATCGCGTAACGTGGAAACGTGTGTATTTACCTTGTAAATTTTGTAGCTTGTAAAGATAATACATATAATTGCTACAACTAGTTTATATATTATTATTCTAGTTAAAACATTTTAAAAGAGTATTTAAAAGCCTAATCTTTATAAAATACAAACTATGAGGGTTAAAAGGGTAATTATTGCTAAATAATTAATCAAATCAAAAACCCTAATCCCCTAACCACCTACGGCCGCGACTTCATTCCCTCTCCCTCTCCCTTTGCGATTTCGGCCAAGAACACTCACAAAGCATCGGATTTGATCGATTTCAAGGTTACAACAAGTTAGAATCATCAAATACAAGTCATACACATTTAAAGGTTAGATTTTTACATGTTTTTCATGGGATTTGATTATGGCCGAAAGTTGGTGTTCGAAATCTGCAATTGATGGTCGAATGATGCCTAATTGTTGATGTTAATGTGTTTACTAGATAGATTACATGTTAATTAACGTCAAGTATGCAATAAAGGTTGGATTTTTACAAGTTTTTATGGAAATTACATTAGGGCCGAAACCCTAACTCGAAAATCTGAATTGATGTTAGTTTTTGGTTGTTTGATGTTGTTATTATGTTAGTTGGATTGTATATATGCTAGTTAACGTCGATTATGCAAGAAAGCTATGATTTTGATACATTGTTCATAGGTTACTAATAATAGTAACTTTATTTTGCATGAATTGATGATTGGATGATGTATGAATGTTATGGATGTGTTTGTGATGATGATTAGATGCTAGGTTGATGATATGAACAATTGAAAATCAAGAAGATGTGTTATAGTTCATACATTGCTAAAAATAGTAACTTTTGGTGTTGAATGTTGATGAATCATGATGATTAGGTGTTGTTGATCATGTTTAGATGTTGTCATGGACTTGAATTGGTATATAATTGATGAATTCATGAATGTAGTGTGAGTTTGATGAATTTGGGATGAACTTTCCCAAAAGGGAAACTTTAATTGTGCAAATCCTTGAATTGGATGATTTGAGCATGTTTGGGATATTAGGATCATGCTAGTGTGTTCATGGATGGTTTCTAGGTGACTAAATGTGTTGTTTATGTTGTATGAATGTTGATTTGGGTTGTTACCTGTTTTGGCCTGTTAGTGGAAAATCATGGTATGAGTTATATAGGTAAGCTAGGACTTTGTGGATTGATGATTGATTAAGAATGAACATTTTGGATGTTATGAGCATGATAATAGTTGAGTTTCGCATGACTTGTATGATATCTAGTTGTATGATGATCTAGGTAGTACATGTGGTTAATGATGCTATATGTAATCAAGTTGTATGTTGATCATGTATGATATGCTGTTGTGTTAGTATTAACGAGTTATCACCTATAATGTCACCAACGGGTCAAACGGGTCAACTGGGTCAAATGTGTCTTGTCTTTCTAAAACCTTGAGTTCCTTGGTTTGTAGAGCACTTAGGGTTTCATGTTGATTTTGTGTACACGTGCTTATGTACTCTTGTATTCTAGGTGACCTTTGAAGGTTGTCTTTCCCTCTTTCTTTCAAGTTAAGCTCTAAGTTAATTCTTGCGCGTATCAGGTGAGTTCTTGCCCCACTCATTTTACATAATCTCTTTTGGGGGAGATAGCATACTGTTGATCACAAACGCTTTTATATATGAGTGTGTATAATATTGATATAGTGCTGTTTACCATGGAAAGTCCTCACACTTTCGGATTGTTAATATTGACTAGCGGGGAAATTTTGGGTAGTACTACTGGGTCTGACGAGCCCCACCTGTGCGACTCGAGGTCAAACGGGTGCAATTTTGTCCTAACACATATTCGTCACGACCTGGTAAGTCGTGACGGGAGGCAACAAACGTAACACAGTCAGCTTCGATCGCGAAATCACTATGATTAATATTTTTATGTTAATAGACTAGCTATCTATTGCAATACACTACTTATGCTCTGGAAACTGTTGATTGGTTTATATTTTACGCAAACTCTTGAACTCACCAACCATGTGTTGACTTGTTTAGTATGCTATTCTCAGGTTAAGGTTGCCAGTTGCCTAGGAGCACGCACACCAGCATCGTTGAGTTGTCTACATTTGTTTGTTTACAAATTTGGGATTTTTTTTCATATTAAACATTTGTGTTTGGGGCGCGTATGTTTTGCGCATTCTCTTTACATACTACTTGTTTTGGGTTTTCTGTTTTAAAAACGCTTCCGCAGTATTTTAAACGTTAACTCTGGTTTTGTTTATTAATCATATAGAGTCGTTCTTGGTAACTAATGACTGAGATCCTGGTATGTCAAGCGCCTCGCGGTAAAACCCCGCTCGCGGATTTTGAGGGTGTGACAGATTGGTATCAGAGCCATTGGTTATAGGGAACTAGGTTGCATACACACACTAGACTATAACCGCACAGTTGTTAGTTACTTATCGTTTACTCTCCTTACTGTATACTCATTGGCATACGCAACACGTACTTCGCAGCATGGCATCGTCGTCCAGAAATTAGGCAAGAGACCTGCACGATCTGAGTCACCTCCTACTTCTCCCGTACCGGATAGGGGATTTAACTGGCCACGACATCCTTATCCTCCTAGCGAGATAGACTGGGATCAGCCTTTCATACCTCCTGAGCTCGATCCTCCGCGTAACTGGGATTTCTACCCCACTTACATAAACCGTATGGCTTATAGAGAACGCGTACCACCAGTAGCACCTACACGACCTAGGACTAGGTCATCAACCGCCTCTACTTTGCCTACACTTCCTACTTTGAGCATCCCTCTGGAGCAGGCATTTGCAGCCCTAGTAGCCACACTGGACACAGAGCGACAGCGGATTAGAGGACTCACTGATGAGAACTCTGCATTACGATCTGAGATGCGTCAGTGCGTTTCCAGGTAGAGACGCTTCAGGAGCGACTTTCGATGGCCATTGGTGGACATCATACTCTGGCAGGCAACGTGGTAGCACTTAGTGAGCGCATGGACGCACAAGATCACCATAACATAGTGATCGATGATAGGTTTGCTGATTAGAGGCACAACTAGCAGCACTTCAGGTTGTTGAAGCCCCTGCACCTTTGGTGGACCCTGATGAGGAAGACCCAGAAGAAGAACCCGAGGAAGCCCCCGAAGAAGAACCAGTAGAGATGGATGAGGACAGTGACGGATCTGATGTACTGGACTGATCCTACCTTTTAAATGACTTAGACTATGTAGTGTTTCTTTTCTTTGAAACCTATGTGGGAAGGGTTGTTTCCCACCCAACTGACAAACTTAAATTTTGACATTGATGGAATATTTTGTGACTCAATTGCAATTTATTTATCTTTGATTATTATTTCTGTTATAAATGTTGTGGTTGTGGTGAATGCATTATTTCTTATTGTTTACTGTACCTTGATGAGATTAATGTGTTGGATGTTACTCATTATTGTAATTGTGAATTTTAAAGTGAAATATGGACGCACGTGGAAGAGGACGTGGGCGTGGTCGTGGACGTGGCGCCGGAGGCCGTGGAGCCGGAGCCATAAACATGACGCCTGCGGAATTGGCGGCATTAATTAACAACATGTTCAGGCGGCAGTGGCTGCTGCCCAACCGGGACAACCAGCAGGTAAATGATAACAAGAGGTTAAACTGATTATCCTAGTTATTTGTCTAGGATATCTGACTAATGTTTGGGTTGTCAAAACAGGACCACCACCATGTACCTACAAGTCCTTCATGGACTGTAAACCCCATACCTACAGTGGGACGGAAGGAGCTGTAGGGCTTGTAAGGTGGTTTGAGAAGACAGAGTCTGTCTTCGCGAAATGCAACTGCCCGCCTGCTGATCAGGTGAAGTATGCCACCGGGACATTGGAAGGCGCAGCACTTTCCTGGTGGAATGCCAGGTACAAATGCTGGGTCAAGCCATGGCCAATGAACTACCTTGGGATGAGTTTAAGGGAATTATGACTGAAGAATACTGCCCCCGAAATGAAGTGCAGAAACTGGAGATTGAGTTCTGGCAACTCAAAATGCAAGGCTCAGAAATTGAAGCCTACACGACTCGTACTCATGAGTTAGCCACTTTATGCCCAGGGATGGTGAATGAAATGCACAAGAGGGTGGAGCATTATATACGGGGATTGGTGCCCAAAATTCAAAGTATGGTAACTGCTTCTAACCCCACTACCATACAACAAGCAATCCGAACAGCCCACAGGCTGACTGACCAGGCAGTTGAGCAAGGACGGTTACCCAAACGAGGTGCGGTGGCAAGCGTGCCCGACCAGAAACGTAAGTGGGATGGTTCAAGCAACAAGGGATCGTCATCCAGCAGCCAATCTCAACCTCAACAACAGCAGCAAAGTCAGCAACAGCAACGAAAGTTCGATAACAACCGAAGCTTCAACCAGGCGACTCACTCAAATCAAGGACCCGGTGGGTATGGTGGAAGACTGCCGAAGTGCAACCGGTGTAACTACCACCATGTGGGTCGATGTGATAACTTCAAGTGTCAATGTTGTGGGAAGATTGGTCATGCAGCCAAAGACTGTCGGGGTGAACTGATGAAGAAGCCTCAACAATCACAAGAAACTCCGAAAGGTTGTTTTGAGTGCGGAAAAGAAGGCCATTACAAACGCAACTGTCCCCAGCTTAAGAGGAATGGTAATGGCAACAACAATAATAGGAACAACAACAATAATAACAATGGCAACAACAATAACAACAACAATGGTAATGGCAACAACAATGGTGGAAACAACAATGGAGCCAAAGGAAGTGCCTTCGTCATTGGCTTAGGTGAGGCTCTAAACGATCCTACAACAGTAACTGGTAAATTTTCGGTTAATGGTTGTTTTGCTACCGTATTATTCGATACCGGAGCCGATAGAAGTTTCGTGTCCACTAGGTTCTGTAGTCTTTTAAGTGATATGCCCTCAGCCTTAGACTCTAAATACATCTTGGAGTTAGCTAACGGCACACAGATTCACGTAACGCATATTCTTAGAGACTGCAAGATAGAGCTTGCTGGTCATACATCCACCATAGATCTCATGCCTGTTACACTAGGAAGTTTTGATGTGGTAGTAGGCATGGATTGGCTTTCCGATAAACAAGCGGAAGTCATATGCCACGAGAAGATCATACGGATTCCCATTGGTGAAGAAGTCCTTACGGTCAGAGGTGATAGGAGTGGTGCGGTGATAGGCATCATCTCGTTTATGAAAGCACAGAAGTTGTTACGAAAGGGTCGACTAGCCATATTGGCACTCGTCACAGATAAACAGACTGAGGAAAAGAAGATAGAGGATATCCGTAGTTCGTGAGTTTCCTGAGGTGTTTCCGGAAGACCTGCCTGGATTACCGCCTCATCGTCAAGTTGAATTCCAGATTGAGTTGACTCCAGGAGCCGCTCCAATTGCGAGAGCACCGTACCGGTTAGCTCCGAACGAACTGCAGGAATTATCCGCTCAACTACAAGAGTTGTTGGATAAAGGGTTCATCCGACCGAGTTCGTCGCCCTGGGGAGCGCCAGTTCTATTTGTGAAGAAGAAGGATGGTACATTTCGAATGTGCATTGACTATAGGGAACTGAACAAGGTTACTATCAAGAATAGATATCCCTTACCTCGTATCGATGATTTGTTTGATCAACTGCAAGGATCAAGCTATTACTCTAAGATTGATCTGAGGTCTGGGTATCATCAGCTGAGAGTTCGAGAAGAGGACATCTCGAAGACTGCTTTCCGTACACGATATGGTCACTATGAATTTTTGGTCATGCCATTTGGGTTGACGAATGCACCAGCAGTATTCATGGACCTCATGAATCGCGTGTGCAAACCCTATCTTGATCAGTTTGTTATCGTCTTTATTGATGACATACTGATATACTCAAGGACCGAGGAAGAACATGGAGAGCACTTACGTTTGATCTTGGAATTACTTAGAGAGGAACAACTGTATGCAAGTTTTCTAAGTGTGATTTCTGGATACGTGAGGTACAATTCTTGGGTCATATTGTCAACGAGAAGGGAATACATGTTGATCCTGCTAAGATTGAAGCGATAAAGAATTGGTCTGTTCCTAAAACACCGAGTGAGATACGACAATTCCTGGGATTAGCGGGATATTATCGACGATTCATTGAAGGATTCTCTAAGATTGCACAACCTCTCACAGCTTTGACTCACAAGGGAACGACGTACAAATGGGGTGAGAGTCAGGAATCTGCTTTTCAGTTGCTGAAACATAAATTGTGTAGCGCACCAATATTAGCATTACCGGATGGTAGTGATGACTTTGTAGTCTACTGCGATGCGTCCATTCAAGGACTTGGATGTGTCCTGATGCAGCAGGATAAAGTGATAGCTTATGCCTCTAGACAATTGAAGATTCATGAGATGAACTATACCACCCATGACTTGGAACTGGGTGCGGTAGTGTTTGCCTTAAAGATCTGGAGACATTACTTGTACGGTACCAAATGCACCATCTACACCGATCACAAGAGTCTTCAGCACATCTTTGAGCAAAAGGAGTTGAACATGAGGCAAAGACGCTGGGTGGAATTGTTAAACGACTATGATTGTGCTATTAAGTACCACCCGGGGAAAGCAAATGTAGTTGCTGATGCGTTGAGTATAAAAGAGACTGCTAAACCTCGACGTGTGCGAGCTCTGCAACTAACGATTAGTACACAATTACCTGAACAAATCCGAGAGGCTCAGACGGAAGCTTTGAAAGCAGAAAACATTGGGTCTGAATCGTTAAGGGGTATGGAAAAACAATTGGAAGTAAAAGCGGATGGAATTCGTTACTTCATGGATAGACTATGGGTACCTCTACACGGAAATCTGAGAGACTTGGTGATGAGTGAGGCTCACAAGTCCAAGTATTCTATACATCCTGGATTTGACAAGATGTACCACGATTTGAAGGCACACTATTGGTGGCCTAACATGAAAGCAGATGTAGCTACTTATGTGAGTAAGTGTCTGACCTGCTCGAAGGTTAAAGTGGAGTATCAGGAACCACCTGGTCTACTACAACAACCCGAGATCCCTATGTGGAAGTGGGATCAAATATCAATGGATTTTATTACTAAGTTACTTCGCACTCCTACGGGTTGTGATACAATATGGGTTATCGTGGACCGGTTAACAAAATCTGCTCATTTCCTAGCGATAAAGGAAACAGATAAGATGGAGAAGTTAACCCGATTTTATCTGAAGGAGATCGTTTCGAGGCATGGAGTACCGATCTCAATCATTTCTGATCGCGATTCTCGTTTCACATCACACTTCTGGCAGTCGTTGCAGAAAGCTTTAGGTACGCGATTGGATATGAGTACTGCTTATCATCCACAGACTGATGGTCAAAGCGAGCGTACTATACAGACTTTGGAGGACATGTTACGTGCTTGTGTGATTGACTTCGGGAATAACTGGGAAGTTCACCTACCATTGGTGGAATTTTCTTACAACAACAGTTATCACACTAGCATAAAGGCAGCACCTTTTGAAGCTTTATATGGGAGAAAGTGTAGATCACCAGTTTGCTGGGCTGAAATTGGTGATAGTCAATTAACGGGTCCCGAGTTAGTACACGAGACAACTGAGAAGATTGTCAGATAAGAAACGCATGGCCGCAGCGCGAGACAGACAGAAAAGCTATGCTGACAAACGACGAAAACCTTTGGAATTTCAGACAGGTGACAAGGTTTTATTAAAAGTCTCACCGTGGAAAGGCGTAGTTCGGTTTGGTAAGCGAGGAAAGCTAAATCCGAGATACGTTGGACCATTTGAAATAGTGGAAAGAATTGGTCCAGTGGCTTATCGACTAGCCTTACCTGATTCATTGAGTGGAATCCATGATGTATTCCATGTTTCAAATCTAAAGAAATGTTTAACAGACGAAACGATGGTCGTACCACTGTAAGAAGTTCAAGTAGACGAACAGTTACGTTTCATTGAGGAACCTGTCGAAGTGATGGATCGTGAGGTGAAAACGCTTAAGCAAAGCAAGATACCCATCGTCAAAGTTCGTTGGAACTCGAGATGTGGACCAGAATTCACGTGGGAACGTGAAGACCAAATGAAGCTTAAGTATCCTCAGCTATTCGAAAGGACGATGCCAGCCGGCGAAGGTACTGATTAAATTTCGGGACGAAATTTCTTTCAACATGGGGATGATGTGACAACTCATCCAAAACTCACACGATTTCGATTTCCTTGTGCCAATGCAGTAGACCAGTGATGGAACACTCACCATGTATCGTAATTTTCTGGACGAAAATTCTTTCAACATCGGGATAATGTGACATCCGGTAATTTTCCGTTACCAAACTCCGTTAGTTCCGTTAAGTCTTGCATACACGTGTCGTGCACACACACTAGTTGTCGTTGAACGTTGGTGACTTAACAATAATCAGTAATGTTAAATTGATGTTAATTAAGTTAACAATGTGATTATTAAGTTATGCTTATGTGATTTAAATGTTAACTGTAATTTTATCGCGTAACGTGGAAACGTGTGTATTTACCTTGTAAATTTTGTAGCTTGTAAAGATAATACATATAATTGCTACAACTAGTTTATATATTTATTATTCTAGTTAAAACATTTTAAAAGAGTATTTAAAAGCCTAATCTTTATAAAATACAAACTATGAGGGTTAAAAGGGTAATTATTGCTAAATAATTAATCAAATCAAAAACCCTAATCCCCTAACCACCTACGGCCGCGACTTCATTCCCTCTCCCTCTCCCTTTGCGATTTTCGGCCAAGAACACTCACAAAGCATCGGATTTGATCGATTTCAAGTGTTGCAACAAGTTAGAATCATCAAATACAAGTCAATACACATTTAAAGGTTAGCTTTTTACATGTTTTTCAAGGGATTTGATTATGGCCAAAAGTTGGTGTTCGAAATCTTCAATTGATGGTCGAATGATGCCTAATTGTTGATGTTAATGTGTTTACTAGATAGATTACATGTTAATTAACGTCAAGTATGCAATAAAGGTTGGATTTTTACAAGTTTTTATGGAAATTACATTAGGGCCGAAACCCTAACTCGAAAATCTGAACTTGATGTTAGTTTTTGGTTGTTTGATGTTGTTATTATGTTAGTTGGATTGTATATATGCTAGTTAACGTCGATTATGCAAGAAAGCTATGATTTTGATACATTGTTCATAGGTTACTAATAGTAGTAACTTTATTTTGCATGAATTGATGATTGGATGATGTATGAATGTTATGGATGTGTTTGTGATGATGATTAGATGCTAGGTTGATGATATGAACAATTGAAAATCAAGAAGATGTGTTATAGTTCATACATTGCTAAAAATAGTAACTTTTGGTGTTGAATGTTGATGAATCATGATGCTTAGGTGTTGTTGATCATGTTTAGATGTTGTCATGGACTTGAATTGGTATATAATTGATGAATTTATGAATGTAGTGTGAGTTTGATGAATTTGGGATGAACTTTCCCAAAAGGGAAACTTTAATTGTGCAAATCCTTGAATTGGATGATTTGAGCATGTTTGGGATATTAGGATCATGCTAGTGTGTTCATGGATGGTTTCTAGGGTGACTAAATGTGTTGTTTATGTTGTATGAATGTTGATTTGGGTTGTTACCTGTTTTGGCCTGCTAGTGGAAAAATCATGGTATGAGTTATATAGGTAAGCTAGGACTTTTGTGGATTGATGATTGATTAAGAATGAACATTTTGGATGTTATGAGCATGATAATAGTTGAGTTTCGCATGACTTGTATGATATCTAGTTGTATGATGATCTAGGTAGTACATGTGGTTAATGATGTGCTATATGTAATCAAGTTGTATGTTGATCATGTATGATATGCTGTTGTGTTAGTATTAACGAGTTATCACCTATAATGTCACCAACGGGTCAAACGGGTCAACTGGGTCAAATGTGTCTTGTCTTTCTAAAACCTTGAGTTCCTTGGTTTGTAGAGCACTTAGGGTTTCATGTTGATTTTGTGTACACGTGCTTATGTACTCTTGTATTCTAGGTGACCTTTGAAGGTTGTCTTTCCCTCTTTCTTTCAAGTTAAGCTCTAAGTTAATTCTTGCGCGTATCAGGTGAGTTCTTGCCCCACTCATTTTACATAACCTCTTTTGGGGGAGATAGCATACTGTTGATCACAAACGCTTTTATATATGAGTGTGTATAATATTGATATAGTGCTGTTTACCATGGAAAGTCCTCACACTTTCGGATTGTTAATATTGACTAGCGGGGAAATTTTGGGTAGTACTACTGGGTCTGACGAGCCCCACCTGTGCGACTCGAGGTCAAACGGGTGCAATTTTGTCCTAACACATATTCGTCACGACCTGGTAAGTCATGACGAGAGGCAACAAACGTAACACAGTCAGCTTCGATCGCGAAATCACGATGATTAATATTTTTATGTTAATAGACTAGCTATCTATTGCCATACACTACTTATACTCTGGAAACTGTTGATTGGTTTATATTTTTACACAAACTCTTGAACTCACCAACCATGTGTTGACTTGTTTAGTATGCTATTCTCAGGTTAAGGTTGCCAGTTGCCTAGGAGCACGCACACCAGCATCATTGAGTTGTCTACATTTGTTTGTTTACAAATTTGGGATATTTTTTTCACATTAAACATTTGTGTTTGGGGCGCGTATGTTTTGCGCATTCTCTTTACATACTACTTGTTTTGGGTTTTCTGTTTTAAAAACACTTCTGCAGTATTTTAAACGTTAACTCTGGTTTTGTTTATTAATCATATAGAGTCGTTCTTGGTAACTAATGACTGAGATCCTGGTATGTCATGCGCCTCGCGGTAAAACCCCGCTCGTGGATTTTTCTTCAATGTCTTAGCCCATAACACAATCCTTGAGGCTGAGGTGAGCAGACTCAAAGAATTGCTTGCGAAAATGTCTCAGGATCAAAGTCCATCTGCCCCAATAAACCCACAGATGGCACCTTCATCTGAAGGTTCACCAAACACTCAACCACTACACTCAACTGAGCCACCAGCCACTGCTTTTGGCACCACCTCTCAGGGACAGAACCCCTCTGAGCAGATGGTTGCTACCTTTCAACATTCCTTACCTCTCATCACTCCCATCATCAATGAGATTGTGCATAAAGCCATTGATGAGAGGATCTCCTCAAATCTACAAACACTTGTTGATGATGCTGTGCAAAAGAAGCTTTCTGCCATTCAAACCCCTGAACCCAATGCACCCAAAAAGGGGGAGTCTAAGGCAGTGAAAGAAAGAAAGAGAAAGAGAGTGGAAGATGAGAAACAACAAGAGAAAGAAAAGGAGTTAGAAAAGGAAAAACAGCTGATCACATACAAGAGAAAGAAAAGTGCTGAAACTCAAAAGCCTGATAAAGAGAAATCATTGAAAGATCTGGTTAAAGAAGCTGATGAAGCTCACAGCAGATCAATGGACAGAATAATAGACCAACTCTTCAGACAAGGCTTTGATATAGCTACATTAGACACTGAGATCAGAAGGCTAGAGAATAAAGAGATACAAGAGAGATGGGCCAGTTAAAGTGTGATGGAAAGGGAGAGGTTGGAGATAATGATCAGGTTTATTGCAAAATACTTGGGAAGATCATTAATTGAGATTAAATCATGGACCAGAGACAGTATTCTGGCAATAACCACCAGAATCTGTGCTTCTGAAGCATTCAATAAGGGGTTGATTATCGAAGCCTTAGATGAGGCAGGTGCTGGGAAGAGAACTGATATGGCCAAGCTTTCCAAAGCCAAACTTACCACAAAAATGCTAGATCAGCCTTTCCAAACTCCCACTCAAAAACAACCAACCCCACAACTCTCCAAACCAATCCCTAAACCTAAACTTAAACCAACTCAACCCTCAAAACCAACTCCCTTACCCCAAAAACCACCTCAAACCACATCCAATGATGCACCCAGAAGGAGGAGAAGGGTGTTGAGGATGGAAGAAGAAGAAGAAGAAGATGATAAAGAAGACAGTCTGCCAATATCTGCTATTCTAAAAATACCTGAGCCCAGAAGTCAACAAATGATCACACCAGACTTTCAGAGGCAAATGGTGAAAGTTAAGATTGAAGAAGAAGAACAGCAGAAACAGCATGATGAGCAACTTTTGAAGATGGTTGACAAAGAGTTTCCTCAGTCATCATCTATACAAGCCATGAAGAAACACGCTCAAAGGCTGTATGCTCTCAGGTATACCTTTTAATATCAAAAGGAGAGAGTAAGGATTTGGCCAGACCCCAGGGTTAGTTCTAGAATTCATAAGAAATCCATACCAAGTAGATACAATGGCCAAGTGAGAAAGACCATAGATGCTGTTATTATGTTGGCCATTGTAGTCTCACCCTGGGAGATACTTGAAGACTTCAAGAGAGCCTACAAGTCAAAGATGACCCCTCAAACTCTAATGGAGAACAAAATGGTCAAGAAGGGGTTGTTATATAAGAGGCTTGAAGAGATCAAGAAAAATGAACTCCAGTTGTTATTAGAAGGGACTCACCCAGATGAATTTGCTTACAGAGAGATAACAACTGTTGAGTTGAAAAATGGAAAGACGATAAAGTACCTATCAGAGTACTATGGCCCAGAGTTCTTCTTCGAAGGAGAAGCAGAAGAACTCACTAAGGAGGAACAAGTTGTTCTCCTTGAGGCCTACGTCAGAGAGTCTTATAGACTCATCAATGGGAAGTAGGTTTCATGGTTGGGATAACAGCTCTGTGTCCAGTTCCCCAAGACAGAGTTCCCTTCCATCCTTTGACTTTCACATCTACTGAAACCTGTTCCCTGGCCTGTGCTTATCTGATATCTCTGAAGCTGATCAAGAGAGTATTTCTGCCAAGAATAAGTGGGACCTCAATAAGCTTAAAGGTTTTGGCTGCATTGGTTCAGGGGGAGTTTGTTGGACCAAAAGAACCAATGAGCCTGATCAGAAAAACCTTTAAGTCCCACTGACATTACAACAACTGAAGTAGTCTGCAACAGCTGAAGACATCAACTGATAACAAAGTCTGAAGTGAAAGAGCTGAAGACAAAGTCTGAAGTGAAAGAGCTGAAGACAAAGTCTGAAGTGAAAAAGCTGAAGACAAAGTCTGAAGCTAAAGAACTGAAGACAAAGTCTGAAGACAAAAGCTGAAGACAAAGACTGAAGACCAAGTTTCAGATGTTGTCACAACAGCTGAAGAAGACCTCTTCAGTAGTTGTGATGGTTTCCTTTCAGTAGTTTTATGTTTCTTGTAATCAGTACTTGTAGTTTCAGAAGTTTTAGTTTCATCTTGTACTTAGCATACTCTGAGATGTTCTCAGTTGTTATGAACATTCTCAGTAGTTTGCTTACTTTCAGTTGTTTGTAATAATTTTGTTAGATGTCACTATCAAGTGACATCAGCTGACGTCACATTCCTTTATATAAGGAATGTTGACCTAATTGTAAGTGTGTAGCCTGCGAAGCTTAGCGGCCGCCATACCGAAGCATTTTGTGCATAAATGATATTATCCCTTTTGCAGAAAACCCTCTTTCTCTATAACCGTGTACTGTTCCATTGAATATCAATTGTGTTCTTGCTATATTTGTCTAATTCTTGTTCTAATTCCGTTGCGATTCAACTCTAATTGATCAAACTTAGATCACTGATCCTGTCACTAACAGACTGCATGGTGCTTTCCCACGCCCCTGTAATTGACCTTACTTTATCCACTATTTAACCATTATCAGCTTAGTACAGTTGCCACTTTTTGTTAGTGACAAAAGTTAAGTCATGGACATGTCATGACTACCTAATTTAAGATATTATTATTTTATCTTAGATATCTTACTTCTAAACAATGTAGTATTTGTCTAGTTGTAATTTCCAGCTGGTTTTCCAAGTATAACCAGCTATAGATAGTAGTATATATAGTTTTTCTATGTAACTTATTAACTATGCTTGTAAGAGTCTTGTAAAACTGAGTTGAGAAGTAATATATACAAGTATCTTGAAAACTACTTGTGTGCTTTTATGTTTTTTGTTTGAACTTATTATATTACTTGTGAACTTGGTTAAGATTCTACTTCATCAATCCGAGTGACATTAAGTGAGTTTGTGTGATTATCTTGTGTTGTGAGACAAACATCGATCCTGCAACATGGAAATTAAATCAGATATTTAGTCTTTAAGAGAGCAGAATCTGACTACAAACTTAAAATAGAAGAGTCAGAGAAAACTATGTCCTATTTAAAACATGAACTTTCAAATTACAGGGCTCAAATAAAAGATTTAATCTCCAAGTTACTAGGATCAAGCCCAACTAGTGATAGATGAGGCTAAAGCTAAGAAGTATGCCATTGAAGAGCATAACTTCAACACCATCATTGCATCATCCTCCTACTCAAAGGTGTGCTATCAAAACAAAAGTGGGTTGGGAACCAATGAAATTGCTCCACCACACTCCTTTGTGTCTATTAGACATCCTAGATGTGGTGTAGAGGAGCAAGAGGTTCCAAATACTGACCCATTACCCAAAGAGCAGAAGAATGATGAAATAATGGAAACCACCACCGGGAAGGATAAGGTAGAAAATGTCATCCTCATAGTTGATGATCAAACCTTAACCACCAAAGCTAGAAGAAACAAAATCAGGACAGCAAGAAAAACTGTCAAGAAGGTGGCCGAGTCAAAGTTAAAGATAGACTCAAAGCAAAAGGGTGTATTCATATCAGCTGGATTTCAAGTGGTTGGAAATCCTGATTCAGGAAAGGAGGATCAAAAATTGAAGGGGAAGGTTAATAATGAAGAAAAGAAGCTCCAGAAGTTACCATCAACCTGCCCCCATCAAAATTAACATTGAATGCATAATCTGTGGCCTACATAAACACATGGCTAAAAATTGTTACTACAATCCAGCAAGCACACATTATGCATCTAATGTTAAGAAAGAAGGAATCAAGGAGGGTTTCACATTTGGACATTACCATGTGATCCAAGTGTTAAGAAAAGAAAAGTTTGTTTCCAAAGCCAAGTTTCTTTCGAAAGAAGCTTACTCTTCCAAAAGGAAACTAACTTCGGAAGACAAATAAAAGAACAAACAAAAGCTCCCTAAGTTTTCCCTTGAAGATAGAGTGCATTCGGAAGCAAGTGCTTCCAAAAGCAAACTAGCTTCGGAAGCAAAACAAAGAAACAAAAGGAATCCTTCAAAACCTTCAGAAAAGAAGACTGCTTCGGAAGAAAAGGTGGTGAGTACCACTTCTGAGAAGAAAGAAGCCTCGGAAGCAAGTTATGCTGCACATGCCTTTTCAGGCTCATCAAGCTTGATCAACCATCGGATGGAATGGAAGATCAGAAAAGATGCTGCAGCCTAATGCACTTCTTCACAAACCATAACTGAACCCCCATGCATACATTTTGGTTCAATTATATCATCTGAATTAGAAGAGCCCAAGACCAAAAAGGCTTGGATTTCCAATAGTAACTAACCATTTCACCTTATATGTAGGGACATCTACATGACAAAAATGAAAATATTTGGATTGTGCACAGTGGATACTCCAGGCACATGATAGGGAACAGATCTCTCCTAAAAAAGTTTGAACACTTTAATGGAGGTCCTATTTAGTTTGGAGGTGAAGCCAGAAGATACATATCTGGTAAAGGTAGTGTATCCAATGGTAAGTTAAAATTCGACAAAGTAAACTTTGTCAAATAGCTTGAACACAATCTCCTTAGTGTTTTTCAATTCTATGATCAAAAGCACCAAATGCTTTTCATAGAACATGAGTGCATCATCCTCAAACTCGGGATGACAATTCCTCAGGAATTGGTGCTTCTTAGATCTCCCAGAAGAGGGGATATGTACAAGCTGGATATGAACAAAGCTTCCCCACTGGGTGAAGTATCATTCTTTCTTTCCAAAGCAAATGGTGATGAGTCAACTCTTTGGCATAAAAGAATGTACCATGTTACTTTTAAAACCATGAATAAAATTGTTAAAAATAATTTGGTACATGGTGTGCCTAAAAAGGAATTTATCTATAAGGACAACTGTATTGCCTGCCTAAAAGGGAAGCAACATGAAGTTTCACATAAATCCAAAGAGGTTAACTCTTTCACCACTCCATTACACTTGTTGCACATGGCTCTATTTGGTCCTACAAGTATAATGAGCATTGAAAGGAAATCATATTTCCTTGTGATTGTTGATGATTTCATAAGATTTACATGGGTTTTCTTTTTAAGAACTAAATATGAAACTGCTGAAACTTTAAAATCTTTTATTGTTAAAATTAAAAATCAAATGGATCATAAGGTAAAAATAATTAGAAGTGATCAAGAGACTGAGTTTAAGAATCAAGTTCTTGACTCATTCTGTAACTCAAAAGGGATTGCCAGACAATATAGCGCTCCTAGAACTCCTTAATAGAATGGTGTTGCTGAGAGGAGGAACATGACACTAATTTTGGCTACTAGAACTATGTTAGCCGACTCAAAAATGACCTTAACCTTTTAGGCAGAAGCAGTCAAAACTGCATGTTATGTGCAAAAAAGGGTTCTTATAGTTAAGCCACATGGAAAAACACCTTATGAGCTATAGAACAAGAGGCCATGGTTCATTGGCTTTCTTAGGTCCTTTGGTAGTAGATGTACCATCCTTAACACAAAAGGCAATTTAGCAAAATTTGTTGAAAAGTCTGACGATGCTATCTTTGTTGGATATTCCTCAACCTCTATTGCATATAGAGTATATAATATCAAAAATCAACAATTTGAGGAATCATCCAACATTGTTGTCAATTAGCACACACCTTGTGTTAAGGGCAATGGTCCTGAATATATCTTCAATCTAGAACTGTTTCCAAACTATTCTAAACCATCTTGTGAGAATGTATAAGCTGGAACAGGAATTCAAGGTGACCCCTACGAAGATAAAATATTTGAGTTACCAAGACCTATTCTAATTTCTCTAAGAAGAAATGAAGATCAAGCTCCTTCAACTGAAAATCCTAAAAGCTTGAATATCTCAGGAAAAAATGGAGCTTCATCAAGTTGTCAGCCAACTGAGCCTTATAACTCAACAGTTGACAACTCAAGTATTCAACACCAAGCTGATGAAGACAGTGATCAGGAGGAACATGCAACTATTGATGCTGCTTCTTAGCAAAATATCATTGATGCTGTCACACATTCATTGAATCAGTCCTCATTGAATGAATATGAGACATCAGCTAGTGATGGTGTTCAAAATCCTGAGCAAAACTATTCAAACTTGGATCTATCTATGAAACTAGATGTGATTCCTAGGATTAGGATACACAACACTCACCCAGCTAAGAACATCATTGGGGAGGTCTCAAAAGGTGTGAAAACAAGAAGTCAGACCCACAATGGGAATGTCTGCTTGTACTCATGCTTTTTCTCTCAAATGGAACCAAAGAAGGTGGAAGAAGCCCATAAAGACAACAATCGGATAGAATCAATACAAGAGGAGTTGCTTCAATTCAAGAGGAAAAAAGTATGGAACTTATGTCCATTGCCACCTGGTCAGGTTCCTATTGGCACTAAGTGTGTGTACAGAAACAAAAGTGATGATAGAGGTTTGATCATCAAGAACAAATCTAGACTTGTTGTTCAAGGATCACACATGAGGAAGGTATAGATTACATAGATGTCTTTGCACCTGTTGTAAGACTTGAGGCTGTGCGAATCTTTCTTGCTTTTACTGCATCCAAAAACTTCACAGTCTATCAACTTGATGTGAAATGTGCATTTTTGTATTAGGATATTGACAGAGAAGTCTATGTGTTCCAGTCACCCCGATTTGAAGACCTATAGCATCCCAACTATGTGTGTAAACTTGATAAAGCTCTCTATGGGTTGCATCAGGCACCTAGGCTGTGGTATGAGACACTGTCTTAGTTCCTTCTCAAGAATGGCTACACCAGAGGCACAATAGACAAAACCTTGTTCATGAGGAAGTCTAGGAAGGATATGATGCTTCTTCAAGTCTATGTTGATGACATCATATTTGGTTCCTTAAATGACCAAATATGCAAAGACTTTGAAAGCATCATGAGGAAGAAGTTTGAAATGAGTTTCAAGGGAAAGATGGATTTCTTCCTAGAAATTCAGGTGAAGCAAATGGAAGAAGGGTTCTTCATCAATCAATCTAAGTATGTCAAAGATATCTTAGAGAGATTTGAAATGATAGATTGTAAGCCAGCAAAGACACCTATACCCAGAAATCACAATCTTAGTCCTGATTCCAAGGGAGAGGATACTGATCAGCATCAGTACAGGGCAATTATTAGATCTTTGATGTGTCTCACTATAAGTAGACCTAATATCATGTTTTCTATATGCATCTGTGCAAGATATTAGGCTTCTCCAAAGGTGTCTCACCTAATTGTTTCCAAAAGAATTCTTAGATACCTTAAAGGAGCTCCTAAATTGGGTCTTTGGTATCCTAAGAATAGGAATCCTAACCTCTATGGTTACACTGAAAGTGATTATGGTGGTTGCAATATCAACAAGAAATCAACATTAGGAGGATGTTAATTTCTTGGTGGAAGGATTATCTCTTGGCAATGTAAGAAGCAATCATGTGTATCCACATTAACTGCTGAACCTGAGTATATTGCTGCTGCAAGCTGCTGTTCTCAACTGCTTTGGATTCAGAATCAGATGTTGGATTATAGTTTCAACTTCATGGAGACTCCTATCCATATAGACAACAAGAGTGCCATTTCTATCACAGAAAATCCAGTCAAGCACTCCAAGACAAAACACATTGACATCAGGTATCATTTCATTCGAGATATTCATGAGAAAAATCTAATCAAGCTAGTCAAAGTCAATACAAATGAATAATATGCTGACTTGTTCATAAAAGCATTTGATAAACAAAAATTTAAATATTTAATCATAGCAATTAGGATGATTAACATTGACTAGTCTTTCTCTTTTGAAAACCATTTAAAATGTGTCCTGTCTATATTGTCTAAATACAATCTAAGCCCTGTTGCTAGAAAGTTTTTCAAAATTGTAAAAATTTTCTAAGTAAGAAATCTTCCGAAGAGAATTTTACCCGCGGAAGAGTTTTACATAACTCTTTCGAAGAGTAAAATTCCTTCAAGAACATTTTCTTTCGAAGAGTTTTTGGCCTCGGAAGAAATTTTGACTATCAGTCAAAATGTTTTCTGAAGCTTTTTAACTTTAAATATTCGAAAGCATTTATTGTTCTCGGAAACAAATGCGGTTGTAAACCAATGTTTTCCTTCGGAAATAAAATTTCTTCGGAAGAAAATCTTCGAAAACAAACTCGTCTGTCTTCGGAAGAGTTTTAACTCTCGGACAAAATTTTACTGTGCAACAGAAATCTTTGGGCCCTACACAATTTACTATAGAGATATTGTCGGCAAAACAGTAATTAGCTGGAATTTTAAATCTTTTTCATCATATCAGTTGCGGCCTACATTCACTTGGACCTCAAACCATCTTTTCATCTATCGTTTCACCTTATCCAGTGGATTTTTTCCACCATATAAAATTACCGGTTGTTTCTGTTTCTTTCTTTTCTTTACCGTTCATCAAAATCTCAAGATTTCACTATTCATCTTCTTCATCCTGCTTTTGCTATTTTTCCACTTCAATCAAATAGTTTCCATCTGAACAATAGCCTTGAATCCCAAACACAACCAAGTCGCCATCCTTGACTCTTCAAGGGATGCCAATTTTGCCCCTATCGTCCAATTTCTTTCTCAATCAACATACTTTAGTGCCCTTACTGTTAACCCCACCATCTACTGAAACCACATGGTCAAATTCTGGGCCAATGGTCAAAGTGAATCGATCAATGATGAAAGGGTCATCAGATCAAGGATCTGCGGACAAGAGATCGTCATCAGTGAAACAACCATCAGGGAGCATTTGGAACTCCATGATGAAGGCATCTCCACAGAATTCCCAAACTCTGATTTGGAGGAAACATACACTCAAATAGGATGTAGAGGAGATGTGAGCAGATCTACAGTTTACAAGTTCAACTTCTCCTACAACTGGAAGTTCCTGCTTCACATTGTCCTGCATAGCCTATCCAACAAATCAGGGGGATGGGATCATATTACCTATGATCTGGGCTGCCTAATCCATGGGTTGGTAAAAAATCTCCGATTCAAATACTCAAGGTTTGTGTTAAATAATTTGAGAGGAAATCTCACCAAGGATCCATTCTATATGTATCCTCGATTCATTCAGCACATTATCAATTGTGAGTTGGACCAAGATAAACTAACATTTGCTCATGTTTTACTGGTCCCTCACATGAAGCCTAGCATCTTACTGGAAGAAGGTGTCCACCAACTTTACTAGAAGATTCACCTATCTCCTTCCAGGTATGCTTGAGCCAATGGCTCATGGTGACATCCCTGCAAGCCTAGCAGGTTATGAACCCCCACCAGACACCCCCACTACATTGCCACCACATCTTCACACCCAATCAAAATCACACACCAAAGACGCCCCAAACGAACCCTTGATCAATCTACTCTTATTGGTCAAGTCCCCTCTGTTCAATCCAAAAAGGCTAGAGTGGAATCTAGGGCTCCCACTCAGTCAGAGGTCCAACCATCCTCCACAATTGACCTCAATATCAGTGTTGAGTCTCCTCAGTCTCAACATGATGAGCCTATTACTTAAGCCATAAGCCCTTAAGGTGAGTCTTAACACTCTACTGAGTAGAGTGCATTTATACTTTGGTATGCTTTTTGTGATGTATAAGTCTACTTGGGTCATTAGTAAAGACCAATTGGACTTTAATAGATTTTGTAGTTTTTTCTTGGGCTTTCTTTGGTCTAGGAAAAGTATAAAGTATAGCTTACTTATATGTATTAGTTACCAAAACCCAAGTAGTGGTTCTTTATTTTTTGGGACTAGTGTTTTGCATGGGTGTATTATCCTATGTGGCTAGTTGCCATTCTTTGTATTTTTTACAATGATTAATAAATGTTTTCCAAGGCACTGCCTTTTTTCTAAAAAAAACACTCTCCTGAGTAGCCAAAAAGGGATAACCAAATCATTGGCTCAACTGCTATTATAGAAAAGCCATTAGGTGCTGACCAAGATCCCGGGTTAATAGATATAACCTCTGTATCCTTTCTTGACCTTTTGACCTGACCTAATGAGGATATCATGTTTCATCAGAGCCATGATGTTGATCTACCTCACCCTCTCCAGATCAACTGAGTCCTAGGGAATCTCTAATATCTAGCCCATATCAGCAAGACCAAATTGAGGTGAGTCCAACCGGAGTGGAGGTGACTCATGTAGATTCAGCTACCACTACTAAGAGTGTTTTAATAGCCTCTCAGGACAGTGGTAACATCAGTTAGACTATATCTATGGCAACCTTGCCCATTGATGCCTTTGAAAGAGACATCAGTATGCAAGGGCATCCAGGGCGCCAAGAAACCACAGCTGGTTATGAGGATGAGCATTCTAGGTATGTTATCCCATCTCCTAATGATTCTTCAAAAGAAGATGAGGGTAGTCTGCAACTCACCATCAAAGACTTAATTTCCAAAGTCACCAATCTTGAATCAAAGGTTGAGACTTTAGAAAATAGGTCTGCCACTCAGCAAGTTGAGATTGAAAATCTCAAGGCTCAACTAGCTGAGAAATAGATTGAGAAGTCTGTTAGGCATGTACATACTCAGGTTTCTTTGAGTTCTTCCTCTAGCTCATTTACTTCTCAAGGTGATGCTACCAAAAAAGGGGAGAACTTATAGAAACAAATACATGATGAGGAAATATCTGCTCACACTCATAAGGAGATATCAACTCAAGTGGAACCCCATAGTGCCATTTCTTTTTTCTACCACAAATAACAACAACTTGTAGCCATCTTTCCTTAAGCACCTCCCATTTCAGTTCAAGTGGACCCAAGGATTCTTATCAACCTTAATAGATTTTTAACCCAGTTTCTGATAAGCTCCTCACTTGAACAACCCTCACATGATCTTGCCATTGCTTACTTTGGGGCTGAAGAGCTTCAAAGGTTGACTGCATCATTTACCTCTAAGGAGGAAGTTGGTCAACCTAAGGTCTCTGTTGAACCCAAGATTGACTTCGAAGGAGATATACAGACTGATGGCCCAACAATTGACTCAAAAGGGATAGATAGTGCAGTTCCTGTGATTTCTATGGCTGTGAGAACAACTTCCGGAAGCACTTCTATTCACTTTACTTCCGAAACTGAAGTCCAAGCTGCAAAAGGAATTATAGAGCTGTCCTCTGTATCTGATGAAATGTTGGTTATAGAAGCTATTCTTGATCTAGCTTCTGAAGTCAATAGTGAGGACTTTCTTTCAACCCCTCTCAAGCCAGCACCACAAGCTCAATCTCCACTACCCTAACTTGAATCCTTAAAACCAGAATCTCCAAAGGCTGAATCTTCCTCTGATCCTAAAGGGAAGAGAAAGCTCACTGCTGAAGGGCTTCTAGAGAAGGAAAGATTGGAGAAGCTAAGAAAGAAAGGAAAAGTTGATACTAAGAAGTTGCTTACAGCAAGCACCAAAGCAGCAGCAGCAGCAGCACCTTGTGAAAGTATCAATAATCAAAAGAGGGTGGAGATCATTGACATGCTCATCATCCTAGGAGTAGAAGATGACAAATGCTTCTTTTCCCACTTGATGAGCTTGTGGAGCTTGAGAAAGAAACCTTGCTATAGAAAGAAAGAGAAGAGGCAGCAAGGTTAGCCAAATAGAGGAGAAAAGGAAAAGGGAGGAGGAAGCAAAGGCTGAGGACAGGAAGGAAAAGATAGTCTTTCTCTGCAAGAGAGGCTATACAAAGGAGGAGTTGGCCCCTTATGATCATGATATGATCATGTATCTTTTCTACAAAGAAACTGAGGAGATCAACAAAGAGAGAAAGAAGGCTACAAGGGAAAGGCTAAGGGAGAAGAAGAAGAAGCTATAGATGCTTCTGCCAAGAAGGTAGGTGATAAGGAATGGATGAAAACCTACCTTAAGCCATGGCTTCACTGGCAGGCAAGTAGGCCCCATGTCAGAGAAGACCCTACAGCGATATGTCAGTGACATAAAGGCTGACATTCACTTAGGAAGAAGGCAGGAGGTGCCTTGGAAACAAAGCCTTCAGAAGATAGCACCCAAACCCAAACCACAGCCAATAAAACTACTTCCCACACCTTCACCCTTCCCCATCAAAACAGAACCAACCACTGAACCCTTAACTCCCAAACCCACACCATCAGCCATTCCCACACCTTCATCCCTTGTCTCTGACTAGCCTTCACCTCCACCTGTCCTTAAACCCAAAACATAACCCAGAACCTAATCTCAACCCAAACCATCTTTTGAACCTTCCAAGCCCCTGTCCTTAGAAGAATTTAAGGAGATCAAAAGGAAGCTCATCAACTGCACAACCTTGAGCAACATCTCTTATGAGGAAGAGTTACTTAAACTTAAATACATTGATGGCTCTTCCTGTTCTCTCATAAGAGATGCATTCCTTGATCTGCCTAGGGGAATATCTAGCCGTCAACAATGATACTCTTAAAGAAAAGGAGAAGAAGTTAAGGAGAAGGTTGGTGACTCTGCTGGACACCAGAAAAGGGAATATGCTGCCAACCAGCCCCTTCGCTCCTAGAAGTTCAATTGTCCAGTGGAGGTTTGATGAATCTACTCAAAGCTTCATAGTGCAAAGGGAGAATTATCAAATAACCAAACTTGATGCATCCGATCTACTACACTCAAGTAGATTTGATATTGATGAGTTAGTAGAGAGACCATTCTCTAACCCCTCCAGCTCTCAGATTGCTACTCATATAAGAAATCATTTGAGTAGCATTCATGTTAACGAAATGAAACTGAAAGCACAGGCTGAAGTAGAAAGAGCAACCATCAAGGGAAGAACATTCCTGCAAATGGTTGAGGGACCAACGTCAGAACCTATAGTCAGATGGGAATATAACTACGGTTCTCATCAACTAACTCTTTTCATAGGGGCACAACAGAGGAGAAATGTCATCCAAACTTACCAACTAGATCTACTATCCATGGATGACTTGTATAACATCCTCTCCACTGCATCAGGAAGGAAAATAGAGACAGACAAATAGCTTCTTTCCCCAATGCTGAAGACTTTAAAGAGAAGAAACTAGTGAGGTTTTGGTAGCATCAGCCTAGGAGGAGTACTATTAGATCTAATGAGGCTGGTTCAACCAAGACCACACTTAGATATATTTTGATGTGCTAAACAAATGGTCTTTCAAAGGAACAAGATGCTCTTCTAAAGCTAAGTCAAAAATCTTTCGAAGCTCAAGTGTGAAGAACTTCCGAAGGAAGAACTTAGTCTTCTGAGACTAAGTTCTTATTCTTCCGAAGTATGCATCTTAGAAGATCCAAAGACAAAGTCTTCCAAAGAAAAAAGTCCTGAAGACTTACAAAAACTCAAAAGAAGTTGATTCTTTCGAAGTATAAATGGCCTCGGAAGAATTTATTCTTCCGAAGCCATTTAGCTTTGGAAGAACTAACTATGAACCAGTGGACATAAGTAAGGTCTGTCTGACAGTCCGCTGCCACTCTGACAGACTGCATGGCACTTTCCCATGCCCATGTAATTGACTTTACTTATCCACTGTTCAACCATTATCAACTTAGTACAGTTGCCATTTTTAGTTAGTGACAAAAGGTAAGTCTAGACATGTCATGACTACCTAATCTAAGATATTATTATTTTATCTTAGATATCTTACTTCTAAACAATGTAGTATTTGTCTAGTTGTAATTTCCAGCTGGTTTTCCAAGTATAACCTACTGTAGATAGTAGTATATATAGTTTCACAATGTAACTTAGTAACTATGCTTGTAAGAGTCTTGTGAAACTAAGTTGAGAAGTAATATATACAAGTATCTTGAAAACCACTCGTGTGCTTTTATGTTTTCTATTTGAACTTATTATATTACTTGTGAACTTGGTTAAGATTCTGCTTTATCAACCCGAGTGACATTAAGTGAGTTTGTATGATTATCTTGTGTTGTGAGACAAACACCAATCCTACAAAATGATCCTCAGAGTTTACATATAGGATCAATAACTATTGAACTATCTTCAGTTCACCTTGGTAAGCCCAAGACCAATGAGGCTTAGGTTTCCAAATATAACTAACCATCTCTTTTTGTGTAGGAACAGTTGAAGACAAAAGGAAATGTATGGATCATTGATAGTGACTGTTCTAATCACATGAGTGTAAGGAAATGTAACTAACCATCTTTTTCTAGGAATTCAAGTGAAGTAGGTTGAAAATGGTATCTTCATAAACCAATCAAAGTATGCGCAAGAGATACTTACCAGATTTCATCTAACTGAGTGTAAGGTTGCGAAGACAGCCATAGCCAGAAACCACTCTCTAGAACCTAATCTTGAGGGGGAGTGTGTTGATAAACATCTCTACAGGGCTATGATTGGGACTCTTATGTACCTCACAGCCAGCAAGCCAGATATCATGTTTGCCATATGTATTTGTACAAAATATCAAGCCAACCCCAATATGTCATACCTGGTTATTGTCAAAAGGATTCTTAGATATCTCAAAGGTGCTTCCAGACTTGGCCTTTGGTATCCGAAGAATTCTGACTTCAATCTATATGCCTATACAGATAGTGACTGTGGTGGCTGGAACATAACTCCTAAGTCTACATCTAGGGGATGTTAATTCCTTGGTGGAAGGATTGTCTCATGGTAATGCAAGAAACAATCCTGGGTGTCTGCATCAACTGCTGAAGCTGAATACATTGCTGCTGCAACCTGCTGTGCTCAAGTGCTTTGGATTTAGAATTAGATGCTGGACTATGGATTCAACTTCAAAGAGACACCCATCCATATAGACAACAATATTGATATCTGTATCACAGAGAATCCTGTACATCACTCTAAGACAAATCACATCAATATCAGGTATCATTTGATAAGAGATAATTTTGAAAAGGGATTGATAAAACTAGTTAAAGTTAACATAAATGAACAATATGCTGATCTGTTCATAATAGCTTTTGATAAACAAAGATTTAAATATTTTGTGTCAGCTATTGGGATGATTAATTTGAGTAGATTTTCTTAAATTAATTTCAAGTTTATTTTGTCAAACATGTGTGTCTTAAGTTGTCTATATTATCACCTATATAAGCTCAGTTTACTTTGGAAGAAAATTTTTAAAAATGATATTCCTTAGAATTTTGAGAATTTAAGATATGTTTTCTTTTGGTAGACATCAAGTTGTCTTTGAAAAAAATTTATGCCTTCAAAACTAATAACTACTTCTGAGAAATTTACCTTTAGAAGAAATTTTGATATATCTTCTGAAACTTAAATCTACTTCTAAGTACTTATATGTTTTGAAGTACAATTTTCTTTCGAAAGCAATTAAGTCTCGAAAGCTTTCTTCTCTCTTTAAATAAAATTTATGATATTTGATATCTTCCGAAGCAAAATTTGTCTAAGAAGTAAAAATACTCTAATTATTTTCTTCCGAATCAAATTCTTGTAAAGGTAAGGAATATATTCCGAAGCCAAATTGGCTTCAGAAGTTTTTCTTAAAACTTTCGAAGATAAATTAACTTCAAAAGATTTAGACTTCCAAGAAAACTACTTTTTTGGGCACTTTTTCAGAGGTGGGACCTACATCCAGATTTCAAAGTTTACCAGATAAATATTCGTACAACGGTTCCCCCTCTTTCACCTTTCTCTTCATTATGCAAAAGTTCAAACCTTAAATTCACCCACAAACAGCCTTTGTTCTTCGCTTTCTTCACTCAGAAGCTTTCTAAAATGGCCTACCTAGAACCCCGAAACCAATCAGATTTCTCTATGCACTTACACAGGCAACATAATCAAGTTGCTCTATTGTTATCTGAGAAAGTTATAGGTTTCTCAGATGTTTGCTGCTTCTTATCTTAATGAAACTACCTCACCGCACTCACAATCGACCCTCTACTATATGAAGAACAATTCCTAGAGTTCCGGAGGATTTGCCGAGAAGTCATCTTGGACCGTGAGAAGGCACTGTCTGCCACAGTGCAAGGGAGGATGATTTTCATCACTACAGCCATAATCAACAATCATCTAAGGCTGGATGATGATGGAGGCAAGTTATCCTTCCCCAAATCTGCTATAAACAACTCATTCCGATAGATGGGCTATGAAGGAGATTTCATAGTTAGAACCTTCAAGACAGGTAAGGTTTCCTCTCAGTGGAAGTACCTCCTCCATGTGATAATCCACTCTCTATCTAACAAACATAGAGGTTGGGACCAGATTCATGAGGACCTATTCTATATAATCCATAGGATGGTTCAGGGGTCAAGTTCAAGTACTCATAGTTTGTTTATACAAACCTGCTTGCTAACTTGGACTCCTTAGAGTACTATATGTTCCCTAGATATGTTCAACACATTCTTAACTATGAACTGGGCTCACAGTTAAGGAGGATAGGTAATACTTTTAACTTTGGACAAATGAAGCCCGACATCTTCAAAATAATAAGAAGCACCACTGTTGGCTTCTCAGGGGTAAAAACAACATTGGTCCGAAAAATGTTAGAGCTCATTGCTCAAGATGACAACTTGGCAGCACCAGTCAATGTTGAACCCACACCTTCTACATCTGAACCACCCACACAACCACAAATAACTATCACTTACACCAGAAAATCCAAACGAATCCCTGCTCAGTCTACTCAGATTGAGCAAGTCTCCATATTACAACCCATGCAGGAGGAAGTGGAACCAATAGCTCCCACTTCCCCTAAGGAGCTGACCAATCCCTTTATTTCTTTGATCAGTGCTAAGGTTTCTTATGCTCAGCCTAATGAGCTCATCACCCCATCCTTAAGCCTTCACTATGAGTCTCAAAACTCAAGTGATCAACCTTTAGGGGAAAGCTACCATCACTAGCCGCTAGATTTAAACCAACCCATCCCTGACCTCTAATTCTATGATGATGAGGATATGGGATTCAGTGAGTACCATGAGTCTCTCTTCTCCTCCCTTCCTCAAGGAGATATGAGTGCTCCCGAATCACCTATGTCTAGCCCACATCATCCACCCCAAACTGAGGTGGACTTCCCTGAACATGTTCAGGAAGCCCATATGGAAGAGGCTCTTACTTTTGTAAGTGATTACATCATTAAGACCTCAACCATGGCAACCCAGCCCATTGACACTTCTATTGAATCTGTCAGTGTGCAGGGGAAATCTAACAGCCAAGAACCCCAAGCTGGTGGTGAGGAAGAAGATTTTGGTCCTATTATCGCACCCCCCTATGTCTCTTCTGATGAAGATGAGGGGAGTCTGCAACTAAAGGTGGAAAAACTGTCTGACACTTGCACCTATTTAGTTTCAATAGTTAGTCACCTGGAATCTCAGGTGCTTAACTTGCAAAGGTACGTCAGTAACCAGCAACTTGAGATCAGCGATCTCAAGGGCAAGTTAGCTGAGAGACCTATCAGGCAAACTCAACCAGGTCCATAAGAATCTGTGGATGTGGTAGACCTAACCCTTAGCTCCCTTGTATAAGAGGGTGATGCTACCAAAAAAGGGGGAGAAAGTTCTACTTACAATCACAGAACCTGGGAGTTCTGCCCAGAGTATGGACATAAAGGACTCACCACCCTCACTTGCAGTTGTCATTACTCAACAACCTCCTTAGGTCCACATTGATGTGGATGCCCTGATTCAAAGCTTGTTTAAGGCGGGCATACCAAGGGCTATGTCTACCCCATCCTACCCTACTAAAAATCCAATAGTAGGATGGAGGTATGATGCTGGTAGAAGAGCCTTGGTACTCTCTAGATCTCAAGGACAATAAGAGATCTTCAATTTCTGAAACCTAAGATACTATGATAGATTCTTTCTAGTTGATCTGCCACTTTCCAACCCAAGTCAATCCAGGCAAGCTGAAAGGTTAGCTAAGAGAATTGAAGACAAGGTACTTGAAGAGTTCAAGAAGAGATCCAAGTTATATAGACAAAGGCTAACAGGCAAGACTGTTGGTCAACTGGATACTAAGGCAGACCCTAAGATTAACTTCAAAGGGAAACTTGGTTGAAGGCCCAGTAGTTGAGCCTGTGAACCTTGAGACAAGAATTGTTTCAGCACCTAGTACCCTTAGTGAGGCACCAGCAGGTGAAGGTGTCTCACAACCTCTCCCTAGCCAGAGCTCAAGTTCTATACCAAGCAATGAAGTCTAAAGCTCTCTCCACCCTAAGTCATACATGCGAATAACTGACAAAGGGAAAAGGAAGATGACCTCTGAGGAGATTGAGGAGGGGAAAAAGGAGAGGAAGAGGAAGGCAAGGGGTAGAGTTCAAGTGAGACCCATGGCTTCATGCAAGCTGCAATCAGGGCTGCCCCTAGGCCAAACACTCAAGAGGATGAGTTAAGGGTAGCTTGATTGAACTACCTGGGGTCTAGGAACTATAACATTGATGAAATCATCTCTCTACCCTTGAAGGAACTGAATGAACTGGCTGACACTAAGGTGTTAAAAGAGAGGAATGAAGCAGAGGCTGTAGAACTACTCCTTAAAATCAAAGAAGAAAGAAGGAGAAAAAGATTATACAAAGCTCCTACCCTCTCTCCAATTCAAGAAAGTCCATAGACAGAGGTTGTGGCCACTAAACAAGAAACTCAGGTAAATAAAGAACAAGATAGACAAAAGATGATACCTTACCTGAGTGCCACAGGCCTTTATCAAGCAACAAACCTACTTCCTTTATCCTATGAGTACATAGAATTTGAGTATCTCAAGCAACTTGAGCAAGAAGTGTTGAAAGAACAAAAGGCTGCTAAGAGGAAGATAAGGGAAGACGCTGTAAAGTCAAGAGCCACCATCCAAGCCAATTAGAAGAAGTCTGCAGATAGACTGAAGATGGTGAGCTTCTTAAAGCTAATGGGTTCTCTGGAAGGAGACTTGGTCTAATGTCTCTATACATAATGGATGAGCATATTAGGGTGATCAAGCAGAAGATCAAAAGGGGTGAGCTAGGTGACTTGCATTCTCCACCAAGTCAGACTGCACCTGAAGCTGAGATCAAGGTTAAACTACAAGAGACAACACAACCTGGATCTAGTGCTGCATCTCATCCAACTTCATATTTTGACCCATAGCTGGGTCTTGATCCCTCACCTTCTGAATTTATGAAGGAAAAGGACCCAACTGAGAAGGACAAACAAGAACCACCTGGTACTCAAGGCCAGTCTTCTCAGTTAAATTCTAGAAAGAGAAAGAGGATGGCTATCAAAAGGGATAAAAAGAAGAAGAAATCCATGACATCCACCTCTGTACCTTAGGATGGATCAGAACATCCAAAGGGTGATCAAGAAGAAGCTACTCAACAAATTCCACTCATTGTAGAGCCTTTTGCTGCTTAGAGACCCATCATTTCTTGGGCTTTTTCCACCAACCCAGACAGATGGTATGTCACTAGAGATCAAGGGGGTCAAGATGTATACTTTTAGCAAAACATACTTGACCTTCCTCTAAATGATCTCTATGACATGAAAGGTACTTTGAAATTCTAAAGAATCCTGACCAACTGATAATGAAAGGAATGGTCTTGATTCTGATGAGGACTATCAATAGATGAAGATTAAGATTCAAAGGTCTCCTTTAGTTTTGGTAGCATCAGCCTAGGATTAGTTTGTAAGGATCACACTTAAAGGCTAATATAACCAAAGAACTCTTAGCATGCACATATGAAGTACAAGGAAAGCTACTTTGGAAGATTTAATACAACTCAATGAATTACACTAACTATCAAATCTTCCGAAGCCAAAAGACCACTTCTTCTGAAGCCAAAGATGAAGTCTTCTAAAGGTTCAAGACAAAGTCTTCTAAAGCTAAGGGACTGATTTCTTCCGAAGACAGAGAAGACATGCTTTCTCTGACTTACTTTTGACAAAAGCTGAACCACTTTTCGCTGTCATCTCTGAAGACTCACCAACTTATACAAGTTGGTGAAACATCCATACTTTTGTCAACTATACAACATGGTCTTAGAGTCTATAAGTTTCTACTCTTTTACTTTTATCCTTTTTGTAATATATTAGGATGTGAGCTATGACATGTCATAGTCACCAATCAAAAGGCAATCTGCCTTTTGACTATACATTGACCTTGTTGTCTAGATTAGTGTTTCCAGCTGGCCTTCAAAGTATGGCCGGCTGTAGGATGTAGTATAAAGTATGTCAAGTACTTGTCATTAGAATTAAGCTTTGTAACACTTTGTAAAAGAAACTTGAGAGCAATATACAACGATCTTGAAAACTATATTATTGTTGTTCTAATCTTTTACTTGTGTTCTTTGTTTCACCATTAAACCGATACCCTATTTGATCTTGTTAGTGTGGTAAATCTCTGCAAACACTGTGAAACTGTTTCATTGACCTCCTTGCCTTGGTCCTGTAGTTTACTTGATGGTTTCTTAGTTTATTTCCAAATTCCATTTATTCCCAACGATCAAGAGAAACAAAATTCACATGTCCATATGGCATATTTTCTTATCGTCGAATGCCTTTTGGATTATGTAATGCCCCTGCTACATTTCAAAGATGTATGGTAGCAATCTTTCATGAAATGATCAAAAATTTCATGGAAGTTTTCATGGATGACTTTTCCATCTTTGGAAACTCATTCAAACAATGTCTTGAAAACTTGGAAAATATGTTGGTTAGATGTGAAGACTCTCACCATGTCTTAAATTGGGAAAAGTGTCATTTTATGGTCATGAAAGACATAGTGTTAGGACTTTAAATTTCTCAAGCACGACGAGAAGTTGATCAAGCCAAAGTTGACACTATTTCCAAACTTCTGCATCCCACAACCGTGAAAGTAATCAAAAGCTTTCTAGGTCATGCAGGATTCTATCAACGTTTCATTAAGGATTTCTCCAAAATCACAAGCCAATGACCCAACTTTTCAAGAAATACACTTAATTCGTATGCTCCAACGAATGCATTAGTGCATTCAATTTGCTTAAAGAGAGACTGCTAACAGCTCTGATCATGGTTTCCCCTGATTAGACGTTACCATTTGAACTCATGTGTGATGCAACAGATTTTACAGTAGGAGCCGTGTTAGGCCAAAGGAAAGACAAGCAATTCCACCCAATTTACTATGCGAGCAAAACCCTAAACGATGCACAAGAACACTACACCATGACCGAAAAAGAACTTCTTGTGGTAGTTTCGCTATTGACAAATTCCATTCCTCTTTTGTCCTTTAAAAAAAATTGCTTACACCGATCACGTAGCCCTTCGCAATCTGTTCAACAAAAAACTGCAAAGCCGAGACTGATATGTTGGATACTTTTACTCCAATAATTTGACATTGAAATTTACGATAAGAAAGGAGCGGAAAATCTAGCGGCTGATCAATTCTCGCTTCTTGAAAATCCAAACCCTTCATAATTTGAGAAATAAAAGATAAATGACAATTTTCGTCACAAATTCCTTATGCACATCCTATCCTCAATCGATAAACATCCTTGGTTTGATGATTTTGAGAATTACTTGGCAAGCAGAATTCTTCTCAAAGGAATGACCTATCAGCAAAAGAAGAAATTTTTCGCTAATATCAAGCATTACTATTAGGAAGATCCGTATCTGTTCAGAATCAATGGAGACCAGCTTATCTTAAGATGCGTATGTGGAAGTGAAGCACAATAGTTTCTAAGGTAGTGTCATGAAGGACCCATAAGAGGATACCATGGAGCAACCCTAACGGACAAGAAAGTCTTTGACTCTAGTTTCTACTAGCCCACAATCTTTAAAGATGCTCGTAACATGGGATGAGATGCCTCAAAAACCCATTCAAGTATATGAGGTATTTGATATATAGGGTATTAATTTCATAGGGCGATTCCTGGTGTCTTTTGACAATCATTACATCCTGGTAGCAGTCGATTATGTCTCAAAATAGGCTGAAGCTCAAGCTTTACTTACCAACAATGCAAGAAATGTTATCAAATTCCTCAAGAAACTATTCTCTCATTTTGGTGCCCGCAAGTCTTTAACTAGTGATCGGGGAACACACTTCTGTAACAACCAACTCGAAAGATGAATGGATCGTTACGGCGTTCTCCATCGTTTTGCAACTGCTTATCATCCGTAATCGAATGGGCAAGGTGAGATCACTAACCGAGGCATAATGCATTATAGGCTTTTCGGATAGCCTATAAAACTCCCATCATCACTACACTATTCAAACTAGTTTATGGGAAGTCATGTCATCTACCTGTGGAGCTTGAATACAAAGCCTATTAGGCACTCAAGGAAGCAAACCTGGATCAAAACGCTGCGGGTAAAAATTGAATTCTACAAATCCACGAATTCAAGGAACTGAGAGAACAAACGTACGAGAATTCTAGGGTTTACAAAGAAAAGACAAGAAAATTCCACGATTCCAGATTAAAGAACAATACACGATTCCACATCGGAAAACGTGTCTTATTTGTATAATTCTCGTTTACGTTTGTTTCCTGGAAAGCTAAAATCGCGATGTTGTGGACCTTATACGATTAAAGATGTTTTTCCGAACGGTGCCATCAAAATTGAAAACCACGATGGTTTAAGTTTCAAGGTAAATGGTCATTGTTTGAAACCGTACCGATGGACCGACCAAGATCTTCATGAAGGACTTATACCTCCGCCGTAATGAAGACTAAGTGTGGGGAAGGATCACGCCGAGGACCCAAAACTGAAGCTCGACACCTATACATAGGTTTTTCATTAAAATTTTAACTTGCTATAGGACTCCACAAGCCTATCATAGGGCCTTGCCCCATGAGTCACGCCCCCGTGACTCTGACAAAAATTTTCCACGATCTCCGTTGATGACTTTGGAACGTGGCAGGTCGAATTTTTGTCGAATTCTAACAAGCACGGGGCCGTGCCTTGCCAAGCACGCCCACGTGATCATCATTCCCAACCTGCTTGTAAATACCACACTTGTTCCAGGGTTTCATCACACTAAATCCTGCTAAAAACCGTTAAAAATGTGAAAGAATCCAGTCACAGAAGCTCCAGTTGGAACCCTACGAAGAAACCGCATTTCGAAATGCAAGAACCGACAATGCTAGAATACTTCTTTCGGTTACATGAGCTAATCAAGCACTTGACCAAAATGAACTTAGTGGCAAACCATCTGTCTGGGTTGGTGGCAAGCAGGAAAAATTATTTACAAAGTGTTTAAAATGTTACATATGTAATCTTTGATTAATCAAGCAAGAAAAATGTTAAAATCATACTTAATCAAATATTTACAAACAAAACCACGCATGCTCAAGTCAAAATTTCATGTCAAAATGTTGAACGCACCCCATGTTCCACGAGGCACCCCTATGTTTAATAGTTTTTTCTCAAGAATCAAAATTTTAACTGTTTTAAGTATGAATCAACAAAACAATAAATGATAGCTTACCAAACTCATGCTTGGTTATTGTCATCATGAAACTGTTCCTAAAATACATATTGTATAGTTTGAATTATTTATTTATAATTTCAGGAACATGAATTATCCCTACCTATAGTTTAATGGAAGCCGCGAAAGGTGTTGTCATGACAGATTAAATAATCTGTTACAAATAGCTCAAAAGTCACATCTGAGAGTTGATGAGCACACCCTAGCATCCGTTGGACAGCTAGAAAGATATAATATTTTATTGATTGGAAATGCTTGTTTTAAAATAACAGAGCATTTGTTTATGAACTAACTCTCAAACCTTTTAACATCTTTTAGGTTTAGCATGAATAACTCTAACCCATGGGATGATAAAGCAGTTTCATTTAGACTTGCTGGAAGTTGTCACAAAGCATCTATCGCCTTGTTTGGAGTTTATCTAGGTATTTACAAGGAACAAGAAATAGAGGAAGAGGTGATATCGAGAATGCCAGCGTATCACATATTTTTAGACGAGGAAATCGAGGATCCAGACAGTGGTGCAATAAGCAAGGCATTCTGGGACCAAATTGGAATGGGAAATTATAACCCAAGGAAAACCAAAAGTAGGCAACTACAAGACCTGTTGTTGCGAAACATCCACCATCTCTTTAGCCATTTGATAAATGCATGTGGTCAAAGAGGGAGAGTTGTTAGTCTAAGGGATTTGTTTATTTTTTATTGTATGGTTAATTATCAACCATGCAATATTGGCTATATGTTTTGTCATTTGTTTTCCAGTAATGCAACTACAGGTGCTCTAACACCGATGTTTGGAGGTAGCAATCTGAAAGTTATGGATGTAACATGGAGGGAACTAAAGGAGTGATGCTGGGACTATTGGATTTGAGCATCTGTATGAGCATGCATATGGTCACAAACTTACCAAATGGATAACTAGGGTTTATGGACAAAAATGGACAAATCTAGGATCTGACGGACCCGAGGAAATCATTATTGACCTCGATATGCCAGCACAACATCAAGATGCCAGGGCATTCAATTTGCACACTGATGAATTCCCGAGTATGTTAGATCTTTATGAAGCAATTCACACCACCAGCAACCATGCACGACAATCCTTTGAATACGCACCTAAAGCATTCAAACGGGTTGAAAATCTGCATTACCGAATCAATTATTTGAGCAACGATGTCACTTATATCAGAAACCGGATGTATCACGAGTGGGGGGATATCACGCCACAAGACCCTTGAAAACTATATCACTTTTGGCGGCTGGGGCACAACTGTTTCGTACCACTCTATCTTTTTATTTTATGTTATTTTATTTTATTTTGTGTGCTTAGGATTTTATCACTTTCAATAAATTGATAATATTTCAGATGATCATGAGAATTCTTATAATTTCAGGTTGCTGTGGAAGTGTTCAATTCATTATTTTTAGGGTAGTTATCTCGTTATCATAAGTGTGATTAGATACGTGTGATTAGAATTCTGGATTTACTTGATAATTCTAGATTTAGTTGAAGGTGTCTTATGATATGTGTGATTAGAACTTGCTTTGGGTATACATTTCAAGATCTTAAATAGTATTTATTGCATAAAAATGATTTAGGCATTAGGAAACCCTAATCATTCAAGCCTCAAGAATTTTTCTTTAATCGTTACCTGAATATTAACCCTAGTTAGTCTCGTTTATCTTAAACATTTTTATTTCACGATCATCCAAACCACTGACTCACTTAACCAAAAAGCCTTCTACAAAACCCATTTTTCGTTAGATACAAGTTTTTGGTTATTAAAAAAAATATTGGTCTGTTGTTGGTCAGACCTAAAAGAACTGGAATGCGTTCTTTTAATTATAATTTACTTTGTTACCTTCACCACGCAAAACCGGGACTCCCCCCGGAAATCCGCGACCAAATTTTCAAGCTCAAGTTTAGTGCAAGAAAGAATTGGCGAAAAAAGAACAAGTTCCGCCATTTCGTGGAATTTCAAAAAGCGCTATAAAAAGGCGGGAAAAAAGATATGAAAGATGCCCGAACTGTGGGAACTGGTCCCATGATGAAAAATGTAAAAAGAACCAAACTGAGTCCCAAAACGAAACACGGAGCTTATCTGATTGGGTACGATTAGGCTTCAAGTCGAACGATCCTTACGAAAGGAAAGTTTCGTGTTTCTTCGGGTGAAAGACGAAGTAAGGTTTTTAAAATCAAAGTATGCTCTTGACAATCTGACCTTAAACAAGTACTCGAGTTAGCATATCCCTTCTAGCTTGAAGTACTGTATAGGAAACCTTTTCTTGCTTTCCTTGTAGTTTATGTTAGAAAAATAAGCCAAGACCGTCGCCTTTTGCATTTAGCCACTTTTTCCAAATAATCCATACCCGAGCTCGAGGCAAGTTACAAACCATCAAATACCTAATGATTTATGCAAGTAAATATCTAAATAGGTGGAGATTAGATCCCATAGCAAGCATATGATTTCACACATATTCATACTAGGCAATTGAGCGTATTAGTCATACTTAACCATGATCATGACTGCATATATTTAGCCGAGTGTGAGTTCACCTTGTGAGAAGTGTGGAATTTTACATGTTAATAATGTTTACCAACTAATCTATTGCTTGCTAGGATATCATTCTACATATGCTTAAAATGTTTACAATTGGGTAGAATAAGTTTTCTTGCGTATTTCCCAAAAGACATTTATCATTTGATACAGGACCGGTACATGGGAGCAATGTAATAGTTTCTTCAAGGTTTGGAGAGAAACAAACAAGAACAACACTTAACAAATCAAATAGGGAACCGGCTTATGAAACAAGAACAAAGATAAAAAAACACAAGCAAAACAAAGTATTTGATTTCAAGAATGATGTATATTGCTCTCAAGTGTTTTACCAATGTTACAAGGCTTAGTCCTAAGGACTGGATACATGAGATACTTTATGCTACATCCTACGGCTAGCCATACTTTAAAGGCCAGCTGGAACACTACTCTAGACAACAAGATCAATGTAAAGTCAAAAGGCAGATTGCCTTTTGACAAGTGACTATAACATGCCATAGCTCACATCCTAATATATTACAAAAAGAATAAAAGTACAAAGTAGAAAGTTACAGACTCTAAGATCTTAATATATAGTTGAAAAAAGTATGGAGATATCACCAACCTGTATAAGTTGGTGAGTTTTCAGAGATGGAAGCTAAAAGGTGATTCAGCTTTTGTCAAAAGTATGTCAGAGAAGACATGCCTTCTCTGTCTTCGGAAGAAATCAATATCTTGGCTTCAAAAGACTTTGTCTTTGAAGCTTTGGAAAACTTCATCTTTGTCTTCGAAAGATATGGTCTTTTGGCTTCGGAAGATGTGATACTTAGTGAATTTCTTTGTGTTTTGTCAAATCTTCAGAAATAACTTCCTTTGTAGTTCAGTATGCATGCTGAGAGCTCTTTGGTTACATCCACCTCTAAGTTAACTCTTACAAACTTCCCCTAGGCTGATGCTACCAAACATGAGAATCACTTTGAGTCTTGGTCTTTATCTGTTTACAGTCCTTATCAGAATCAAGACCATTCCCTTCTTCATCAGTTGGTCCGGATTTCTCACTCTCAAAGTATCTTCTCATGTCAAAGAGATCATGCAGAGGAAGGACAAGCATGTTTTGCAAGAAGTAAACATCTTAACCCCCTTGATATCTAGTGACATACCATCTGTCTGGGTTTATAACAAAGGACCAAGACAAGATGGGTCTCTCAGTTGCAATAGGCTCTACTATGAGTGGAGTTGGTTGAGCAACATCTTCTTGATCACCCTCAGGATGTTCTACCCATCCTGAGGTGCATAGGTGGATGCCTTGGACTTTTTCTTCTTCTTCTTGTCCCTTCTTTTGGCCATTCTCTTCCTCTTTCTATACTTTAACTGAGAAAGTTGGTCTTGGGTACCAGATGTTCCTTCTTGGTCCTTCTCAGTTGGGTCCTTTTCCTTCACAAGTTTAGAAGGATAAGATTCAGGACCTTGCTATGGGTTAGAAGATGAAGCTGGCTGAGATGCAGCACTAGGTCCAAGTTGTGTTGTCTCTTGGGGTTCAACCTTGACCTTGGCTTTAGGTGTAGCCTGACTTGGTGGAGAATGCAAGTCTACCAGCTCACCCTTCTTAGTCTTATGCTTGATCACTTTAATGTGCTCATCCATAGTGGATAGAGACATTGGACCAAGTTTCCTTCCAGAGAACCCATACAGCTTCAAGAAGCTCACCATCTTTAGTCTATCAGAAGACATCTTCTGATTGGCTTGGATGGTGGCTCTTGACTTAGCAACTTCCATATTCATCAAACTCTTAGCAACTTTCTTCTCATATAGAACTTACTGCTCTAGTTGCTTCAGGTACTCAAACTCTATATACTCATATGATAGAGGGAGTAGGGTTGCTGCCTGGTAGAGGCCTGTTACACTCGAGTAGGTAATCATGTTATGCCTATCTTGTTCCCTACCTATCTGAGTTTCTTATTCAGCAAACACAACCTCTACTTTAGGGCTTTCAAGAACTGGGGAGAGGGTAGGATCTTTGTAAAGTATTTTTCATTTTCTATCTTCCTTAATCTTGAGTAGCAACTCTGCAGGCTCAGCCTTTTTCCTCTCCTTTGACACTTTAGTGTTAGCCAATTCATTTAATTTATCTAGTGGAAGAGAGATTATCTCATCAATGTTGTAGTTCCTAGACCCCAGATAATTTAATCTGGCTGCCCTTAACTTATCTTTCCGAGTATTTGGCCTAGGGGCAGCCTTGATTGCAGCTTGCATAAAGCTAGAGGTCTTTCTTGTTTCTCTTTCCCACTGCCTTCCTCTTCCTCTCCCTTTTCTCCTCTTTGTTATCCTTAGAGTTCATGATACTCTTCCCTTTGTCAGTCACTGGCCTGTGTCACTCAGGGTAGAGAGAGATTTGGCCTTCATCACTTGGTACACTTGAGCTCTGGCTAGGGAGAGGCTTCGAGACACCTTCACCAGCTGGTGCCTAATTGATAGTACTGGGTGCTGAAGCAGTTCCTGTCTCAAGGTTCATAGGTTCAACTACTGGGCCTTCAACTAGTGTTTCCCCTTTGAAGCTAATCTTAGGGTCTGCCTCAATATCTAGTTGACTAACAGTTTTGCCTGCTAGCCTCTGTCTATATAAGTAGGATCTTCTTTTGAACTCTTCAAGCAACCTTCGCTGAATCCTCTCAACTAACCTGTCAACATGCCTGTTATGACTTGGGTTGGCAAGTGGCAGGTCAACCAGAGGAATGCTCTCGTTGTATCTCAGCGTTTGAAAATTGAAAACCTCTTGTTGCCCTTGAGATCTAGAGAGTACCAGGGCTCTTCTATCAGTATCATACCTCCATTCTACTTTTGGGATGTTAGTAGGGTAGGATGGGGTAGACATAGCCCTTGGGATTCCCTACACAAATAAGCTTTGAATCAAGGCATCCAAATTAATGTTGGCTGAGGAGGTTGTTGAGTATGGACCACTGCAAGTGAGGATGGTGAGGCGTATATGTCCATACTCTGGGCAGAACACCCAGGTTTTATGACTGCAGGTAAGACTTTCTCCCCCTTTTAGGAAGCATCACCCATTTGCATAGGTGAGCTAAGGGTTATGTCCACCAAATCCATAGGTTCTTATGGACCTGGTTAAGTTCGCCTGGCAGGTCTATCAGCTAGCTTGCCCTTGAGATCGATGATCTCAAGTTGCTAATCAATGACCTAACTTTGCAAGGTAGCCATATGAGATTCCAGGTGACTTACCTTTGAAAGTAAATAGGTGCATGTTTTGGATGGTTTTTTCACCTTTAGTTACAGACTCCCCTCATTTTCATCTGAATAATCATGGGGGGATGAAAGAACATAACCAAAGTCATCTCCCTTATCACTAGCTTAGGATTGTTGACTGTTGGATTTCCCTTGCTCCATGACAGCTTCAAGGGAAGTATCAAGGTGCTGGGTTGCCATAGTTGAGGTCTTAATAATGTGATCACTTGCAAAAGTAAGAGCCTCTTCCATATGGACTTCCTGAACATGTTCAGTAAAGTCCACCTTAGTTAGGGGTGGATGATGTAGGCTAGATATGGGTGTTTCAAGAGCACTCATCTCTTCTTGAGTAGGGGAGAAGAAGAGAGACTCATAGTACTTACTAAAACCCATATCCTCATCATCATAGAATTGGAGGCCAGGGATTGGTTGGTTAAGATCTAAAGGGTCGGGGATGGTAGTTGTCCTTTGAAGGTTGATCACCTGAGTTTGAGACTCAGAGTGAAGGCTTAAGGCTGGGGTGATGAGCTCATCAGGCTAAGCATGTGGAACCTCATCACTGATTAATGAAGTGATGGAAGTGGTTTGCTCCTCAGGGGAAGTGGGAGCTCTTGGTTCCACTTCCTACGTCATGGGTGATTGTATGGGGACCTGCTTAATCTGAATAGATTGGGTAGGGGTTCCTTTGGATTTTCTTGAGTAGGTGAGGTTTATTTATGGTTGTTTGGGTGGTACAGATGTAGAAGGTGTAGGTTGAACATTGGCTGGTGCTGCCAAGTTGTTACCTTGAGTAATGAGGTGTAACATTTTTAGGACCAGGGCTGTTTCTACCCCTGAGAAGCCAACAATGGTCTTTCTCATGATTTTAAAGATGTCGGGCTTCATCTGTCCCAGTTTAAGAGTAGCACATGTTCCCCTTAACTGTGAACCTAGTTCACAGTTAAGAATGTACTGGACATATCTAAGGAACATGTAGTACTCTAAGAAGTCCAAGTAAGCAAGCAAGTTGGTGTAAACAAACTAAGAGTACTTGAATTTGACCCCTTGAACCATTCCATTGATTATATAGGACAAGTCCTTAGGAATTTGGTCCCATCCTTGATGTTTATTTGATAATGAGTGAATAATAACATGGAGGAGGTACTTCCACTGATAGGAGACCTTACCCTTTTTCAAGGTTCTGACTATGAAGTCCCCTTCATAGCCCGTCTGCCTAAATGATCCATTACAGCATATTTGGGAAAGGACAACTCACCTTCTTCATCTTCCAGCCTTAGATGAGTGTTTATTGTGGTTGGGGTGATGAATACTGTCCTCCCCAACAATATGGCAATCAGTGCCTTTTCACTATCTAAGATTACCTCTTGGCTGGTCCTCCAGAACTCAAGGAGTTGTTCTACATACAGTGGAAGGTCGATTGTAAGTGCGGTGAGGTAGGTAGATTTAGAAAGAAAACGACAAACATCTGAGAAACCAGGATCTTTCTCAGATGTCAACGGAGCAAGCTGATTGTGTTGCCTGTGAATGTGCATGGAGAAATCTGGCTGGTTTCGGGGTTCAGGTTTGGTCATTTTAGAAAGATTTGGGATGAACAAAGCTAAGAATAAAGTGGTTTTATGAGTGAATTTAGGGTTAGAAGTTTATAGATGAAAAGGAAGAAGAAAGAAGGGGAACCGTAGTAAAGCTATATATATGGCTGGATTTGAGACAGAGTTATTGCAAGAGGATAAACTTGTAAGTAGAAAATCTTCCGAAGGTAATTTGTCTTCGGAAGTTTTGAGAAAAATTACAAAGCCAATTTGACTTCGAAAGATATTCCTTAGTTTGACAAGAATTGCTTCAGAAGAAAACTTAGAGTAATTTTGCTTTCGAGAAATATTTGGTTTCGGAAGATATTAAACTTTAGAATTTTTATTCAAAGGATGAATAAAGCTTCTGAGACTTACTTGCTTTTGGAAGAAAATTCTCCTTCAAAACATATAAGTACTTAGAAGCATATTTAAACTTCGGAAGATATATCAGAATTTCTTCCGAATGTAAATTTCTTAGTATGTAGTTATTAGTTTTGAAGACATAATTTTCTTCCAAAGTCAACTTTTTGTCTTCCGAAAGAAAATATATCTTCAATTCTTAACTTTCTAAGGAATATCATTTAAAAGAATTTTCTTCCAAGGTAATCAGGGCTTATATGAGTGATGATACAGACAACTTAAGGCACACATATTTGAAAGATAATCTTAAAATTAATTAAGAAAATCTATTCAAAGTTAATCATCCCAATAGCTGATACAAGATACTTAAATCTCGGTTCATCAAAAGCTTTTGTGAACAAATAAGCATATTCTTCATTTGTGTTAACTTTGAACAGTTTTATCAATCCCTTTTCAAAATTATCTATTATCAAATGATACTTGATGTTGATGTACAATGCAATAGGGGAGCAATGCAATAGTTTCACAATGTTTGGAGAGAAACAAATAAAAACAACACTTAACGGATCAAATAGGGATCTGACTTATGAAACAAAGAACAAAGATAAGGAACACAATCAGAACAAAGTATTTGGTTTTCAAGAATGATGTATATTGCTCTCAAGTGTTTTACCAATGTTACAAGACTTAGTCCTAAGGACTGGATGCATGAGATACTTTATACTACATTCTACAGCCGGCCATACTCTGAAGGCCAGCTGGAACACTAATCTAGACAACAAGATCAATGTAAAATCAAAAGGCAAATTGCCTTTTGACTAGTAACTATGGCATGCCATAGCTCACATCCTAATATATTGCAAAAAGGATAAACATACAAAAGTAGAAAGTTATAGACTCTAAGACCTTAATCTACAGTTGACAAAAGTATAGAGACATCACCAACTTGTATAAGTTGGTGAGTCTTCAGAGATGGCAACAGAAAGGTGATTCAACTTTTGTCAAAAGTATGTTAGAGAAGGCACGCCTTCTCTGTCTTCGAAAGAAATCAGTCTCTTGGCTTTGGAAGACTTTGTCTTTGAAGATTTGGAAGACTTCATCTTTGGATTGGAAAAACGGTCTTTTGGATTTGGAAGATTTAGACACTTAATGAATTTGTCTGCGTTTTGTCAAATTTTCCAAAGTAACTTCCTTTGTACTTTAGTGTGCATGCTGAGAGCTATTTGGTTACTTCAGCCTCTAAGTTAATTCTTACATTTGATTTATTTGGTTTTTGGTGGTATTGTTATTTTAAGTGATTATGCTTGAGGATAAGCAAAGTTTAAGTGTGGGGATGTTTGATGTGCTCTAAATTATACATAGAAAACCTATTAAAATCACATTAGTTATTCATAAATATCTTGCTTAAAATGATGAAAAAGAACTTAAAAATGTTAAATTGTGTTTTTAGGTGTTCCAAAGGTCAAGATGAACAGAAGAAGCATAGGGCAAGAATTTGAAAAACAACAAGCTTTGAAGTCCAAGCATGGGGACGTGCCTCATTAAGCACGCCCCCATGACCAGGCTGAAACATGCCCCGTGCTTAAATTAGCACACCCTTGTGATTGGACATTTGACAGGACAAAACGTTTTGTCCCCTAAAACCAGTCATGGGGTCGTGCCCCATGAGTCAAGGGGCCATGACCCACCCCAATCACGGGGCTGTGCTCCACGAGTCACGGGGCGGTGCCTGACATATTCTACATGCACGAACCGACCAACTTTCTTAAACATTGTACTAGAATGGGACCGTGCGTTTTAGGCATAGGGCCATGCTTAAACACTCTGTAAAACCTATTAATAGGAGCTAATTTGCAACTTTGAAGATAGCTTTTGATGGAGGCTTACCCTGCTGATTTCTCTTGGGAATCAAGTCTTGAAGATCCTTTGGAGGCTCGGGAGGTGCATACAACACTTGGAAGAAACTCGGGATTGTCTAAACATCATCCATTGTGAGTTCGATTTTATTAGTCTGAAAAATCTACGGTAGTTGTTATGGTTTTTTAAAATTAATGGTATGTTAAAAAAGAACTTGATCAACTCTCTTTCTAACATGAAGTTATGTTTTTAGAAATCATATGTTGAAAGGTTACACGAGGTCTACCTACATTAGTAGTGGCTTGGAGGATAAACATTATAAGCTACTCGATATTGGTGTCATTGTCACAACGGACCTGACAGACGAGAAATCCGTGTTGGCTCACGTTTATAAACATTAACATAACTACTTAAACTTATATCTTTAATCACACCATGATATTCATCATACTTACATAAGTGTAATCTAATTAGGATGATAGCCTTAATTTCCTATTTTAAAACCCAAAAGTCTTAACTTTACTTTTACTTTTATTTTAATTATTATTTAAAAAAAAAACCCTGAAAATTTGGTTACATCAATGCAACTTATCATTTTCTCAAAATAATACCCAATCTAATAGTCAATTATAAAGGTTGTTGAATAGGCTTGTTTGTCCAACACAGTGATAAAAGTTGTATTCCCTTACTAGCAAGTAAAGTTTCAAATCATGTATTGTGCATGTCTAGAGATGTTATAATTAGTTAAGAATAATATATTAGGTTTCAGCTAAAAGATTGTTGGTCACCAAAGTAAAGGAGAAAATGGTTGTAATTATAGTGTCCTTAACATATTTCTAAACATGTTCTAGTTCATGTTTCAAAAAAGATGATATGATTAGTTAGACTAGACGTAGTGGGGGTGCCAAAAGTGTTGTTTGGGGCGCTAAAGGCTAACTATTACAACCTTGTTAAAGGGGGCACCAAACCCTTGTTTCATCAAGCTTTTAATGGCCGTTAAAGGGGTGAGAGAATTCATTTTTGTATACCTAATTGCATCAATTGGGGCATCAAATACAATTGCCATTAGTTAAGCACTTCACTTGATTCAAATAGAGCTTTTAGTGGATTTATTTTTACGTACATAGCAGCTAGATGACATTTTAACTAAATAACCACTACATATTTTGTCAGCCTTAAAAAATATGAATGTTAAAATTTTAGAATTTTTTTAACATCCAAATTTTATTTACTAATTAGCAAGCCGCTAGTATAAAAAACAAGAAAAATTACACAAAAAGAAGAGGGTTTTGTAACCAACCCATCCGACTAATGTTTAACTTTCTATTCCTTTTTACACACCATAAATAAAAATAGTTTATAATTAGATCAAATAAGCTTCGGTTTCTTCTATCAACATGAGCAAATTTCAATTTTAAATCTCCAAATCAGCTACCAAATCAGCCACCATGCATCATATCTTTTTCCTTTTAGAAATCGCTAAGGTATCCGCCCAATTCATTGGATGCGAGGGATAACAATTAGAAGGCAAAGACAATTCTAACCATTTGGCTATCGAACCCCACACTTTTTTTTCATTTTCATAATAACCAAGAACATGATCCAATGTCTTGTCCTTACCATCACAAATTGGACATAAAATACTATGAACATCATTCCCCCGGTAAACCAAGTTAGGTCTATTTGGAAAGTGATCCAATAATATACGCCATCCCAGAATATTTATCTTTATTAGGATGTAACGATTCCATCTAGTAACCTCCGTAACATCTGGTACATGGAATCAATAAATTTTCAAACATCTTTCACACTAAAAGAAGAATCGACATCAAAATTGCAAAACCAAGTATCTTGATCAGAACTCCTAGTAATAGAATTTACATCTACAAGAATATTGTTAAATTGTTCCATTTCAACACCCCCTCTACTTCACGTCTCCATGACTACTCCCACCCACTATCACTTTTCCTGTCTTTAATTGAGCAATCTTTATCAGATTCTAAACGAAAGAGTCTGCGGTATTTGACAGTCAAAGGTTGATCACCCAACCAAATATCCTTCCAAAAATACGTATCAACCCTATTCACCACTTCTTTTGTTTTAGGTAGAGTATGAAAGAATCCCTTTATCATTTAACTTATTGAGGATTTAAAATTCGGTTCCAAACCCCATTATCCGCACTCCCTCCATGACCATTATTAACCCCAACATTATCCCCAAAAATAGCTTTTATAATTTTAACCCAAATATCACTATATTGAGTCCCAAATCGCCACCTCCGTCTTTGTAACTAGTGGTAGAACCTGCGCTTTGTGGTGGGGACTTAACGATTTCCAACATAACTATAACAAAAACATAGATAAAAAACACTTCTCAATGAAAACCTACCATGCACACTACGTAGCCTTTTTATTTTGTTAAAGCAATTCTCAACGAAAACTTTATATAAGAAAAAGCGAAACGTAACACACGCTTTGCGTAACTTTTTATTTGGTTAAAATCAAATTTATCTCGTCTTCGAACAACACCTCGATCCCATGGTGGTTCTTCATCACTTATACCCTTTATTAATAGTTAAAGTTCAAATAAAACCTTGTTAATTTGATTTTTTTTTTCATTTGGACCCTTATTTTTTCTTATAATTATAATTGTAATTATTGATTAATTGATTTATTATTTTAAAATATTATATTTCACCTTTAATTTATTTATCATTTGATGTTATTAGATTTTTTTAATTAATTAATAATAAAAGGTTTATATGTTGTAAATGAGTGAAAATAATAAGGTTATTATTAATAAGGGTAAAATGGGAAGATATTATTTCGTACACTGATAAATGGTATCTTATACATTAAAACTTATGTTAGGTGTCTTAAAAATATTATGAAATTACAATGAGATACAAAGGGATGCTTTATATAGTAGTATAGATAAATCATAACTATGACTTCTCAGAATGCTTACGCCCAACCCACCTTTGTTTCTATCCGCAAGAACTATATCCCATTTAGCCTAAGATATTTTCCGAACACCATCAAACTCACCCTAAAAATGTAATGCCTTATTTCCAGGCAACCTCACAGTTGGTTTTAGGCATCAGAAACACTAGTTTATTAACTAAAATTTTATCCTCTATAAGCAGTCGAAATAAAACATTATCTTAACCAAAACTATTAAATCATACAACAAATGTCTTTAACTAACTATAGGAAAAGTATGCCAGGATAACAGTCTTGAACAAATGACAGGGAGCCTCCAAATCCATGCCAAGCTCACATCTTATTCATGTAGCATACTTGTCAACTAATATGCATACAAAAGTTAGCGTTGCTGAGTGAGCTTCAGTTTTATTTTGACAAAATACTTTAACCAAACTTCATCTTTAACTGACCTTCTTTATCATGCTTTAAGGATACTTTAAACTTTAGCTTTAAATCATACCTTATCCAAATACTATACTTTAGACTTTAACAACTTTATCTTTGTGTCTACATTTAGGTAGGCTTCTTAAGCTATTACTATTTTCATTCCTTAACCATACTTTAGCTCTTTCTTTATTGTTATTTTATTGTGAGTTTGTACTTCGTAACGAACTCCTTTAGTCATTTCTCGTGTAAAACATAAGCCTTCAATGTCGCTTGCCATTACGCAATACTACTGTCTAGCTTGCAACACATGCAAGAATCCTATTGTTTGCCATTACTCAAAACTTTTATGTTGAGGCTTATGTCAAGACCTCTATGCTTGTAAGACTTCTCTAGCATACTTTAACGTTTCACAACTATGCTTTAATGGGGTAACTATTCTTGAATTATTATTAAAGTTCTTTAACGTTTCACATGTGAATTACACTACATAAACTGTTACTTCTTTCTCTTTCTCTTTATTTAACAGTTGTAATACTTATAACATCCTTTCTTTCTTTAGCTGTCAATTATCATTCATACTACCTTTATCTGTATACTATATAAGGGTCGACATGAACATACTTTAAAAGATTTATACTAGTAATTATGACCTGCGAGAGTCCTACTATACGAGAACTATGCATCGTGTGGAACTTCTCTATAAATATACATTATTAGGTGAAAATTGTACCATATTAATACAAAAGAACACTATATCAAGCCAAAACATCAATATGTGATAATATCATCATGCGAGAACATTATCTATAAGCGAAAGCTATTATGTAGTAACCACCTCATGCAAGAACCTAAGAACCTATGCAAAAACATCACATCAGGTTGAGCCTTCGGCTCCAAGTCATCGGTTTTGGACCATTTTCACATGTAAATGCATTCTATACCTTCAAGACTATCATACTTTATGCAAACAAGTATGCTATCAGCCCCAAATCATGAAAAACATGTAGAAGAAGGGTCAAGAACTCAACTTTAGATGATTGCAAGTAAAACAACACTAACCAAGAGCTTTAATACACAAATCTACATGTTTAAGCATGAAACTATCATTCTTTCATTCATTTTCGCACTAAACAAAGCTTAAATATATATGAGATTACATACCTTGATAATCTCCTTTTTTACTTTCTCTCTCTAGTTTTAACCTATCTAACCCTGGAAAACTCCAGCGGTAGTTTTCACATGAAAGGTAGGGAACAAGGGGCACCCTTATCTTTTTATAGGTTTTCTTCCTTCGAGCATTATTTCATGTGAAAACATCCATGCGCGAGAACTTCTTTGCGCAAGAACTACCACAAGCAAAAACTTCCTATGCGGAAACTTCATGCCCTCTTTGATCTTTAGGAAATTTTGGGGCATTAAAAAAAAAACTTTGCCCGATCTTGTTCAAATAATTTAAAAACACCATCCGACATAAGAAATAATGAAAGATAATATATTCCCAAAGCCCCCAAAACAAATTTTAAAAGAGTGTACCTTCCGCAACTGAGAGCATATTAATTCGCCATTTTGAAAGCCTCTGATGAAATTTATTAATAATAAGTTTCCACCGAGCTATTCGACCCATGTTTGCACCGGCAGGTGGACCTTGTTGGACCAAAAGAACCAATGAGCCTGATCAGAAAAACCTTTAAGTCCCACAGACATTACAACAACTGAAGTAGTCTGCAACAGCTGAAGACATCAACTGATAACAAGGTCTGAAGACAAAGTCTGAAGCGAAAGAGCTGAAGACAAAGTCTGAAGTGAAAGAGCTGAAGACAAAGTCTGAAGTGAAAGAGTTGAAGACAAAGTCTGAAGCTAAAGAACTGAAGACAAAGACTAAAGACCAAGTTTCAGATGTTGTCACAACAGCTGAAGAAGACCTCTTCAGTAGTTGTGATGGTTTCCTTTCAGTAGTTTTATGTTTCTTGTAATCAGTACTTGTAGTTTGAGTAGTTTTAGTTTCATCTTGTACTTAGCATACTCTGAGATGTTCTCAGTTGTTATGAACATTATCAGTAGTGTGCTTACTTTTAGTTGTTTGTAATAATTCTGTTAGATGTCACTATCAAGTGACATCAGCAGACATCACATTCCTCTATATAAGGAATGTTGACCTAATTGTAAGGGTGCAGCTATAGCAAACTTAGAAAAGCTTAGCAGCCGCCATACCAAAGCATGTGTGCATGAATGATATTATCCATTTTGCAGAAAAACCTCGTTCTCTATAACCGTGTACTGTTCCATTAAATATCTATTGTGTTCTTACAATATTTGTCTAATTCTTGTTCTAATTCCGCTGCGATTCAACTCTAATTGATCAAACTTAGATCACTGATCCTGACAAATGGTATCAGAGCATTTAATCATTGATCGGTTTAACAATTGATCATTGAAACTGCTATTTCGATATCTAAAGTTTGATCGAATTAGCATATTTGCAAGAATTGGTTATAGAGATTGGTCTTCTGCTGCTTCTGGTTAGTCAATTTGAGTTTCTTCTTGGTTCATATTGAGTTTGTTGTGTTTTTGTGCTAAATCTTTTGAAACTTGATTGAATTGGTTTGAATCTGAGAATGACTACTCCTTCTAATGACCCTCACAATACTGGCTCCTCAACCAAGCCTCCGATGCTGGTTAGGAGTGAGTATAACATATGGCAACGAAGAATGCTCCATCACCTGTCTGTTAACAGTTCAGGTTGTTGGACATCTGTGGTTCACGGTCCACACAAGCCTATGGTGAACAATCCGGAGACCAACCAAATGGTTCCGAAGAAGAAGGAGCAATACTCAGATGAAGATCGTAAACTGTTTGAGATTGATGCTAAAGCCCATGGAATTCTGGCCATGGCACTGCCTAATGAAATCTATTCTGGGCTTATGCATCATGAAACTGCTCATGACCTCTGGAATGCTTTGAAGGAACAATTCGGAGGAACTGATGAGGTCTTAGCAAACAACAAGAAATCCTCGCCCAACAATATGAGACATTCTCTCATAGGAAGGGTGAGACACTGACTCAACAGTTTGAGCGTTTCTCCTGCTTGATCTCTGAGCTGAAAATGGTCAAGCATGAGTATACTAACAGCCAGATGAACAACAGATTCCTCAGATCACTGCCTGAGAGATGGGACACATACACCATTGTCCTACGCTCCAGTGCAAATCTGGATAGCCTATCTCTCACCCAACTCCATGGGAAACTGCTTACATTTGAAAGAGAGATAGAGCAGAAAAGGAAACTGGCATCATCAGGAAAGCTCACTGATGACTTTGTACCAGGGAACACTGCCTTGGTCGGTCATGAGTCAGAATATGCTGGATCAGAAAGCCATTATGATGAGCATATAGATTTCTCTTCAAACAGTTCTGATCATGCATTTGTTGGTGTTGACAGTCATTCTGGGTGTAATAGTGATAATTTATGCTTTATCATGGATGATTTGATGGGTATTGCTGATGATGATTTAGAAGAGATGGATATTTTGAGCCAAATGGCCTTGATCAATATCAGATCTCAAAAGTTCTACAAGAGAACTGGTAGGAAATTTCCAGGACTCTCTGGCAAAACCAAAGTTGGTTTTGACAAGAGTAAGTTGAGGTGTCACAAATGCCACAGGCTTGGGCACTTTGCAAGAGAGTGTAGATCAACTGGATCTAACTCCTCTGCACCCTTTGTGACCTTTCCAAGCAATAGTTCACAAAACAAAGGGCAACATCCTGCTAGTTCTGGTCATCACTCACAACCTCAATCTCCTGCATATTTTGTCCCTCAGGGTCCAATGCCATATCCATATCCCTGCTATTACATGCCACAGCCAAATCCAGTTCAAGTTCCTATAGCACAACAACCTCAAGCCCTACCTGAGCCTCAACCATCTCCATCACAATCTCAACCTCATCACAGCTTCTTCACACCAGGAGTTGTTGACTGGAGCAGCTCACCAGATGATCTTTCTGGTTTCAATGAGCAATTATTTGCTGGTGCTGGTCAACATGGTGGTGAACATCCTTTTGGGAATCTTGCTCTCATGGCCCTGGAGTCTACTGAGGGTTCCTGCTCCGATGCATCATCTTCACAGGTAACCCAGGTATCTTCTGAGGCTAAAGCCAAGTTATGTTCTGAATCATGCATAGCTGCCTTTGTCTCTATTAGAGAGGCAAATGTAGCTTTAATCAATCAAAATCTTGAGCTTGAGAAAACTATTTCCAAAAGAAAAGCTGAGTATGAGTCTGTTCTTAATGACAAAGATGATGAGATTTACAAGCTTAAATGTCCAACTTAATGATGAAAAGGCTAAGGTAGAGGTCATACTTGAGAACCACAGAAGTCTCAAAGAGACACTTGCAGATACCCAAGTTGAGTGTGACCGCTGGGTAACATCCTGCAAGGGATTTGAAATGCTTCTCAGCAAGCAAACAGCTTCAAATGTGAAGTTTGGAATAGGTTACAATCATACTGCACCACCTACTGATTTTACTTCAAAATCAATAGTAAAATCTGAAGGTGAAAGTAATTTCCAAACCACATCATCATGTGATTCATCCTCAAATGATAATACAAAATTGTCAAAATTAGAGGATGAAGTCAGTGTTAAGATCTCAGCAAATCAATTGCCTGATGGTTTAAATGCTGATAAACACATGAAGCTGAGCAATTCAGATGTTGTCCCTCAAAGTACTCCAAGTACTGAAGGGCAAGTCACAACATCTGAAAAGCATTTCAATCTGCTGAAATAAAAGGATTAACAACTGCTGAGGAATCTATCATACGGTCTTTCAGGACGGATAGAGAACAGCTGAAGAACAAGTCTTCAGTTGTTACCGATCCTTCAGTACTTAACACAAGTACTGAAAGGAGGAAAGTACTGAAGATCACACCTTCAGTAGTTTCCACTTCAGCAGTTGATCAATCCAAGATGAAGAATAAGCCATGTGAAATATGTGGTAAATTCAATCATCTATCTGATGAATGCTGGTACAAAAAGGGTTCCAAACTCAACAGAGATAAGCTCATTAAAGAAGAGATTAATAAAATGAAAAATGAGTTTGAGACCAAGTTTGTACCACAGTCATCTCAAACTGATAAACCCAAGGCCTCGCCAACATCCAAAAAGAAGGATGGGGTTTATCAGAAAACAGCTGATAGTGTTCCTCATGATAAACATCAGACTAAGTCTGTGAATTTCAAGAAGGAGGAAATGGTGGGTCACAGGAACTCATCAAAAACAAGTACTGATGTGTCAAATGAGCTGAAGGCTTTAGCAACAAATCAGACACAACTTGTTATGATGGTTCAGCATTTGTTGGGGAGAGTTAACCAACTAGATGCACCTGTGATCAAACCACTGAAAAGGAAATCCAAGCCCAAATCTAAGAAATCCATTTCAGCACCATCTCCACCTTCATCAGCTGTTAATCATGAGAAACAAGTTATGGTTAAATCTGTTGATGAAAACAGACCCAAAACCAAAAAGGTTTGGGTCTCTAAAGCTAACTAGTTTCTTATGATAAATGCAGGGTTCTTCAGCATGCCAAAGAAGCATCTGGTATGTAGACAGTGGAGGATCTATGCATATGACTGGGAGCAGTTCTCTTCTTAATGACTACTCTCAAGGAAAGAAGGGATTTGTCTCATTTGGAAATGATGCTAAAGGTTACATCATCGGGAAAGGATTTGTGTCAAATGGAGAAATCAGATTTGATGATGTTAACCATGTGGAGAATCTCAAGTATAATCTACTGAGTGTCAGTCAGATGTGTGATAAAGGGCATGTTGCACTTTTCACAAGCCAGAACTGCCGGATTCTGTCTTCCAAAGTTCTGAGGCTGATTGACAAGGTATTGGATGAACATACTCTCCTGAAGGCCAACAGGATAGGAAGAGTATATGCCTTGGATTTGTCAAAGAAGATTGATTAAAAGGTCATCCTTGCCTGTTCTCCAAGGCCTCTCCTCAGGAATCTAAACTGTGGCATAGAAGGCTGGGTCATGTTAATCTCAAAAACATGAATCAGCTGATCCACAATAGTTTAGTGAGAGGTCTACCAATAAAGGAGTTCCACTGTGATGAAACCTGCACTGCTTGTTTAAAAGGAAAACAACACAAAGTTTCATTCCCTCCTATAGAAGAACCAAAGTCCACTGCCTGCTTGCAATTACTGCACATGGATCTCTTTGGTCCTGTGAGAGTAATGAGCATGGCAAAGAAGAAATACTGTCTGGTAATTGTGGATGATTACTCCAGATTTGTATGGACCTTCTTCTTGCATTCAAAGGATGAGGCTGCTCAGACAATTATTAACTTTGTGTTGTATGTTGAGAAGCAGTATTCCCTATCAGTCAAGTGTATAAGAAGTGATAATGGAACTGAATTTAGAAACCATACACTTGATGATTTCTACCTTTCAAAAGGAATCAAGAGGCAGTATAGCATCCCAAGGACTCCAGAACAAAATGGAGTAGTGGAGAGAAAGAACAGGACCCTAATTGAAGCTGCAAGGTCCATGTTGGCTGACTCTGGTTTGCCACTGACCTTTTGGGCTGAAGCTGTCAACACAGCATGCTATGTGCAAAATAGAGCTTTAGTGAATCAGAGGTTGATGAAGACTCCTTATGAAGTTCTACATCATTTGGCTCCTCTAATTTCATTCTTCAGAGCATTTGGGTGTCCTTGTTACATTCTCAACACAAAGGATCAACTCCAAAAGTTTGATTCTAAGGTGGATGCAGGGTATTTTGTTGGGTATTCATCCACTTGCAAGGCTTACAGAGTGTTCAACTGCAGAACAAAGATGGTTGAAGAAACCTTGCATGTGAAGTTCAATGAATCCCCTAAGGACAAAATTCCACAAAACCCTGTGGAGTTGTTTGATCTGGACATACTGCAATATGTTCCTTATCAGCCTCCAGCTGTTGCAGATCATGTGAATTCATCACCTTCTGCAGCTAGTCATCCATCTGGTGGTACTGATGTTGATGATGATCCCAGTACTCACCTATTCAAGTTTTGTGATCAACTGCCTGAGTCTACTAAACTTGATGTTCCTGTAGCTTCAGTAGCACCATCCACAACAAATGCTGATGAGATTTTTGAATCCTCTACTTCATTTGACTTGCCATCTAATACTTGGTTTCAAGAATCTGGATCAACATCTGTTGCTGCTGAGCGTGCTACAAACACTTGCACAGATCTCATAGTGTACCAAGAGCTGAAGAATCACCCAATGTCTCAAATCATTGGTGATATCAATGCTGGTGTCTCAACTAGAAGTCAATTGTCCAACTTCTGCTTCTATGCTCTCTTCATCAGTCAGCAAGAGCCAAAGAACTATCATATTGCATTAAGAGACAATGGATGGGTTGATGCCATGCAGCTTGAGCTTCTTCAGTTCAAAAAGCAGCAAGTGTGGGAACTGGTTCCTCTACCCCCAGGTAAGTGTGCAATAGGCACTAAATGGGTGTTTAGGAATAAAACAGATGAAATGGGCAAATTGTCAAGAACAAGGCCAGACTGGTTGTCCAGGGGTTTTCACAAGAAGAAGGTATCGATTATGATGAAACCCTGTAGCCAGATTGGAGGCAATTAGATTGTTCTTAGCCTATGCTGCATTCCACAATCTTAAAGTTTTTCAAATGGATGTCAAAAGTGCATTTTATATGGTAAAATAAAAGAAGAGGTTTATGTGTGTCAACCACCAGGTTTTGAGGATAATAAACATCCTGATTGGGTGTATAAACTTGATAAGGCTCTTTATGGGTTGAAACAAGCTCCTAGAGCCTGGTATGAAACACTGTCAAATTTTCTTCTTCAGAATAATTTCACTAGAGGCTCCATAGATAAAACTTTGTTCATTAAGAAAGTGGGTCAGCATAAGCTCCTTGTTCAAATTTATGTTGATGATATTATTTTTGCATCCTCTGATCCACAGTTGTGTGATGCATTTACAAAGTTGATGCAACAAAAATTCGAAATGAGTGCCATGGGAGAATTACAGTTCTTTCTAGGTTTGCAAATCAAACAAAAGGCTGATGGAACTTTCATTCATCAGTCAAAATACACAAAGAGTCTTTTGGAAAAGTTTGATTTACAAAACTGTAAGCCCTGTTCTACTCCTATGTGCAGCACCACACAACTGGATGCAGATCAGAAAGGTAAAGCTGTTGATGAAACACTTTACAGATGTATGATTGGGTCCTTGATGTACTTAACAGCTTCTAGACCAGATATTATGTTTGCAACTTGTGTTTGTGCTAGATTTCAGGCTGCTCCTAAAGAGTCTCATTTGATTGCAGTCAAGAGGATCTTTAGATATCTGCAAGGTACTCAATCTCTAGGTCTTTGGTATTCCACTGGGCACTCTTGCAAATTAGTTGCTTTTTCTGATAGTGACTATGCAGGGTGTAAATTAACTAGAAAATCAACTTCTGGTGGATGTCAATTCCTAGGCAACTGTTTGGTTTCTTGGCAGAGTAAGAAACAAACATCTGTTGCTACATCCACTGCTGAAGCCGAGTACATTGCTGCTGCAAGTTGTACATCTCAGGTACTCTGGCTTCAGAATCAATTATTGGATTATGGCATTACAGAGACTAAGACTCCATTACTAATGGATAGTGCTTCAGCTCTTTGTATTGTCAAGAATCCAGTCCAGCACTCTAGGACCAAACATATTGAGATCAGACACCATTTTATTAGGGATTGTTTTGAAAAAGGTCTGATTGATCCAAAGTTTGTTCCTAGTGCTGATGAGCTTGCAGACATATTTACTAAGCCTTTGGACAGTTCAACTTTCCAAAACCTAGTGTTAAGGCTTGGTATGCTGCAGCTAGAATAAGTGACAACTACTGATGATCTCAGTCAACAAGTACTGATGAGCATTTGTATACTATTGTCACAAATAAGTACTGATAAGTTCTTTTATCCTCAGTAGTTTTCATAACTACTGAAGACTAAATTACTCAAAAGTACTGAAGTACTCTATCTGTTGAAAAGAACTGATGTAGTTACAACTACTGATGTAAGTATAACAGATAAGTACTGATGACCAATGAAACGTCTGAAAATCAGAGTCTGATAAGTGTTGAGGTCAGAATGAAACAGCTGATGAGCTAAGAATTGACAACAACAGCTGATGAGAAACTTTTCTCTTCAGTTGTTTCTCCAACTGCTGTTTCACTTCATACAACTGAAGCCAAAACCATGTCTTTAGTAGTTTTACAACTACTGATGACTAACACCAAATCTTCAGTTGTTTACAACACCTGAAGCCAAAACCATGTCTTCAGTAGTTTCACAACTACTGATGACTAATACCAAGTCTTCAGTTGTTGCAACTTCTGAAAGTTAATACCAGGTCTTCAGTTGTTTTCAAACAACTGATGACAGCACCAATACTTTCAGTCGTTTTATATCAGCCTTTTCTTACCCTATAAATACCTAAACCTAATTTCAAACGTTTCATTAGCCGTTTTATGTCCTTCACTCTCTCAACAATGGCGACCATGAAACTCAAACCCAGACACAACTGTGTTGCCTACCTCTCGAAATCGGCCTTTTGGAACAAATTTGATAATGCCATCGATCTTATGGTAGATTCCCAGTACCGAACCGCTTTTCTTCTGAATCCTACCATATACCCCGATTCCCTAAGCCAATTCTGGACCAACGTCTCTGTGCAAACTGGTGAGAATGATCGCCAAATCACTCTCCAGTCGTTGGTTAACCAGAAACAGGTGGTCATCACTCCAGACATCATTCGACAAACCCTAAATCTACATGATGCCACCTGCGTCACAGAATACCCGAAAGGCACAACTGATATGTCTTTCATCAATAACGGGTATGAAGGAGACTTAAGTGCTACCACCATTCTGAAGAAGCACTTCCATGATGCTGAACGTCTTATATTCCACATGGTGAATGTCTGCCTTGCACCAAAAACCTCCTCATGGGATCAGATGTCCTCCCGATGGCAACAGGTATTATACTCTATCTTTGAACGACAAAATCTAAATTTTTCTGAGATAGTTTTTATGGAACTAAAGGATCTGGCTTTGAAACCTGTGGCAAACAGATGGATATTATATCCCAGGTTTCTCATGGCCATAATTTTAAATCAGCTAAAATCAGACGGCCTTGTTGGCCTTGGAGTCCCTGCTCCGGCTGTATTGCCTGAAGTATACTCCAGGCACAACTCTGACCCTACACTGAAAGGGGCTGCCCGGCTGCTAAAACCCAAGCAGCGGGAACCCACAGCCTCCACTTCCAGATCCAAAGTCCCCACCAAACCCAACACCAAAAAGCCCAAAAAGGCTACTCAGGGAGATGAGTCCCCTGAGGATGCCCCTGTAACACCAATACAGGAAACACTTACTGGTTCTAACCCCCCAGTAGTGTCAAAGACTCCACCAGCCCTAGCCGCTCAGGCATCCTCTCAACAGGATCCTGATGCAACCATAATTGGGGATACCACAATTCTGGAACCTATCTCAATTGAGAAGGTTACCATTGAAGAGCACCAGTCACCCCGGGTGCAATCTGCTTCAACCTATCTCCACATGCAACCGCCCCTCAAAGCCCAACCATTATAGTTGCACAAGTGCTGAGTCAGCTGCATTCCTCTCCTCCTCCCCAGAAACCAATTACAATGGGGAGAACCTCAACAGCTGAGGAAGAGGACCAAAATGCTGCTGATAACCCACAGCACAGGGGTTATAATGTTCAATCTCCCCGTGTAGAGGAGGAGGTTAGAACATCTGGTGAGGCTGCCACTTCTACTGATTCAGCAAATGAACAGGATGCAGTTGGTAACATCTCTAAGACCTCACCAGAGGCAACTGCCGATGAAGGACTCAGTCCTGAGGCAGGAAGTCCCCAGAACCAAGAACAAGGGGCACATGCTACAACTGATCTACACTCAGGGCATGTACATCCTGATTCAATCAGGAGGTCAGGTGATTCAGCAAAGACTGATGATGACCTGGGCTTTTTCTTTGATGTCTTAGCCCATAACACAATCCTTGAGGCTGAGGTGAGCAGACTCAAAGAACTGCTTGCCAAAATGTCTCAGGATCAAAGTCCATCTGCCCCAATAAACCCACAGATGGCACCTTCATCTGAAGGTTCACCAAACACTCAGCCACTACACTCAACTGAGCCACCAGCCACTGCTTTTGGCACCACCTCTCAGGGACAGAACCCCTCTGAGCAGATGGTTGCTACTTTTCAACATTCCTTACCTCTCATCACTCCCATCATCAATGAGATTGTGCATAAGCCATTGATGAGAGGATCTCCTCAAATCTACAAACACTTGTTGATGATGCTGTGCAAAAGAAGCTTTCTGCCATTCAAACCCCTGAACCCAATGCACCCAAAAAGGGGGAGTCTAAGGCAGTGAAAGAAAGAAAGAGAAAGAGAGTGGAAGATGAGAAACAACAAGAGAAAGAAAAGGAGTTAGAAAAGGAAAAACAGCTGATCACATACAAGGAAAGAAAAGTGCTGAAACTCAAAAGCCTGATGAAGAGAAATCATTGGATGATCTAGTTAAAGAAGCTGATGAAGCTCACAGCAGATCAATGGACAAAATAATAGACCAACTCTTCAGACAGGGTTTGATACAGCTACATTAGACACTGAGATCAGAAGGCTGGAGATTAAAGAGATACAAGAGAGATGGGCCAGTTACAGTGTGATGGAAAGGGAGAGGTTGGAGATAATGATCAGGTTTATTGCAAAATACTTGGGAAGATCATTAATTGAGATTAAATCATGGACCAGAGACAGTATTCTGGCAATAACCACCAGAATCTGTGCTTCTAAGCATTCAATAAGGGGTTGATTATCGAAGCATTAGATGAAGCAGGTGCTGGGAAGAGAACTGATATGGCCAAGCTTTCCAAAGCCAAACTTACCACAAAAATGCTAGATCAGCCTTCCCAAACTCCCACTCAAAAACAACCAACCCCACAACTCTCCAAACCAATCCCTAAACCTAAACTTAAACCAACTCAACCTTCAAAACCAACTCCCTTACCCCAAAAACCACCTCAAACCACATCCAAGGATGCACCCAGAAGGAGGAGAAGGGTGTTGAGGATGGAAGAAGAAGAAGAAGAAGTGATGAAGAAGACAGTCTGCCAATCTCTGCTGTTCTAAAAATACCTGAGCCCAGAAGTCAACAAATGATCACACCAGACTTTCAGAGGCAAATGGTGAAAGTTAAGATTGAAGAAGAAGAACAGCAGAAACAGCACGATGAGCAACTTTTGAAGATGGTTGACAAAGAGTTTCCTCAGTTCATCTATACAAGCCATGAAGAAACACGCTCAAAGGTGTATGCTCTCAGGTATACCTTTCAATATCAAAAGGAGAGAGTAAGGATTTGGCCAGACCCCAGGGTTAGTTCTAGAATTCATAAGAAATCCATACCAAGTAGATACAATGGCCAAGTGAGAAAGACCATAGATGCTGTTATTATGTTGGCCATTGTAGTCTCACCCTGGGAGATACTTGAAGACTTCAAGAGAGCCTACAAGTCAAAGATGACCCCTCAAACTCTAATGGAGAACAAAATGGTCAAGAAGGGGTTGTTATACAAGAGGCTTGAAGAGATCAAGAAAAATGAACTCCAGTTGTTATTAGAAGGGACTCACCCAGATGAATTTGCTTACAGAGAGATAACAACTGTTGAGTTGAAAAATGGAAAGACGTTAAAGTACCTATCAGAGTACTATGGCCCAGAGTTCTTCTTCGAAGGAGAAGCAGAAGAACTCACTAAGGAGGAACAAGTTGTTCTCCTTGAGGCCTACGTCAGAGAGTCTTATAGACTCATCAATGGGAAGTAGGTTTCATGGTTGGGATAACAGCTCTGTGTCCAGTTTTCTCAAGACAGAGTTCCCTTCCATCCTTTGACATTCACATCTACTGAAATCTGTTCCCTGGCCTGTGCTTATCTGATATCTCTGAAGCTGATCAAGAGAGTATTTCTGCCAAGAATAAGTGGGACCTCAATAAGCTTAAAGGTTTTGGCTGCATTGGTTCAGGGGGAGTTTGTTGGACCAAAAGAACCAATGAGCCTGATCAGAAAAACCTTTAAGTCCCACGGACATTACAACAACTGAAGTAGTCTGCAATAGCTGAAGACATCAACTGATAACAAGGTCTGAAGACAAAGTCTGAAGCGAAAGAGCTGAAGACAAAGTCTGAAGTGAAAGAGCTGAAGACAAAGTCTGAAGCTAAAGAACTGAAGACAAAGACTGAAGACCAAGTTTCAGATGTTGTCACAACAGCTGAAGAAGACCTCTTCAGTAGTTGTGATGGTTTCCTTTCAGTAGTTTTATGTTTCTTGTAATCAGTACTTGTAGTTTCAGTAGTTTTAGTTTCATCTTGTACTTAGCATACTCTGAGATGTTCTCAGTTGTTGTGAACATTCTCAGTAGTTTACTTACTTTCAGTTGTTTGTAATAATTCTGTTAGATGTCACTATCAAGTGACATCAGCAGACGTCACATTCCTCTATATAAGGAATGTTGACCTAATTGTAAGGGTGCAGCTATAGCAAACTTAGAAAAGCTTAGCAGCCGCCATACCAAAGCATGTGTGCATGAATGATATTATCCATTTTGCAGAAAACCCTCGTTCTCTATAACCGTGTACTGTTCCATTAAATATCTATTGTGTTCTTGCAATATTTGTCTAATTCTTGTTCTAATTCCGCTGCGATTCAACTCTAATTGATTAAACTTAAGATCACTGATCCTGACAGACCTCGGTACACAAGTAGAATTTTTTCCGGTTTACAACCAGTGATAGTAGCAAATTAATAACTTCTTCATAAGCTATTCTCACACCGTATTAAGTGGACTTATGTAAGTTCACTTTTAATCCTGAGGCCAGACAGAAACAATTAAGCATTATGACTAGGGATCAAATATTGATTTGAGACCATTCTTTTACAAAAATGGCATCATCAGCAGATAATAAATGAAACAATTGTAATTTATCACGTTATACTTTGGTCCCCTTAAACAAAGCAGTCCCATGATAACATCGTACACTTTATGAAGACATTCCATTACTAGATTTTACTGATATATAATCCGTATAAAATAAAATACTAAATTTTATAGGCGTATTATTAAATGGGTAGATTTAAAATTCAATAAAACCAATAGTGAAAATTTGCGACTGTTACCTAGTAACAAATATGTTTAGTTTATATTGAGAGAAGAAAAACCATCTTTTACTCTAAACCCTTTATTCTTTTTCTAGTTGTTTCAAGTTTCACGATTTTGATGGAAGATGAACTATATGAAGCATGCCATTACTTCTTATTAAAACTTTTTTACAACTTTACTTTATACATTTTCTTTGAATGACAAATATTCTTTATTCTTACTTTTAAATAACTCAAAACTAATTTACATTATGTTTAAGTTTGATACAAAAATCTTCCGTCTAAAAGACAAAACCGATTAAATAGCTAACTTCATATTAACTTTCATACCTTAATATTGTTATACTCACATTCATGCTTGTTATTTATCACCATCTCACATACCTTTTTACTAATGTGGTAAAACTCGGCCAACTACTCAGGGTGTACTTGGGAATCGGTCATTTACTGAAGCGATTTTCTTCAATTCGATCTCATAACTCGAAATCGGTCAATTTTGGTCCAACTCGGAGCAAGGCGCTCAACTCGGCCCAACGCGGAAAACTCGTGTTTTCGTTGTTTTTCGTCAAATTTCCCAAATTTTCATCTATTGTTGTTGGATTTTTGTTGTTTTTCATAGAAATATCTTGGAAGACGACTATTAATTTTTGAATTATCTTAGTATTTGAACACGTTATCTATTGATATTTACATATTTTGTCATAAATATTTGTAAACTTATGATATTTAATATATGTATAATTTTTCAAAAATTAATTTTTTTATAATTTATGAATATTTCTCGAGTACTCAGCACCTAGACCGAGTACTTGTAACTCTCCAACCGAACGAGGTGACAAAGCGTAGCGACTTTTAACAACATTTCCTTTTACAACCAACTTGGACGCAACCCATTAACGTTTTGCTAATTTTTGGATTTTGACTTTCAATAACAAAGTTAGATCAATATTTTTTTATTGTGTCGGTGGAATGTGTACATCAACTCCATCTAGAACTCGACGCACCAGCATTACCTCATCTATTTCGTACACGTCAATATGATTTGGCATAAAAGTCACATAAACATTCTTTTATTGAGCTCGTTTACTCATTCTCTCGTTGACATCTCCTTTTGGTTTTTTATTAAAAGTCTTCCGACAAAACTAACATCAGCCTTTTTTGGATTCATAACATAGCCAGGTAATTGAAATATACTTTTTTTATTTTATTATGATATTTGCTCGACATCATAGTCCGTAATGATATTATATATTGTTTTAAACAAAAATTACCTAACACCTAAAAAAGAGAATCATGTATACCCCTTTTAGACCATGTTCTTGAAATCCCACAAGTAACTAAACAATCGTGACATAGCTTTGTGGGATTTCTATAAATATTGAAGATCTTTCGCTAAAACTAGGGCTGGCTCAATCTTTTGATGACTAAAAACGAATGGAATATTGCAATACTTTTTTCTGAATTTAATTGTTATAAAGTGGTAAATTAACTTATGAATAGAAATCATAATAGACAAAGGAATAACTTTTATAAAAGTTCAAATGATCTTACTAACTGACAGATTTTACCTGTTAGATAATGTTGTGTAAATGTAGATATCTTCATGATTGTAATTAGAATACAGTTACAAATGGGCTTTTATATGAAAACATATTTATTTACTACTACCTCCAAATATCATTAGTTATAACTATAAATGGGTAACTTTGTAAAATAGTAACCAACGTTTAAAAATGTTTCAATTAGTTGACTTAAGTTTAAAAGTGTTCTAATTAGGTCACTTGACTTTCATATTTTATTTAAATTATAAGTTTTAACATGTTTTTAGCATATTTTCTTTTTGTTTCAATTAAGAAATATATTTTTCTTTGTTTTGATGCTAATGTGGAACGGTAGCATGAATTTTAGTTAATTTTTTATATTTTAAATAATTAACATATATTTTTTATTTTTTAATATAATTTTATATATTGAAAATTTTGACATTCACTTCCTCTCCTCTATTACTTTGTTGACATAATAAAGTTCGATAATGACTTTATTTGATTATTTAATGATCCAATTTGTAAAAAATATGCATGAATAATCAAATTGTAATATTTTTAAAACTTTATTACCATTATGTAACATTTTCCCTATAAGGGGATATAATATCCCTCCGTAAGCCAAGAGTGGTTAGTGACCTGAAGCTTGGAGTATAAGAATGTGAACTCTTGAGTCGATAGCGGCCTTGTGAAGACGTGGTTAATCCAATCGTCAGTTGAAATAACTATTTCATGGTCGTTTGATGACCAAGAAAAGGATGACGATGAAAGTAAACCTGCACAAGTTCAAGAAAGATGATGAAGACAAATCAGATCATGACAAAAATGATGATGATTATGAGATGATGAATTGTGCTCAAGGCAATGATGATCGGTTTAGGGGTAGTCCAGTCTGTAGCTTGGGGTTGTGATTGTGCATAAAGGTATACAAGTCGAGTCTGAGCAAACAATGGTTATCCATGAAAGTGAATCTTTTACATTTGAGCAATTTTGGATAGAGCTAGATGTCTTCTCTAACATTTATTATACCCTCATTTTGAGAAACAACATGTATACGCTAGAACTAGAAGCTCAAGAAATTCTATCAATTCAAAAAATTAGTAATAAGCAATTGGAGTTAATACTAATGAGTTCTGAAGATTACAACAATAGAAAAGAAAAAAGAAGCAACAATTAGAAGTTTTGAGTCTATTGTGCTTGAATCTAGGCCATTATATTAGACATATGTAATAAGCAAAAGAAAGATTGATGAACTAGATAAAGAGAAAAACTCTATGACTGAAGAAGAGCCAGATTAAAAAAGGAAATAATAATGATGATTTGGTGAATCTACCATAATCAAATTTGAGAATGCTCGGTGCTCACTTCGATAATGAAGCCTTAATTGCACAACAAATATATGAAGAAACAAATAGACTTGAGTATTCATCAATGGCTTAACAAGAATTAGATCTGAAAGAAGGAAAGACAGTGGGCAGATATGAGTTACTAGAAGATATAGCCAATGATTCGGACTTTAAAGACTCAAAAGAGGATGATCCTTCAAAATTTATGGAAGAAGGAATGTAGTTAGAAAAGATAACCATTTAAAATTTACTACTATTAAAGATCTTTGACAAATCATTTCTCATAAACTCTAGCCTATAGGGTATGCAGTCAGAAAATACATGTAAGAAGGAATGGATTTTGTTGAGATATATGATACCATCCCTACCCTAAAGAATACTGATGATATGAAGATTATTGCATGGAAGACGACAATTAATGGGACTGCAAACTCATCAAAAGAGTATCAAGACTAGTTTAATATTTTAAACTCATGCAGTCAGCTTAGCTTCTATTCAAGACAAAATGAATTTGATTGTTCAATCACTTTATATAAGAGGAGAACAAATTAACTGGTTACTTAAAGATTACATGAAGCAAAGATTAAAAATGAAAACACTTTGGCCTTATGAAGTAATAAGCTAAATCTAAGAAAAGAAAACTAAGATTGGGAATTGAGGAAAATGATTAAGAATTTATCTAGGCTGAATTAAGAAAACTAAAATTTCCCTTTAGACAGAAAAAGAGGACATTGTCAAGAAGGTAATTCCAGTTACTAATGATTCTCATCTAATCACTAGATAGAATTAAGAATCCAGGTATTAGGAACTTGTATTGTTAAAAAACTTTCATGGTAAAGAAGAAAGTATAATCAGGTTTTTTTATGCACTTAGATGAAGTTATTGAATCCAAGCTACATAGCTTTCCTAAAGACCAAAAAGTTTAAAAAGAAGCATATAAGTTAGTAGAGTGTTACTTATGCTTCTGCTTACATTTTATCAGGATCTTAGCCATATGTTATGAGAAAATTGCTCTCAAGAGGTTCCTTGCTAAACATCATCAAACTCCAACTTCTATCAAAAACCTTATAACACTAACAATTTATTATGACAACAATTTGGAAGTATAGAGATTACATCAACCTATTATGGAATTTGTTACTACAGATGATATCAAAGCTCTAGTTGATCAAATCATCAGTGATATGAGCACAATGCGCATATTCACTAGGTATGGTAATCAAAATGCAGTTGCTAAGTACTTTAACTTTATAATCTTTTATTTCAATAAGGAAGAAAAGTAATATACAACTCATATACAAGCATAACCTAATGCAGTAGAAGAAATTCCAAATGATCCATAAGATTTGACAGGTCGATCAAATTAAACTGTGATGGCAACCTAATCCTTAGGGAGAGTATTGTTGGATCCTTAAAAGATCATGCTTGCCAAGTACTAAGGAGATTTTTAAAGATGATCGAAGAAGTTCTAAGTATGGATCTGTGCATGAAGGATTGTATGTGCATGGAAGTTTTATTCTCTTTTACAGATGGGAAATCTGCTTAAGTGTTGCTTTTGTGCATGACTTAATCACAAGCATATATAACACTTCTTATTTGCACATGGATAATCATCCACAAAATAAGAAGTCTATCTATGCATTAAATGTTATTCTATCTACACATCAAGTGCCATTCTAGCTACGTATCACAACTAACATATACCCATCAAGGTGTTTGCATTTGCGCCCCAACACTTCACATTTGTGCATGAGCAACATCATCTGTGCATGAAGTGTTGAAATCCACATGTGAATACTTTTGTATTTGTGTAGTAAGTTATCATCTACACATCACCAGGTCAGCATCTATGCATCAATAAAGTTCATCTACACAACAACTATTGCATTTATGCATGAAGATGAACACTACTGCTAGTGCTACTCCTACTGTTGCTCCTTCACCTCCTACTACTACTCTACCTCCGACTACTACTCTAACATCATCTGTGCATGAAGTGTTGAAATATACACATGAAGACTTTAATTTTCAAATCAAACTAACTTAAATAAAATGTCATGATTCGGGGGAGGAAATGGTTAGATTTGCAATCAAGAACTTTAGCTACTGACTAGAACATGTAGCCACAATTGGAACCTATTACCGTCGTTTAAAACTAAAATCAAGTAAATCAACAATCTTGACCTAAAATCAAAGCTAACAATTAGATTATAGGTCATAATTTAAGATGATATGGTGATGGCACTGGTTAAATACTATGAAGGTGAACAAACTAGGGGTGGAGCTGGTGTTGTTTGATGACAATTTTAATGGGGGGTTAAGGTTGGCATAGCTGGTTGGTGGATCAAACCTATAATATAGACATACCATATGGATTAGGACCATTTTTGTAATTAAACAAGTAAACAAATAGAAACTTAAACCTTACTTAGGACATGATGAAGTTGTTGCTAAGTAAGAAACTAAACTAAGAAATTAATAGTGAGAACCTAATTTAATTTGTGAGAAGCACTTTGATTCGTCGTCTCATGATTATTTATTATTTGGTTGGGTGTGTATTGTTCCACAATCGAGACGGCTCAAATTAATCCTATTAAACTCCATTCGCTGCCCCTTTGATTTCAACATACACCTTCACACATGCAATATATGGGAGTGATTAGAGGCAAATCAACTAAGTAGTTCACCATAACTAAGAGCATTCATAATGGATTCTCTATAAATATATGAGTGTGTTTCTTATATTATAAGTAATAATTATGAGTAGTTGTGAGTGAAGGAGAGATAAAATGTTACTGTTCATATTTATCTATATATCTAAGGAAATACTATTCAACCATTATAAATTTTTTAATATTTTTGAATGTGGTTGTGAGTGGAGAAAAGAGAAAAAATAATGATAAATGTATAAAAAATATTTTATTAATTGAAAATAAGATAAAAAATTAATGATTTTAAGTATAACTATAAGCATAGAGATAAATAATTCACTATGAATGCTCTAACCTTGTGGAATGTTAGAAATATTGACCCAACTGAATACACACACATACATAATATACTATATATACATAGATATACTATATATACGTATATATATACATAGATATACATATATATACATATATATACATATACATATACATTTATACATATACGTGTACCTATATATATAGGATAGATTTGATACAACATTGTGTTATCTAAAAACAGTGAGAACAGATCTAGAACATTTATTATTAGAATCAAGGGCTGTTATTAATTACATGTCATTAATTTTAAAGTTATAATTGGAACTTAATAATAAGGGTATTCTGGTAATTATGCTAATTAATTGAAATACAAACCACCAGTCATTAATCGTGATCCCTTACATATCAGGATTTCAGTTCACCGGAATATTGATTATCAAAATAGTACTAAAATCAAAATTAACATCATATAGTGCAAATTCATTTCTTCTAGCAGAATTATGATTTTCCCCTTCTCAAAACTAGGGTTTCTTTGCAAAAATGGAGAAGCCCAACCAGAGTTTGGCAAGAGAAATGAAGTAATCATAGATTCTACACATACACACACACACACACGAAGGTTACTATACAAAGTGTCTTTTTCCTGCAAAGTTTTGAGGTGAAATAATCACGGAAGAACAAGTAATAATTACGTAAGAAGGATTACTTTCGCGTGGTATTTATTATGCAGAGATGGAATTATCATGCAAGAATGCCCACCTACGTAATAATTCCACTTTTGTGTAATAATTCCATCTTTGGTTGATTAATTCTAACACTTGTGTTATAATTCCACCCGTAACGTTCATTGTTGTGTCATAATTTCGTACACTTCGCAAGAAAATATTACTTTATATAGTAAACTTTCTCTCTCTCTCTCAATATATATATATGTAGGGGTTGAACCTAGAGGCTCGGGAAATCAAATCAAAGTAAAGAAGATCGAGTCACGCGAAAAGTTAGAGTTGTCGCGCGATAACTTGCTTTTCGCACGAAAACTTGGAAGTCACGCGAAAACCTGTTAATCGCGCGAGAAATTTAGAGTTTAGTATAAATAGATATTTTGTAATGTATCTTGTAAGCTTTTGTTATTTTTCCTGATTTCATACTTATTGTAATTGTTTCAAATCAGAGAGCAATACACTATATTTTATTTACATTTGTGTTCTAGTTCATTCAATCATGTTTTCTACTTATTCAATCCTATATCCGTGAGCGATTACATTCCGCATTCTCTTCACGAGATCTATCTTGTTATATTGTTGATCCTTACAATTAGTATCAGAGCTTGGTATGCTCTAGATCGATTGAATCAAAGATTGACAAGTGTTTGTTGAAGTGTTCTTAAAATTCGATTTGAAGTTACTGTAAGATCTACTGGAATTATGCTATATTTGATCATTTTTGAAGATTTTAAGAGCTGTTATGCTGTTAAATGAAGATTTGACATGCTCTTGTGATTAATTAAGCTTAATTCAATCAATTAGAGATAATTAGGATCATAACTAAACCTAAATTCACTAATTGAAAGATTATTCAGTTAATTTTGATCAAGTTGGTGGTTGATTGGAGGCTGGAATCGTCAAAGTTGATTGAGATTGATCAGACGAAAACTTAGGTTTCACACGCAAGAACTTTATCTTTCGCGTGAGAACTCCAACTTTAAAGATCATTAAAAAAGTTTGAATCAAGATTTCTCAATGGCAAACTTGAAACACATCACTGCTACTCTTAATCTCGACAATGAGATAGGCACGAGCACAAAGCCTCCTCAACTTCTCAACGAAGAAGACTATCCCGATTAGGTATATCGCTTTGAGGACCATGTCATATAAACGAAACCCAGGATGATGAGATCTATCAAAAACGGCCCGTATATTCCAATATATACCAATGAGAAAGGAGACTTGGTGCCTAAGCCTGAACACCTATGGGTGAGGAGGATATGAAGAAAATGGAGCTCAATGATAAGGCGTATGCTGCTATCACTATGGCACTTACCACTAAAATCGCTAAGAAGTTCAAGGATTTCAGAAAGGCCAGAGATTTATGGGATGCCATGGAGGAGCAGATTATGGGGAACAACGATATGAGAGAAAGCCGAAAAGACATTGTAAGGTTATATTAGAAGGCTGATGCAACCAAAGAAGCCAAAACAACCAAGGAGCTTCCTGCATGCATGCACTGATGTACAAGGTAGAAGTTACTTCGGAAGTTTTACACTCGTCACAGAAATTATTCTAAGTGTAAAATCTTCCGAAGCCAAAGACGAAGTCTTTCGAAGCTTCAAATACAAAGTCTTCCAAAGCCAATGAAATGAAGAATGATTTCTTCCGAAGACAGAGAGGACATGCTTTCTCTGATCTACTTTTCCATAAAGCGGACTTACTTTCCGCTGCAACTCTGAAGACTCACCAACTTATACAAGTTGGTGAAAAGGTCCATGCTTTAGTAAACTGTAGATTATGGTCTTGAGTTTGTAACTTCCTACTCTGTACCTTTTATCCTTTTTATAATATATTAGGATGTGTGTTATGGCATGTCATAGTCACCAGTCAAAAGGCAATCTGCCTTTTGACTTTACATTGATCTTGTTGTCTAGATTAATTTTTTTAGCTGGCCTTCAAAGTATGGCCGGCTATAGGATATAGTATAAAGTATCTCAAGTCCTTGTATTTCTTTTTATGCTTTGTAACACTTGTAAAACAACATGAGAGCAACATACAACATTCTTGAAAACCATATTACTCTATTCTAGTTCTTAGTTCTGTCTCATTTACTTGTGTTCTTAGAATCATTTACATAAACCCAATTCCCCATTTGATCTGTTAAGTGTTCTAACACTCTTCTTATTGTGAGACTGATTATATTGACCATCCCTTAACCGCTCTTGAAATTGGTATTAGAGTTGTTCCAGGCTCTTGATTGTAAGATCTTACCATCTTAAATCACTTCAGTTTCACAAAACACTTAACAACTCAAATGGCAGCTACCACAAAGGCTGATATTGAAACCGGTAGTATGACAATGTCTCCACTGATCACTTCTGATGACTTTGATACTTGGTGCCAAAGCATGGAAGGTTTCATCAAGTCTCAAGATTCTAGGATGTGGGGATCTGTTGTCTATGGACCTCATGTACCACCCACCTCTTCAGCTGCTGCTGCTGGTGGTATGTTGAGGTTGCAGATACTCTAATGGATATTGGAGTAACTCTTGAGAACAGGGAAATTATGAGGAAGTTTATGTCCTCTCTTGCCAGAAAATGGACACACTACTGTGTGGTCATTAAAAGGTCTGAGAACCTCAAGACCCTTACTCTCACTAAGTTGTCTGATATCCTCAGTGGCTACCAGATGGAGATGAACATGCAAAATCCATCTGGTAACTCTAACATTCAGTAGAGTTCAGCCCTTCATGTTGTTGAAAGGGATTGCAAAGAAGCACAACATCATTTCATCTGCTACCTTGACAACTCATAAAAGGGTCCTTTCATCACCTTCTCGGAGACACCAAGAGAGAGCTACATCCAAGGAAGCCCATTCCAAGAGAAGCTCTTCACAAGCCTTTGTGTCTAGTGATGAAAGCACAAGCAACTTTCTCTTTAGCCTTTAAGACCTGGACTGTATTCATCCAGATGATCCAGAGTACATGTAAATAGTCTAGCAGATGGCTCTTCTCACTCACAGAGCCAAGAAGTTTTACAAGTGGACAGGGAGGAAGTTTCCTAGCAATGTAACCAGTGGAATGTTTGGGCTGGACAAAAGCAAAGTGAAGTGTTACAACTGTAACCAAATGGGAAACTTTGCTAGAGAGTGCAAGGCACCAAGAACAAGTGGTGGCCAAGCACAAACCAGATTAAACTACACTGATGTAGCTCCCTAGAATAAGAAGCCCAAGCAGCAAGCTGCAGTTGCTGTTGAAGAAGGAGGCTTTGACTGGAGCTTTCTGGTTGAGGATGCATCTCCAAACCAAGCACTGATGGCAGATCATGAAGAAGCCAAGGTATTGGAACATCTTAGTACACCTGAATGTATTGCTAAAGTTAACAGATATAGGTCCTATAACTTAGAGATGAGAACTGATCTTGAGTCCTTTAACATTTTAAAAGCTGATTTCAAAAGAGCTGAAAATGATTACAAACTTAAAATAGAAGATCTCAAGTTGTCTTCGGAAGAACATTATGTCTTCAAGTCAAATAACTACTTATAAGAAATTTACATTCGGAAGAAATTCTAAGATATCTTTCGAAGGTTAAATATGCTTCTAAGTACTTACATGTATTTGAAGGATAATTTTCTTCCAAAAGCAATTAAGTCTCGGAAGATTTAGAGAAAACCATTTCAACTCTTAAGCATGAACACACCAACTACAGGACTCAGATAAAATATCTCATCACTAAGTTAACTGAATGCCAGGCTGAGCTTGTGATCAGCAAAGCCAGGGCAGAAAAGGGTGTTCTTGAAGAAGAGACCTTCAAGAACATATATCCTTATCATTGCATGCCAAAGTTTGTTATCAGAATAAGAAGGAACTAGGATCTACTGAGATAGCTCCTCCATACACTCTATTATCTGTAAGATCTCTAAGGTATGGAACTTATGAAGATGAGCTTCTCCTTATTCCCATTAATGAAGAGGGTGAAAAGAAGATAGTGAAGGATGATTATGAGAGGAGTGAAGAAGATCATCCTAAGAATGGTCACTATTCTTTTGAGGAGAGAAAAGAATCTAGGATGACCAAGTCTAAGAAGAAGAACTTGATTAGAAAAACCAAAATAAAATCAAAGAAGGCTCAAGAGATCAAGGCCACTTTCAACTCTAAGCAGAAACAAGTGTTTATCTCTGCAGGATTTTAAATGTTGAAGGCTGTAGACTCAACTATGAACTCTAGTACCAGGAGTTCTAGTTCATGTCCAACTCATTCCAGCAAAGGAAAGAAGGCTGATCAGTTGTGTTCCACTGCTACACAGCCTGAACCATCCAGTTCCAAGGGCAACCCTCACCCTAAGAAGCTTGCTACATCATCTGTTAAGATGAAGATGGAGGTGGAAAGTGATCAATTTTAGTCTTTCTCTCAAAAGAAGACTTTCAAAAGGAAGCAAATGGATTACATCATGTGTGGTAGTACTTCTCATTTTACTAAGGATTGCATCTACAATCCTAAAAGTACTGTCCACATAATCCAAAAGAAAACTTCTAAGAAGAAGAAAGAAAAACTAGCTTCGGAAGGAAAATCTTTTCCTTTCGGAAGCTCCAAGGTGAAAAAGAAGACAAGTGAAAACTTGCCTTCGGATGAAAATTTGGTCTCGGAAGAAAGGAATGCTTCCGAAGTACTGAAGCCTGCTACAGTGAAAGCAAGATCTTCCGAAGGTCCAGTTTCCAAAACTTCCAAAGTTGTCAAAACTTTCAAAGTATCGTAGGTCAAGTCTAATCTTCCAAAGATGGTGTCGAAGATGAAGGAAGACCAAGTGATTGAAAGTTCTTCATCAACAACAACTAGTGATCCTCAAAGCTTGAACATAGAATCACTTACTGTTACATTGTCTTCAAATCACTTTGATAAGCCCAAGACCAATAAGGCTTGGGTTTCCAAATGTTTCCAAATAGGTCAGATGAAGCCCGACATCTTCAAGACTATGAGGAAGCTAACTGTTGGCTTCTCAGGGGTAGAAATAGACCTTTTCCTAAAAATGTTAAAGTTTATTACTCAAGGTGACAACCTAGCAGCACCAGCTAATGTTGAACCCACAACTTCTACTTCCCAACCACCTATATAGCCACAAATAACCATTACATACCAGAGAAAATCCAAACGGACACCTGCACATGCTACTCAGTCTGTGTAGGCCCCTATATCATCACCCATACAAGAGGAAGTGGACACTGGAGCTCCCACTTCTCCTAAAGAGCAAACCATTCCCATCTTACAAATGATCAGTACTAAGGTTCCTCATGCTCAGCCTGATGAGCTCACAACCCCCACAGCCTTAAGCCTTCACTCAGAGTCTCAAAACTCTAGTGAACAACCCTCAGGGGACAGCTACCATCCCTAGCCTCTTGATCTAAACCAACCAATCCCAAACCTTGAATTCTATGATGATGAAGACATGGGATTCAGTGAGTATCATGAGTCTCTCTTCTCCTCCTCTGCTCAAGGAGAGATGAGTACTCTTGTTTCTCCCTTGTCTAGCCCACATCATCCACCTAGTACTAAGGTCGATCTCCCTGAACCTGTTCAGGAGGTCTATATGGAAGAGGCTCTCACTTTAGCAAGTGACTACATCATTAAGACGCCAGCCATGGCAATCCAGCCTATTAACACTTCACTTGAAGCTGTCATGGTGCAGGGGAAATCTAGTAGCCAAAAACAAAGTGCTGGTGATGAGGAAGAAGACCTTGGTCTTATTCTCTCATCCCCTCGTGATTCTTCTGATGAAGATGAGGGGAGTCTGAAACTAAAGGTGTAAAAATTGGCAGAAACATGCACCTATTTAGTCTCAAAGATAAGTCACCTGGAATCTCAGGTGACTGTCTTACAAAGGAGGCTCAATGACCAGCAACTTGAGATCACCTATCTCATGGGCAAGTTAGGTGAGAGACCACTCAGGAGAACTCAACCAGGTCCATAAGGACATATGGATGTGACAGACCCAACCCCAAGCTTATCTATGCAAGAAGGTGATGCTACTAAAAAAGGAGAGAAAGTCCAAACAATCACAGAACCTGGGAGTTCTTCACAATGTATGGACTTAGAGGATTCACCACCCTCACTTGCAATGCACCATACTCAACAACCTCCACAAGTCTACATGGATGTGGACTTACTCATACAAAGTTTGTTTGAGGAGGGTATTCCCAGAGCTATGCCTACCCCATCTCCTTACTCTAAGAATCATGTGATGGAGGTATGACACTGATAGAAGAGCTCTAGTCATCTCTAGATCTCAGTCAACAGGAAATCTTTAACTTTTCCAACTTGAGCTTCTATGAGAGCATCTATCTGATTGATCTTTGATTTGTCAACCCAAGTCAAAACAGATAAACTACAAGATTAGCAAATAGGATTCAAGAAAGGGTGCTAGAAGAATTCAAGCTGAGGTCAAGACTATATAGACAGAGGCTAGCAGGTGAGATTTTTGGTCAACTAGATATTGAGGTGGACCTTAAGATTAGATTTGAAAGGGTAGCCTTGACTGAAGGCCCAAAAGTTGAACCTGTGAACCTTAAGATAGGAACTTCTTTAGCACCCATTACCCTTAGTAAGGCACCAGCTGGTGAAGGTGCTTCATAACCTCTCTCTGCCCAGAGCTTGACTACTGAATCAAGTAATGAAGGCCAAAGATCTCTCCACCCTGAATCACCAAGGCTTGTGAGTGAGAATGGGAAAAGTAAACTAACTTTTGAGGAGATTGAGGAGGAGGAAAGAGAGAGGAAGAGGAAGCTAAGGGGATAAAGTTCAAGAGGGTCTCCAGGCTTTATGGAAGCTACCATCAGGGCTACCCCCAGGCCAAATACTTAGGATGATGAGCTAAGGGCAGCCAGGCTAAACTACCTGGGGACCAGGAACTACAACATTAATGAACTCATATCTTTTCCCTTAGATGAACTGAATGAACTGGCTGACAAGGAATTGTGCAAGGAGAGGAAGAAGGTAGAGGATGCATCATTGCTCCTCAAAACATGGAAGAAAAAAGACAGAAAAGGCTCTTAAAGCATGCCCCTACCCTCTCCCCAGTTCAAGAAAGTCTTGAAACAGAGGCTATGGTAACTGCACAACCTCAGGTAGACAAGGAAGCTAATAACTGAACATGACCAACTACCTGAGTGTCACAGGACTCTATCAGGCATCTGTACTTCATCTTTTATCATCTGAGTATGTTGAATTTGAGTATCTCAAGCAGCTGGAGCAATAAGTCATCAAGAAACAAAAGGCTGCTAAGAAGTTGCAAAGTCAAGAGCCATCCAAAAGAGTCATCATCCAAAAGAGACAAAAGAAGTCTGCTGACAGACAAAGGATGATGAGCTTCTTAAAGTTGTATGGATTCTTCGGAAGAAGGCTTGGTCTAATGTCTTTATCCATTATGGATGAGCACATCAGGGTGTTCACGCTAAAGATTAAGAAGGGAGAGCTTGTTGACTTGCATTCTCTACCAAGTCCATCTCAACCTGAAGTTGAGGTAAAGGTTGAACCCACTAAGACAACACAACCTTGACCTAGAGTTGAATCGTAGCCAACTTCATCTTCTGATCCACAGTAGGGTCCTCTTCACTCTCTTTCTGAACTTGTGAGAGAAGAGAACCCAACTAAGAGAGACACTGTAGAACAATCTGGTGCTGAAGACCAATCCTCTTAGTTAAAGACTTCAAAGAGGAGGAAAAGGATGGCCATGAAGAGTGTTTTCCACAAAGAAGACCAAGGCATCCACTTTATCATCTTAGGATGAGTCAGAGCATCTTGAGGTAGTGCAAGAAGAGGATGCTCAACAAACTCTAACTCAAGTAGAGCCTTTTGCAACTAGAAGACCCATCTTGTCCTGGACTTTTGCTGCTAATCCAGACAGGTGGTATGTCATCAGAGATCAAGGAGGTCAAGATGTATATTTCTGGCAAGACATGCTTGATCTTCCTTTACATGATCTCCATGACATGAGAAGATATTATGAGAGTCTGAGGGATCCTGGCCAGATGATGAAGAAAGGTATGGTCTAAATCCTAATAAGGACTATTTACATCTGAATAACTTCTCTGTTTTGGTAGCATCACCCTATGGGGAGTTAGAAGGCTGATGCAACCAAAGAAGCCAAAACAACCAAGGAGCTTCCTGCATGCATGCACTGATGTACAAGGTAGAAGTTACTTCGGAAGTTTAACACTCATCACAGAAATTATTCTAAGTGTAAAATCTTCCGAAGCCAAAGACCAAATATTCCGAATCCAAAGATGAAGTCTTCCGAAGCTTTAAAGACAAAGTCTTCCGAAGCCAATGAAGTGAAGACTAATTTCATCTGAAGACAGAGAAGGATACTTTTCCATAAATGACTTACTTTTTGCTACAACTCTGAAGACTCACCAACTTATACAAGTTGTTGAAAAGGTCCATGCTTTAGTAAACTGTAGATTATGGTCTTGAGTCTGTAACTTCCTGCTTTGTACCTTTTATTCTTTTTATAATATATTAGGATATGAGCTATGGCATGTCATAGTCACTAGTCAAAAAGCAATCTACCTTTTGACTTTACATTGATCTTGTTTTCTAGATTAATGTTTCCAGCTGACCTTCAAAGTATGGCTGGCTGTAGGATGTAGTATAAAGTATCTCAGGTCCTTGTATTTCTTTTTATGCTTTGTCACACTTGTAAAAGAACTTGAGAGCAATAAACAACATTCTTGAAAACCATATTAATCTATTCTTGTTCTTAGTTCTTTCTTATTTACTTGTGTTCTTAGCATCATTTACATCAACCCAGTTCCCCATTTGATCTGTTAAGTGTTCTAACACTTTTCTTATTGTGAGACTGATTGTATTGACCATCCCTTAACCGGTCCAGCAGACATGTTGAACCAAGAGTTTAATATGTTTAATCATATACTTAGAGAAACCTTGGAGGCTCAAATGTCAAGGTTCGTGAAGCTGATAACCAAGATGAAAAGTGCAGGAATCACACCGGAAAATATCTCAGTGAATAAGAAGATGTTAAACTCACTACATTATAGCTGGAAAAATAATTGCACTACCATTAAGAGAACCAAGTATTTGTTCACTTTATCCTTTAGTGATCTGTTCTCGACCATCAAATCTTATGATATAGATGAAAAGCAGAGAACTGCTAACTATATTAACATGATGGGAGCTGAAGCATCAACATTATATGCTAAGATGGCTAGTAATTCAAATTATTATGTCAGCTACTTCCAGTTGTGTCAACAACAACAATTAGCAACTCCTGCTCATCCAAATGTCAAAGATCCATCCTTGCCTCAATTCTAAACTTCTCATCAGAATCCTTACAGTCAAGCTCAACCACAACCCTCGATCTACCCACAAAGTCAATCTACTCAATCTTCACAACAAGCATTTGTTGTAAAATCTCAACCTAACAGGCAAACCATTCAGATAGCTGAAGAGCATTTGGCTCTATTCATCTCATTTATGAATAGCTATGAAGTTTTTTCTGCCGGAAGACTCAGTGCGCCAAACATCTTGGTTGATGATTTGCAGCAAGTTAATCCTGATGATGCAGAAGAGAATGACATTAAGTATCAAATGGCTATGGTGGTGTATCGTGCTAAGAACTTTGCGAGAAGAACTGGGAGAAAAGTGTTTTTCCAGAACAACTCAAGCAAGATTGGGTTTGACAAATCAAGCTTGAAATGTTATAATTATGACAAACCTGGTCACTTTGCAAGAGAATGTACTGAAAGAAGGTCTAATCAAGCAGATAATGGAAAGAAGATGGTGACTGTAGAAGTAGAAACGAAAGGAGACAAAGCTAGTTCATCTAATAACAAAGCACTAGTTTCTCAAACTGACAGAGGGTACGATTGGTCAGATCAAATGGAGATTCTAGATATCAAGCTTTCCACTGCTTTAATACAAACTATTGAAGAACATGTTGATGACAATCCATAAGTTGAGTTTGTATCTGATGATCTGATAAGTGGTGTGTTTGACAAAGAGAAGAAGGTTGAAGTTGAGGAAGTTAAGGAGAAAAAGGTCGAAGATGTGAAAGCTGAAGAGATATAGGATGAGAAGGAGCTTAATGAAACAGCTATTGAGACTACTCTAGCTTAATCAAACAAGAATGAAGAAAAGAAAGTAAAGGCTGTTGAGTTCACTCCGGTCAATTTTGAGGAAGATGAAAATGCTGTTCAATTTACTCCGGCATCTGCTTGTGATGAAAGTGAAAATGCTGTTAAGATCACTCCGGCAACAAAAGAAAAAGAAAAAGTTGTTTTGAAAGCCTTCATGATAAATATTTTACCTAAAGTGAAGATAAAGGAAGAAGTGACTGAAGTGGTATTTTCTAATCTTTGTTCAAATACATGTTTAGATAAGGTACAAAGATATAGAGTTCACAACGAACGCTTGATTTTAGAATGTGAAAAACCTCAATATCAAGCTCGTAAATATAAAACCGATGAAATTTTTTTTAAAGAAAAGATAGATGGGTTAAACAAATCAAATGGCTTAATAAGATAAATAAATTTGAAAAGTTGAAAACTTTTAAAGTTCAAAGAAAATTGAACTTATCGCATGCGAAAACTTCAAGATGCTAAAAGTTTAATATGCGAAAAGTTCAAGATGCGAAAGGTCTTGTGTACGAGAATTAAAATACCTTATCAATCACTTTTGTCATGAAGATTTTCTTAACACTCCTCCTGCACAAACACAAGGTGCTAGTGCTTCTACTAGTTCACCTACATCTGTTTCACTGGAGTAGAGAATCTGTATGTTAGAGATGGAGATGTTAGAGAAGACACAAACCATTGATGATAAGCAGAGACAATTGTTTGAAAAGGATGAAAGGATAAAGAATCTTGAACATCAACAAAATTTCATATTTAGTTATGTTCAGATTCTAAAGCAGAACTTAAGTGATCTCACTTCTCGTGTGCCTTTTTTGTCTACACAACAAAGTACCATGAAAGTTGGAGAATCAAGTGGATAGCAATCTGTTGATCCTGAAATTGTTCAAGATCCTGCTGACACTACAGAGCATGATGTTGATCCTGTTGTTACAGAAAGGACAACAGAGACTGCTACTGTTGATCAAGAGCCACCTATCACTGATCATACTATGGCTACTAAGGATCAACCTGTGGTTTATACTGGAGAGGCATTTGTAGAGCCTAAACATGATGTTCCTATTCTAAACCTAGTACATGATGATGATTATTTGGATATGGTTGATTATGGATTTAGTGATGAAGAAGAGGTTAATGATGATGAAGATGATGATGATGATGAAGATGATGATGGCGATGAGGGTGATGATGGTAAGAAAGATGATGATGATAATCAAGGATGAGATTTGGGTTCTACAGCTGGTGCATCTGGTTCATCAGGTACTGACAATGTCTCCGGACCAAGTCCTGATGATACCACGGAGTATGCACCGTTAGATCCAGCTATAGAAGAAGCTTATGACAGAGAGTTCTATACATTCTAGCAAAAGATCATTGCTGAGGAGACAGAAGAAGATTTTGGAGCATTTGATGATTTGGATGAAGGAATAGATTACACAGACATATTTGGGAATAGTCTTAAGGATTTATTCTCAGATATCTTGGTTGAAGAAGGGCAGATCGTTGGAGAGACGAGCACTCAGGAAACGACTGACGAGACTTCTAATGTAAAGGACAAAGTGCTGTGCGTCAGGTCGGTAACTTTACAGTTGCTGCTTCTCCTCCACCAGCTTACATTCACACGCTAAGACATTCCAAACCTTTCATAAGGTAAGGAAACTCAAAACCAATTCTTAGCTGGGCATACAATGCATAGAAGAAGATGTACGTGATTAAGAGAAAGGGTGGAGCTATCGAGTACTATCAGGACGAACATGATTTCCATACTCTCAGAGCATCAGATTTATATGCGATGCGTCGTGTTCTGTTCATTAACTCCTCCTCCACCAGCTTACATTCACATGCTAAGACATTCCAAACCTTTCATAAGGTAAGGAAACTCAGAACCAATTCTTAGCTGGGCATACGATGCATAGAAGAAGATGTACGTGATTAAGAGAAAGGGTGGAGCTATCGAGTACTATCAGGACGAACATGATTTCCATACTCTCAGAGCATCGGATTTATATGCGATGCGTCGTGTTCCGTTCATTAATCCTAGCAACTACAGTAAGGCAAAATGGATTAGCAATATGATTTGGAAGCAAAGCAAGACCAACTTCAAAGACTTTAAGACTTTCAAATCCAAAGTTATTGAAGATGAGACACGAATAGATCCGAATACGAACAAACCAACGAAGATACGAGTGTTCAAGCATCCGAGATATGCAAGGAAGATCCCTATACACACTTCTGTGCCAGTTAACAGCTTGTCTAAGCTAATGTGGTCGAGTTGTTAGAAGGAGATAGGGCATGTGTTAATTCATTGTGTGGATAACGATTACCGTGTCATCGACCCTGTGGATTTGCTCAAGTTTGGAAAATAAGATTTAATAAGGTTGCAGGCTTGTCCAATTGCAGCTGATGAATCTGTATCATAGCAGCACAGTTTGGTTGGATGATAACGAAGGTCCTGGACAACAAGATGTATGCATATAGAGGCAGTTACAAGGTGGATGATGTGGACTTCCACACATTGATTTACCGAGCCTAGGAGGAGATTGTAGAGGTTAAACCTAGAGGCTCGGGAAATTAAATCAAGATAAAGAAGATCAAGTAACGCGAAAAGTTAGAGTTGCCCGCGATAACTTGCTTCTCGCACGAAAACTTGGAAGTCGCGCGAGAACCTGTTAATCGCGCTAGAACTTTAGAGTTTAGTATAAATAGATATTTTGTAATGTATCTTGTAAGCTTTTGTCATTTTTCCTGATTTCGCATTTATTGTAATTGTTTCAAATCAGAGAGCAATACGCTATATTTTATTTACATTTGTGTTCAAGTTCATTCAATCATGTTTTCTACTTATTCAATCTTATATCCGTGAGCGATTTCGCATTTTCCTCACGAGATCGATCTTTTTATGTTGTTGATCCTTACAATATATATATATATATATATATATATATATATATATATATATATATATATATATATATATATATATATTTATATATATATATAAATAAACTCTCTCTCTCTCTCTCTCTCTCTCTATATATATATATATATATATATATATATATATATATATATATATATTAATGTCCCTTAATAGCATAGGGTCCAAATCCTATGCTTATTTCTAGGCTAGCCCTAACCGAAAGGCACGTACTTGTCTCTCATTTCTATTTTCACGCACTTTTAGGGGATTCTTTCAAGCCGGTAAATCAGATCTTTAAAGAACGTCATGTAAATGGCATATCAAAATGAAACACACTAGTACATTACTACAGTTGGCTAAATATAGTCCGTGAAGCAAAGAATTGTACCATATATTCAAATTTTGGCTAATTTATTCATATGATATAATTGATTTCTTACCAACGTCAATCATGATTAACTCAATCAATAACTACTTTGCTAAACACCTAAGTGAATTAAAGATTGTAGCAGATAATGGATAGTCGACTTTGTTAGTTCTAAGTTGCTTCAGCTGCAACTTTCTTCATCAATAGTAAATTGCTACAACTCTTAAATCTTTAGTAACAACTTGCCCTATAATAGCAAGTTACATGTCTAACAACATACCTCTTTTAGTAGTATGTAACTTGTCGTTAGTAACAAGTTACATTGTGAAATACAAGACTCGTTTAGTAGTAATAAGTTTCCACCAGTAACCATAAGTTTTATCAGCACTAATCTTTCTTGTTGATAGAAGAATATGACATTTGTGACTATTATGATTAAATGGGTTATTAGACGCTAAACTTTTAATCCTGTATGAAGTATTTGAAACCAAAAATCAAAGGAGAAGCAAGGAGAACACTGGCGAGGCTAGCGTTTCAGGTTGTTAAATGCGCAGGAAGTGGGAGGTACTAATTATTGTTGTATCTAAAAACCAAGAAATAAAAATGAGATTATTTTTATTTATTTATCTTGGAACGGCAGGTTAATTAAAAGAGGTTGAAGTGCACAAATTATAATTTGATGTGTAGTTTTTGGTTTAAATATTGTTGTATATGAACATTATTAAATATTTCTTATAATTTAATTAATTATTTATTATCTCCCATAAGATCATAAGTTAGGTTTGTGGTGTACTAGGACAATATGGGCTTAACATGCAAAATAATAAAATGAAAGAAACATAACAATTTTATATGAATAGTTAGATTTTTTAAACTTGGTCTTTTTTATTTATCATTTAGAAGAGCCTTGAGATCATTTAACATCATCCATAGTGGATCACCGATTAAATTGTTCAAATTTACTGATAATTTCATTACTATCTTCTATGTTTGTCGCTATATTCAAGCTTATTACGAGCTAAACTCTTATTATCATCATAATTTAGTTAAACTTATGTATTCTTTGATGAACTAATTGTGTGTGATTTATATAATATTAATGTTAGGTAATTTTGGATAAACTTTTGTTGAATAACGTGTATATTTGAACGGAGCATTATAAATTTTTTATATGTAATTGTGAATGTCATATAATATTGAAAAACATATGAACTAATTTTTATTCGTGAAATCAGTTTTCATAACAAACTCATGGCTAATGAACTAGAAATGATTATTAGAAATCATATACCTTAACTTTTGGATTATTTGTGGGTTCCTTTTTACTTTGTCTGATAAATCTATAGTAATTATTATGGTTTTCTAAAACTAATAGTATGTTAAACGAGAACTTGATCGACTCTTTTTCTAACATTAAATTATGACTTTAGAAATCATATGTTGGGTGCATAAACATTAGCTACATCACTAAGTGTTCGGTGGCTGTTTTGTAAGCTAATTGTTGCAACTTTCTTTGTGATATCTACGGACTAGGTTTACGATAGGTCCACGCTGGCTCACGTTTATAAACATTAACATAATTACATTAATCAATATATTTAACCACACAATGCGATTCGTTACAGTTACTATAGTGAAACCTAAATTAGCATAATAGCCTCACTGCAATGAAATATCTCCAAATCTCTATCTCTATTTACCTTATATCTATTTAAATTATCGTTTTAAAAATTAAAAAGTTTGGTCACCTTAAAACAAACTAATCATTTTCTAAATCAAAATCATATATATGATAGTTAATTATTAAGATTGTTGTGTAAGGTCTCTGCATGTGTCCACGGATTGATACTCGGTTCTTAGCATTACTATATTACACCGACGCTAGGTACACTTGTATTTTGTGTGTGTAGTTTAGTATTAGTGAAAATTATTTAAAACTGAATCTCTTTGAAACCTTTATAAAAATAGACATACTCATCACATGCATCAAAATCCTTTGGTGAATAGATTAGCCGGTTGATTTTTGGTGTAAATGTTTTCATCCTTTAAAACACTGATAACACCTTTTCTCTAACTAAATGAAAATCAATTTCAAAGTGCTTGGTCTAGTCATGAAAGACTAGATTAGCAGAAATTAAAACATCGGTTTTATTATCACAAAACAAAGACACATGATGTCTCATCCTGTAGACTAGGACTGGCTGTGGCTGACTGATATCAACATAATGCAGCAGAAACAATAGATAATACTTATATAAAATCAAAGTGTAAAATAAATTCTATTTAATAATAATAAATAGATAGGGCGGTGGCTAAATCTCCAAAGGTTCAACTAGGTTGGCTCCTATCCATTATCAGATGTTCAAATTATTATTCTCATGAAATACACACCCAAAGTACATCAACATAATGTTGGTAATCTCATAAGTTTAAGACACATGATATATCATAACTTAAAATAAGTTAGCAATAATATTGTTGCACTAAAGAATGTATCACAATCAACACTGGACCTAGGTGACCCTTCCGAGTGCTAGAACATCCCCTAACCTATACTCCTTATTGTTAAAGGCTTAAGCGTGCCCTGCTAAGCACGATTAATCTGAACTAATTTATGGCACAGTTATTATTGAATCTTAATAGGGGGTTTCCCTGTCCTAAGGGCCCATTGTGTATGGGAAATTCCCCAAATAGTACAATACACAAATCACACGACTCCTAATGGAGTTAATGATAGTGCTAATGTTCAGGAACAAGAGCAGTAACTATTGCACTATAAAGTGATTTTCAAGAGTATGTATTCCACCCCAAAATGAGTTAAGTAAAAAAAGGGTTATGAGACTCACACTAACTTGTTTTTATGGTAAGTGTCTGTGATCTAGAGTGCTACCAACCGAAAAGGTTCCTATGTTCATTTCATATGTATCAGTTTCACATTAATCGGTTATCTAAACCCAATCCTTAAGTTTTAGATTTATCTTACATGAGTTGGTGATTTTTATTACGTATGTGTAATTTGGTTTAAGTCCTCGAGTTTTGATGTCTTGACTAGGGTTTTGGTTGGACTCAACAATTCCATTGAAGGATAATGCTTGCCATAATCAAACATAATGTGTTCTAACATTCAAACAATCATTAACTAACATATTAGCATAATTGACATTCATAACATACACTAATTATTGTTTAAATTTCTTTTTTAGGTTTGTAAATAAAAGAAATTTTGACAAGTGTCGAAAGCGGATGACCAAGTCTATGCAGTGGATAAAGAACAACTTCCAAGTGTCTACAGCGGATGAACAACTCACACAACGGATGACTAAAGTCCACAGCTGATGAACAGTCCACAGCGGACAACTAACTAGACAAACATACAACAAGTGTTCACAGTGGACAACATCCAAGACACAGTGGACAGCTTATTCAACATCCACAGTGGACGACTTAACCTCCATAGCGGACAGTCTATCATCCACAGCGCACAGCTTATAGACATAGAATTATTTATGTAATTTTCGTTTACATAAGGGTATTTTAGTAATTGTAGATAGCTTTTTGTATAGGCTATAAATAGCATAATACCCTAATCCTTTGTAAGCTTGAACAATCAATACAATCAAGCAGTTTATTATCATTCAAGCATTCAATCACTAACAATCACACACACACATACACACACTAATATCATAGCATTAATCATGGGTTTCCACACCATGATTAGTGTTTTTTGAATTCAAATATAACAATCTGTTGTTATATTTTGTTTGAGAGATTTGAAAAGATTCTTGGGGGAATCCACCTGTTTATGTTCTTATTATTGTTTAAGTTCATAATCAGTCCATTGTTGTTGATTTCACTAGGTGGTATCAGAGCCTTGACTCAAATCATACACTGATTTTCGATCTTCTCATTCAACAAACACTACATATGCACAATATTGCACAATATTTATTGTGAGTGATATTTTAACATCCATATATTAATCATGTTAAAATTTAAAAATTTTAACATACATTTTAAACAAACATTTTAACTCAAACAAGTATCAACAAACAAATGTTCCTTCAAAAGAAAATAAAATATACTTCAGAAGAGAATCAAACATACTTCGGAAGGAAAATCAATCAAACATACTTCGGAAGAAAATTTTGCTTTGGAAAATAAACAAACAACTTTTCCTTTTGAAGATAAACAAACAACTTTTCCTTTGGAAGAAAAATTATCAATATTTGCTTCGAAAGAAAAACTAACAAAATTTGCTTCAAAAGAAAAACAAACAACATTTGCTTTGAAAGAAAATTAATCAAGATTTTTAAAAAATTTTGAAATTTTTTTTTCAACTGTTGACACAGCGGACATACAAACATACATCTGCTGTAGCTACAGTAACTCATTAACATTCAAAATAAACCAAGTGTTTATAGCAGATGATGTTTCCAAAACATCCTCTGTGAATACAGTAACATTCTACAGCGTATGACTAACACTAGTCATCCGTTGTTGAAACAGTACAAGTGTATACAGCGTATGCACACAGGTAATCATACGCTGTAAACATTCAAACTTTACACTTAAGTGTCCACAACGCATGAACAAATGTTCATCTGCTGTGAACAATCAAACAAATAATTTCAAGTGTCCATAGCGCATGAACAAATGTTCATCCACTGTGAACAATCAAACAAATCATTCCAAGTGTCCACAGCGCATGAACAAATGTTCACCCGCTATGAACAATCAAACAAATCATTTCAAGTGTCCACAGCGCAAGAAAAAATGTTCATCCGCTGTAAACAATTAAACAAATCATTTCAAGTGTTCATAGCGCATGAATAAATGTTCTGTTGGACTCAACAAGTGCATTAATGGATTAATGCTTTAAAGAATGATGCTTGCCATAATCAAACATAATCAAACATAATATGTTCTAACATTCAAACAATCATTAACTAACATATTAGCATCATTAACAATCATAACATTCACTAATATTTGTTTAAATTTCTTTTTCAGAATTGTAGATAAATGAAATTTTGACAAGTACCCGCAGCGGATGAAGTACTGCAATGCGAATGAACAAAGCTGCAATGCGGATGAAGACATTCCACAGCGGATGAAGGTCAACATGCGCGCGGATGAAGATTTAAGTCTAAGTGTGTGCAGCGGATGAAGACATCCTACAGCGGATGAACAACAGACGGCGGATACATGTCCACAACGGATGTTCATCCACAGCGGATGAACATTCCACAGCGGATGTTCATCCACAGCGGATGAACATTCCATAGCTGACAACAATCAACACTGCACAGCGGATGACCAAAACATCCATAGCGGATGACCAATCATCACAGCGGATAGCTTGTAGACATGATTATTTAGGTAATGTTCGTTTACATAAGGGTAGTTCAGTAATTGTATATAGCTATGTGTATAGGCTATAAATAGCATTCTACCCTAATCCTTTGTAAGCTTTTGAACAATCAATACAATCAAGCATTTTATCATTCAATCACTAGCAATCACACACAAACAAACACACACTGATATCATAGCATCAATCATGGGTTTCCGTACCATGGTTCATGTTTGTTGATTATTGAGAGATTTGAAAAGATCCTTAGGGAAATATGTTCATGTTCAACTTGTGTTTAATAAGTTGATTTCATCAGGTGGTATCAGAGCTTTGGCTCAAATCATACATTGATTTTCGATCCTCTCAATCAACATGATGATATCAGTGGTTCATTAGCTTCAACCATACATTTTCGAGCTAAAAATCATCACAACAACCTTCTTCTACATCAAACATTCATCTAATACTCAAAACATGATTTCTTAATCTGTTTTTGTGTATTGTCAAGAAGATTCTATGGATTTAAAGCTCAAAACATCATTCATACATGATTTTCAAACGTGTTCATCACAAAACTCTCTAAAACCTTGTTGGTTTTTTAGGGTTTCAGATAAATAATATACGGTTATTGTTCTATCCAGTTTTTGTCAAACAAAAACTAAGTTGAATACTTTGAATCTGTTCATTGTATTTAAACATCACATTTGAGTTGTTTTTCACTCAAAACAGGCGATTAATCTTCATCAAACAACAAATCGATTGTTGTTTTTGTTGAAATTATCTCTGCCGCCAACAAACCCTAGGATAAACCCTAGTTTTTGTTCATTCATTACCTTCACAATCTTCGGTGATTGTGATTGTTCATCATACAAAACAAAGAAGAACCAAAGTCTTCTTCTGAATTTTTCTTGACAGAATATTCCTTTCTTATCACTGAGATTTGAAAGTGACTTATCATTGGATTTTAATTAATTAATTAATTTCCTTTATTTGATAAATCTAATTAAAAAGGGTTTATCAACAACAAACAAATCCTAGAGACCTTAGCATTAAACAAGTTTTTCATCAAGCTAAAATTATCAAACAAATTTAAGTTAAAACATTAAGTTAAAATTAAACAATCATGGCTGATGAAATTTCAGGAACAAACAGTGGTTTAAAACCACCCAGACTAAAGAACAAGTCAGACTTCAAACAATGGAAGATCATGTTCAAGAACAGGATAATTTTTCAAGACCCTGATTTATGGACTCCTATAACCGAGGGTCCTTTCATTCCTCTGACTCTTGGACCTGATTACAACATACAGAAGTTAGTTAGCTTGAAAAGCGTAGCTGGTGATGACCTAAAAAGGGTCAAAACAGACATGAAGGCATATAGCATATTGACAATGACTTTGCCATTTGAAATTTTAACACGAGTTGAAAATTTCAAAACAGCCCATGAATTGTGGAAGGTACTTACACAATGTGTGAAGGGAGTGAAGAAATTCATGAAATCGAAAAGGAAAAGTTGAGGACACAATATGAAACCTTCCATCACATCCAGGGAGAATCTATCCCATAACAGCTACATAGATATGTCCAGTTAGTAAATGAAATGATTGTATATGGGCTGAAATATGAAGCTGTTGAAATCAACAAGAAGATGTTGCACACATTGCCTAAAAGCTGGACTCAGTCAGTGTCATTGATGAAAGCAACATTGGATTTGGAAGCCTTATCCCTTGACTCACTAGTAGCCAAGGTTGAAGCTCTGGAAATGGATGAAAAATCCAAAAATAACACTCACATCAGACATGTAAAGGCTTACAAATTCAAAGAACCACAACAACTAGATAGTGCATTTCTGATAAGCACTGGAGAAGAAGAAGATGAAGAATTTTTGGACTCCAGTGATACATCATTCTTCTCAGCACCTGAATCATCCAGCAACAAACATAAGTCTAAAAAGACTGGTGTGCATGCTTCACATGAAGCAACACCTCAAAGCAAACATCATACAACAACTCTCCAACATCACAACATAGAAGAGGTCAAAGATCTTATCATCCATCAGAGTCATACTCACCGAGAACGGAGCATGAGTACTACAAAAGAAGTCATAGTTACTCTTCTCCTCGATCACATCGGCATGGGTATGATTTTAAACAATATGATATTCATGATTATTGGGCACCAAGACATTATCCTAGGTCATACACACAACATAAGTATGACAGATATAGGAATAATACTTGGCATAATGGATATCATAGAAGATCACATCCATCAAGTTATTATAATCATGATTATAATTCTTATGATGAATATGATCACATGCCCAGAAGAAACAAACATGATCAAGGACAAAGATCCTTTGCTACACCTCCACAAAATTTTCAACAGGAAACTAGATTTTCTAAACCAACAAAAATATTTTCAAAAGCCAAACAAATTCCTTTTGTTAAACAAACTAAAGTTGAGTCAGTTGGTTTAAAAACAAAACAATGTTGGAGAAAGAAAACAATTTCAGGAGGTGAATCTGATATATCATCAAACAAAGCAAAATCATACACATACCAGCAAGTCACATATAAAGATGCTAATGGACAACTCAGGACAGTAATGGCCTGGTTTGAAATATCTAACTGATTTGCTAGTGTGATAGGGACAGTTATGGAGGCCTGCCAACCCAAGAAGTTTTAGCAGTGGCTGATCCCTTCCTATGACAGGAACGTTATTCCTGCTCATGATATTATGATGCAACTGAGCCAAATGGAGCAGAAATTAAATATGATTCAATGTAGGTCATCAATCACTCATAAAAACTATGATGGCAATGCACGAAACAATTGTTGTTTCATTCCATCTGCTTAGTCTGATTACATTGCTACATGGACTAATTATTGATGATCTCTATTGAATTGATAACACATATGCCATTTCTTTATTTTCTCAAAAACAAAAATCCTAAAAATTAGAAAATCAAGAAAACTCCAAAAATATTTCTATTGAATCTTCCTGCATTTACATGAGAAATGATAGTACACTCATCTACTATCTTCTGCATCTATTTTTCAAAATCAATAAAGACTGACAAGGCTCTATTTGATATGTCAGTAGGCTCAGCTTGGATTCAAGATAAGCATATTTGTGATGAACTAAATCAATATGCATTGTGGACCAAAACCATCTTTGGGTATTGGTAAGCGATGACTTTTCCAAGTGTTTGCTAGTGTGGTTACCTAAACACACCATGCGAAAATGGTTTATAAATTTCTCATTGATAAAAGCATCTGTTTCTCCTTTGTGGTATGTAAATACAGACCTGAAGTAAACATAAGGACAACTTCTGTTGTGTTGAGCACAGACCTAGTTGACCTTGCACTAAAAGTGTTGATGCATGCTAAAAAGGCAAAGAAAATAATCCCAATGTGGATCAAAGCTAAAAGAATCCCAATGAGGATCAACTTCCAAGGTGAAATGTAAAAGAATCCCAAAGTGGATCATATCATGAGAATTTATACTCTAAGTAGCCTGGTTCAAGTTGTGATAAAGTGCCACCTTGCATTTCATGAGGAGGGTAATTCTTCCATACTTCTGAGTGTGGGGTACTTAATTAGCATATCTAATCAAACCTAAACATAATAAATATCACAAAGTGTTGAAAATAGATCCTTGCATGAGTTTAAGTGGACAAACATACTCACAATCAAAGCAAAAGGCATCCACACATCTCCAACTCAAACAAACAGCCACAAACTCAGACCCACAACACATATAGACTTGAAAAGCCAATGGATGCTCTCACTATTATCTTGCAAAGTGAAGAGAAAAAGGTAGCTTATGCAGCCTTTTTAACAAGCTTTGAAGCCTTTTTGGGTGCAAGTCTAACACCATCACAGATCATTCAACAAGATTTGGATGAACTTCCACCAGATATGGTAGAAGAAATGGATCTTCAATGGTCTATAGCTATGATTGCCTATAGATCTAAACGATTTTTGCAAAGAAATCGAGGGTTGAGTATGGACAAGAAAACCAAAATTGGTTTTGACAAAACAAAAGTGAGATGCTACAATTATCAACTATATTGACATTTTTCAAGAGAATGTCAACAGCCAAGAGTTGACAGAAACACACATCAAGCACAAACATCCAGTGGTTATCATTCTAATAGACAGGTGCCACCTCCAATCAGCATTCCAGCTACACCAACCCCACCATAAATCACACAGTACAGTCTAAATCAACATTCAAAATCTTCTGCAATGATAATCAAACAAGACGGTGAATGTGACTGGAGCCTGTATGAGACTGAAATTCCATCTCTAGATCATGCCTATCTGGCAGATATTGAAGACAAAAAATCAGACACCTAAAAAGAGGTAAAGGAACACCTCTGCACACAGGCATGTATTGATGAAGTCAACAGATATAGAGAGCATGCAAACAAACTTTCAAAGAAAGTTATAGAAACAAACATTTAAATGAAAGTTTAAAATCAGAACATAAACAATATGCAACTAGAATACTTTCATTATAAAATGATTTAGACAAATTGATGTCTGAGCAACTAACACTAGCAGCTCAAGTTGAGCAACTCTCTGCATCGTTGACTGAATCAAAAACATTGCATGCTGAAACTGAAGTGAAACTTCAGAAGTTTCAGGTAAGCAACAAGAAGTTCAAAGAACTTCTTGCCCAACAAAGGGTATTCAAAGACCCATCAGGTTTAGGATATAACAAGGTTAGCCCACCTTACAATGATAATTATATTCCTTTACCTGACTCAATGACCAACAAACAGGATGAATCTCTAGACACTCATGAAAAGACTGATGATTCCAAACAATCATCATCATCATCATCAAAATAACCATTAACATCAAAATCACCTTTCATAAAATTTGTTAAAAGTTCAGTATCCCCAAAAATCAAATCAACTGACTTTTATCAAGGAGCGAATAATGAATTTGATAAACAAACAACAGATGATGATGAGCTTGATTTATTGGATGATGAGCCAATTCAACCAATTACTGAAACTCAAAATGTTTCAAGTGTGATTGATGCACCAACCAAACAAACAAAGCAGACTCAAGGGTTTGATATCTTCTTTGGTGGAAGAAAACCTGAATCTTCCACTGCCTCTCTAACAAACAAAGGGAAAGGCAAAGCTCCCATTCAGCAAAAACAAGCAACTGTAACTTTTGACTTACCTTTAAAATCAAATTTAAAATCAAAAGTTATAAACAAACAAGGCAATGCAAATCTACCATACTGTGAATGGTGTGATCAATACATTCACACCACTGAAAAATGCAAGTATGGTAAATAATGCAAGTACTATCATATGAATAATCACAGTACTGAAACATGCCATTTTCATAACTATTGTTTAATTTGTGGAAGAAACAATCATAGCACTGCAAACTGTTTTTTCAATAAGAAAAACAAAATACAAAACAAACAGCCTCAAGATGAGAAATCAACTGAGAAACAGACAGTTGTTCCTAACAAGAACAAAGGAGGAGTTCCAAGACAAATTCCTCACCAAAACGTTGTTTTAAACAGTGACAAAACATTTTATGACAACTTTAAACAACCAACAAGGAGACATAAGTCTCAAAACAGACAGTCACCAGGCATTAACTCTCAAAGGAGAAGGGCTCAAAGTACTTCTCCTGATAGAGCTAAAAACAATCAAAGGAAATCTAGTGTGCCTGGATTTTCAAAATCATCAGACAATGCCACTTCAGAAGAAATATATGTTATGGGAAAAGACAGAAAACCCAAGACCATCTTGGCTTGGGTTGTACCAACTAATTATTTTCTTTTCTTTTGTAGGGACATCAAAGAAGGCCTGACAACATTTGGTATGTTGACAGTGGATGCTCCCGACATATGACTGGAAATTGTTCTCTCCTTCGGGATTTTAAGAGCAAACATGGAGGTAATGTAGCCTTTGGAGGAGACAAGATAGGTGGGAAGATAACTGGCGAAGGAACAGTAACTAATGGGTTGATTAGCTTTGAGAATGTGAACTAATGCTCCAATCTTCAGTTCAATCTTCTAAGCGTATCACAAATATGCGACAAAGGATATGCCACCTTATTTGACTCCAACAAGTGCTACATCCTCAAGAAGGGGTTTTAAATTCCTAAAGACTGTATCCTTTTGAAAACTCCCCATCATAAAAATACATACATTGTTGATATGAATACTGTTTCAGCATCAACCCCTGAAACTTGTTTATTATCAAAAGCATCAGAAGATGTTCCCTAATTATGGCACAGACAATTAGGACACTCTAACTTTAACAGAATGAACCAACTTGTAAAAGGTGATCTAGTAATAGGTTTACCATAAAAATAATTCTTCTGTACAGACCACTACATAGCATGTCTGAAAGGCAAACAACATAGAGTGTTCCATAAGTCAAAATTGGTAAACTCTAATAACACACCACTCAAATTGCTTCACATGGATCTATTTGGCCCAACAAACATCCTAAGCATAGGAAAGAAGCAATACTGTCTTGTTATAGTAGATGACTATACCAGATTCACATGGGTTTTCTTTTTACTACACAAGTCAGAAACAGCAGACATAATAAAATCTTTTATCACTAAGATTGAGAATCAATTAGATCTTAAAGTTAAATCTTTAAGAAGTGATAATGGTACTGAATTTAAGAATGACTACATTTCTTCTTTTTTTGCAGAAAAAGGAATTAGTCATCATTTCAGCATAGCAAGAACTCCTCAGCAAAATGGAGTAGCTGAACGGAGAAACAGAACATTGATCGAAGACGCCAGATCTATGCTAGCTGACTCTCTATTGCCCATATCCTTTTGGGCTGAAGCAATCAACATAGTTTGATACATACAAAACAGAACATTAATCATCAAAGAACATTCCAAAACGCCTTATGAATTAATGTTGAAAAGAAAACCATTCATAGGATTTCTTAAGGCATTTGGATGTTCTGTATCAATATTAAACACCAGAGAACAATTATCCAAATTTGCTCCAAAAGCAGATGAAGGATTCTTTGTTGGATACTCTGGAAGTTCAAAAGCTTATAGAGTATACAATCTAAGGCTAAATATAGTAGAAGAAACAATATATGTTGTTTTTAATGAACATTCTTTCACTAAGAAAGTCATTGGATAAAGCTGGCTTTTTGATATTGATGCATTAACTAAATCATTTGACATATCTTATTTTGATGTTTCAGATACCAAGGATAACCATGAGTATCCAATGGTTCCACCAACAACCATTGATGTTCTGTTGACTGCTGATCCTCCAAGGAGAACTAACAACACTCCTTCAAGTACATCAGTTTCAACTCCTCCAGAACAAACAAACACATAAAAAGGAACATCATCAAACATGCCATCATCTTCATCTCCTATGACCACCCAACCACAACCATACAACCAAACAAAACCAACCAACCAATGCTGAAGAAGATGATGATTACCACTCATTACCAGACACAGATCATGAAGATGAAATCTTAGATTTATTTCATGATTCACCTCAAACATTCAATGAGATCCCTCAGCCAGATAAACAAACAATTCCTGATACTCTTGCTCAACCATCATCCCCTTCTCAAACAATCACCAATCTTGATCCAAAAACTCCTATTGATCAGATTACAACAACAAGAGTTCACAAAGACCACCCCATAGAAAATATCATAGGTGACCTCAATACCAGATTAACTCTAAGTCAATCTGACACAACAAACATTTGCCTACATTCTTGCTTCTTATCTCTAACTGTACCCAAGAACATCACAAAAGCACTTAAAGACAACAGTTGAATAGAAGCCATACAAGAGGAACTACAACAATTTAAGAAGCAAAAAGTATGACAGTTGGTTGATCTACATGAAGGTCAATACGTAATTAGCACAAGGTGGCTCTTTAGAAACAAAGCATATGACAGAGGGATTGTCATAAGAAACAAAGCAAGGCTAATAGCCCAGGGTTATACTCAAGAGGAAGGCATTGACTATGATGATGTCTTTGCTCCAGTAGCAAGACTGGAAGCCATCCGAGTATTCCTTGCTTATGCCTCATCCAAGAGTTTCACTGTCTACCAAATGGATGTCAAATATGCATTCCTTAATGGTAAGATAGATGAAGAGGTATATGTTGCTCAACCATCGGGGTTTAAAGATCCAGAATTCCCTCATAGAGTCTACTAGTTAGATAAATCTCTGTATGGTCTTCATCAAGCACCCAGGAAGTGGTATGAAAAGTTATCAAAGTTTCTACTACAGAATGGATACACCCGTGGGAAAATCGACCAAACATTGTTCTTAAAAAGAAAAGAACAAGACTTCTTAGTAATGCAAGTCTATGTGGATGACATAATCTTTGGATCCACAAACATACATCTTTGCAAAGAGTTTAAAACTCTTATGCAATCAAAATTCCAGACGAGCTCAATGGGAGAACTTACATTCTTCCTTGGTCATCAAGTTCAATAAGCTGCTGATGGAATTTTCATCAATCAAAGCAAATATGTGAATCAGATATTGAAGAAATACAACATGTCTAATTGCACATCCAACAAAACACCATATGCTACTGGATTAAAGTTTGGACCCGTCCCAGAAGGAAAATCAGTGGACCAGAAACTTTATAGATCCATGATAGGTTCCCCGATGTACCTAACAGCAAGCAGACCAGACATCATGTATGCAGTCTGCATGTGTGCAAGATATCAAGCAGATCCCAAAGAATCACACATCAATGCAGTAAAGAGAATCTTTAGATACTTGAAAGGCAAACCAGCACTTGGTTTATGGTATCCCAAAGATGGAGATTTCTCTTTATATGCATACACAAACAGTGATTATGGAGGATGCAATCAAAACAGAAAATCCACTACCGGAGGTTGTCAGTTTCTTGGATCAAGATTGATCTTTTGGCAGTGCAAGAAACAAACAAATGTCTTTGTGTCAACAGCTGAAGCAGAATACATAGCTGCTTCCGCATGTTGTTCTCAAGTGCTTTGGATTCAAAACCAAATGCTTGACTATGGCTTTAATTTTATTCAAACATCCATACAAATTGAAAATTCTGCTCCCATGTTTATCACTGACAATCCTGTTCAACATTCAAAAACAAAACACACAGAGATCAGATATCACTTTCTGAGAGATTGCTTAGAAAAGGTTCTGATCAAGTTGATCAAAGTCCATACAGACAATTAATTGACTGACCTATTTACTAAACCATTTGATTCAATAAGATTTGAATTTTTGGTTCAGTCACTTGGTATGATCAACTTTGAATCAAATAAGTAATGTTTTTCAAAACATTAAAATCAAACAAGCTTGATTTTATCAAAGTCCAAGTTTAACATTAAACATGTATCTTTCAAAATCAAGATATCAAACAAACATTCATGTTTTCTTATTGGATCATACACACGATTCATGAGAAATGATAGTACACTAGCATATTCTTCACTTTAGTCATTTTCCACTAATAAAGACTGACTATACTTTGTTTGATATGTGGATAGGCTCAGCATAGGACACCTAACAACACATACAACAGTGAACAACTAAATTCTCAAGATTGTGTGGTCAACAACATATCTTGGCTTATGGTGAGCATTGATCTATCCAATATAGGTTGCTTGTAAAGTAACTACAATACATCAAGTGAAACAGTTTACAAATTGCTCAATCAAACAAGTGTCTCCTCTGTTATGATAATCATAGACCTGGAGTACACCAAAGCATTCTTTGTTGTGCTAAGCACAGACCTGAATGACCTAAATCATGATCCAAAAAGATTCCCAATGAGGAACAAATCCATTATGGATGAACAATCAATAAAGTCTTTTAGACTACATTGCTTGTGAATGAATTAAAAGAATCCCAAAGAGGATCACCTTCCAAAGTGAAGTGAAAAAGAATCCCAATGAGGATTAAACATCATGGATCAAATTGAGCATTTATACTCCTAAGTAGCTAGGTCTTAAGTATTGAAAGTGCTTTCTAGCATATCTTGAGAAGGGTTGTACCAAACATACAATCAGATATGGGGTACATACAACTCATATCAATCAACTCAAAACAAGATAATCACTCACTGTTTCAATCAATCATTAATACAATGCATTTAAGTGGACCCAATATCTGCAATCAACATTGTATTAGTCTATGTCTATTCTCAAAAACATTCAAACCACTCAGTGAGAATTTTAGACTAGTATGATCTCATGGTATGTGCAAATGATTCATGTCAAAACATGAAAATCATTCATTTATTAGTTAGATATGGTATTATCTTTCTAACTTTTATCAAGCAAGCAATCAATTGGACTTTGATAATTTCCACTCACAAACATATAAATTTTTGTCATTTTTTATAAATGATTTTTATAACTATGCAAAAATTTAGGGGGAGAAATTGAACTTGGAAATATCAAAGGCAGCAGAATTGTGCATATTCATACATTTTAAAATTTGAAATTTTCTAAATTTTGAGTTTTAAACAAAGCCAAGTCAAGCCAGCACCCAAACACAGTAGTTTGACACATATACATATGTACAATATTGCACAATATTGCTTGTGAGTGATATCTTAACATCCATAGATTGATCATGTTAAAATTTTAGCATTTTAACATACATTTTAAATCAAAGATTTAAACAAACATTTGATTTATACAAGTTTCATCAAACAAATGTTCTTTTGGAAGAAAATTTTATCAAACATATGCTTCGGAAGACATTAGTTCAAAACAAGCAAAAATCTGAAATATTTTGAAAACTGTTGTCATAGCGGACACATAAACATACATCTGCTGTAGCTACAATATCATCATAACATGCAAAATATACTAAGTGTATATAGCGGACAAAACAAACATACATCCGCTATGCACTTGTGAACATAGAAGTGTTCACAACGCATGATGTTGGTAAGGCATCCACTGTGAATACAGTGCTATTCCATAACGCATGACTAACATAAGTCATTCATTGTAGAAATAGTACAAGTTTATACAGCGTATGCATACAGGTAATCATACGCTGTAAACATTAACACATCATCAAGTGTCCACAGCGCATGAACAAATGTTCATCCGCTGTGTACAATCAAACAAATTTTCAACGTGTCCACAGAGCATAAACAAATGTTCATCCGCTGTGAACAATCATCAAAACATTTCATGTGTCCACAGCATATGAACAAATGTTCATCCGCTGTGAACAAACAAACAAATGTTTCAAGGATCCACAGCGCATGAACAATTGTTCATCCGCTATGAACAAACAATTTTTTTAAGGGCAAACAGCGCATGAACAATTGTTCATCCGCTGTGAAAACAGTGATCATACACAGTGTATGACTGATTAGTCATCAGTTGTGTGTACAACGCATGAAAAATTGTTCATCCGTTGTGGACACAACAACATACAAGGGGTCCACAGCATACAATGAAAAATTGTACTACGGACACACTGTTCACACAGCGCATGAGTAACTCACAGCGCACCACTTAAAATCAAATTTTTAAGTCACTGTTCATACAGCCCGTATAGACACTGTACCCACAGTGGATAAGACTTTTGTCCGCTGTATATATAAACACAACACTTGTAAATTTTTCTTTTCATCACGAGAGAGAGAAAGAAAAATCCAAAAAATTTTAAACGTTATACACAGTGTGTTAAAACCCTTAAACCCTTGAAACCCTGTTCGATTAAAAACCTATAATCATTGTGATTTATCATCTGATTCACAATCTAATAGGCATAACAATAACATTCATATCATCAATCATTCATTAAAACATCAGACTGAGTGATTCATATTCATACACTGTTCGACGAAGTCGAACCTTGAACCAAAATCACACAAGAATCTCTTGATGTTTATAAACAACATCAAACATTGAATGAGTGTTTTATGACTTTAATTGAATGTATTGAGACTGTTGATTTGATGAAATTTGATTAATTGTTCATCGGGTTCATGAACAGTCAGGGTGTTCATGCCAAAATCAAACAAAACCCTCTGTCTAATCTTTGAAAATGTTCAAAAATGATTAAAACATGTTATAACTTGGTAAACATTTCCAAAAGACAATAACAAACAAGTTACCTCAAACAACTTTTTCACAATCAAATCAAACAACAGTTGACTTTAAAGAAGTAAACCTACATTAGAGCAAATAACATACATACATACATTTTCAACAAATCACAATTGTTAATTATACAACAGCAATCACTTCAAAACAATCAAAATAGGTCAATGAACCATTGATCAACATGTCATCAATTCAAGTATCATACAATCATTTTTAAATAAGCATCTAACACACACTTCTTTGTATTGCAGATATGGCAAAGTTAGTGTTTGTCAGAGATCACAACATATGTGCATACCTGAATACTGACTCTCCTAAGTCAGAGAACTACAGAGATATGATCCAAGCTATCAGGCAAACAAGACTGGTACATGCTATGACTGCTAGGCCAGATATTTTTGAGGATCATATAGTCCAATTTTGGGCCAATGCACACTTAGAGCAAGACAATGATCAGCAAGCAGTAATATCTACTATGCATAATCAAGAGATCACTATCACTAAAGAAGTTATTAGAAGGGTACTTCAGTTGGGTGAAGAAGATGCCTTAGGTCCAGTGGAGAATGATGAGAACTATGTTGTTCATGTGTTTAGACAGATTGAATACACTGGCACCATTGAAAGGAAGCAGATAAAGAAATCATACATGTGTGCTCAATTTAGATTTTTAATGCACACCTATCAAAAGACCATGACCAACAGGAAAACTGGGTGGGATGCAACTTCATTAAGAGCCTCCTGTGCAATTGCAAGTATCATTGCAAGAAGGCCATTTAACTTTGCATCTCAAGTGCTTAATGGTATAATTTATAACCTAACTGAGGTGAGGAACAAGTTCCAAATGTTTCCAAGATTCCTCAAGATGATCATCAATGATCTACTTCTAGACATACCAAGAGAGGGAGCTATATTCCATCCTGTTCATTTTAATGAACATGTCTTCAACAGGATCAAGTCAAGCCTATATCATGGAGATGAGGTCCCTATTCCACCTCACATGATGGATTATGATCTCCCAGTTCCTGATGTATTGTTAAGAATACCTGGCCAAGATGAACCACACATGCTCTTTCAACGTGAAATACACCAAGCTCCAATCATATAGCCAGCCCCAATCATTCAAGAACAACCAATCATTCAAGAACAACCAATCATTCATCCTGACCCAATCATTGAAGAAAAAATCCAACAACAAAAAAACATTCAGTTGGAACACCAATTCCCTCATTCACCTCAAAGCCCAAACCTTTCTGATCAGCAAATATTATCATCTCTGTTAATAGATATTAATACATCCTTGGAAGAACAATCTGATGAACAAGAAGAAGTGAGCACTTCTACACACCATGAGCCTGAACAGGAACAACCAACTACTGCTGAAAATGTTGAAGAATCAAGCAGTGAGATTCCAACAGAGGAAGATATTGAATACTCAAAGGTCTTCTTATTCACTAAGTATAATAAACTCATTGAAAGATCAAACACAAGGGCCAAGAAGCTAAAAGACAAGCTTAAAGGAAAAGATAAAGAAATTGAGAAGCTTGAGTCTGATCAAAAAGCCCAAAAGTTGATTGTGCAGTTTTTAGAACAACAACTTTAATCAAACAAAAGATGAGCTGAAATCCAAAGATAAAGAGCTCAATAGTGCAAAATTTGATATTGCCTACTTATCCAAACAAACAGAAGCAAGAAGTGATGAGATTGATGAGCTTAAACGAATAATTAAAGCTCAAAATGAGGAAATTCAAAGGTTGAATAGAGAGTTTGAGCTTAAAGACACTCAACTAAATAAGGAAGAACATTCAGAAGGTCTAGAACAAGACCCGAGTGATGATCAAAAAGTGGATGAAGAAGAAGATGCAAGCCAACAAGAAACTCAAATAGAACTGGCACTGATTATCCCTGAAGAGTCTTACTCAATGGATCAGTTGTTCAGTGAAGTCAACCCATTTGAAAACATTCACTATTCACCAATCTTGAGGCAACACTTTCACACCCCTGTCCACAAGCTTAAGAAACAAGCATTGTTTCTTATAACCTACTCACAGACAAACAAAAGGAATTAATTAGGAAGTTTGCTGAGACTGCTACCGTGCAAGTTGAACAATCAGATTTTCAAGCCTCATCTTCTGAACCCCAGATCAAAACATATGAAAGGAAAAGAAAGAGGATGTATTTGGGATCCTCATCAAAGGGGAAGAAAGCCATTGAAGATGTTGATGAACCTGAATCCCATCCTTTAAAGCTTTTAAAAGTTAAATCAGAACCAGTTGATGAAGCAACTCAACAATCAAGTCCTCTTGACGAAGGAGAGATTGACCAAAGCACTGACAAGCCGCCAATCATCATATTGACTAATTCTGATGATGAAACAGAAGAAAAAGAAGCTGAGGATACCATTTAAAACATTCAAGAACTCTTCCCAGATGATCCAGAAACTTTGATGGGAATTAAGTTGGTTTTAAGAGGGTTCCCTTATTATGCATTCATGCAACTTAACCTCTCAGAGGTTAAAGACTTGCTCAAGGATTTTCAAAAGGTAATGAAAAATGAAGATGAGCAAACATACAGAAGATAGAAAGAGATAAAGGATCAACAAGAACTATAGAAGAATTTTCCTAAAGATCCTCAGATAGAGAAGATGACCTACTCCCAGGTTAAGAGCTGGTTGAGTCATACAAGAATCCTATCCAGATCATATGTAGGAAGATATCTGTCACAGATGAAAGACATGGCTAGAGAGATCTACAAAACATGCTCTCAAATGCTCTAAAGCCATAGATTTTTAGACCACATCCTACTTCTTCTCTATCTACTTACCACCAAGCACCACCAAAACTACACCCCATTGAATAACCAAGAGAGTTTATGCCACACAGGCTATGGCCTGAAGGCAATGAAGTTAAAGAAATGATCAGCGAGAAAACAAATTTTGTCAAGTTGTATGACAGAATATCTCTAACTGTCGGGGCTAATGAAATCAAGATTGTGGCATGGAAATATGATGAAGTCTGGGATGCTGTACTTGTCAATTGAGTTTCTGTACTTGTCCAGTACTTATCTTACATCTCCTATTTAGGATCTCTAAGTTATGAAGATAGATTAGACCTTCTGCAACTCAGAATGGTCAATCACACCAACAACTCAAGGGGAGCAAACTTCTATCATATATTAAGATCATACATGCATAAACATCATAATAAGCTAAGAGCAAAAGCCAACAAAGAAGACAAATTACACATTGAAAAGCTCAGAAGAGAGCAAAAAGTAGCAAGCAAAGGCAAACAACCTAAAGCTGAACAGACAGAGCAAATTGATAGTGAATTGCTTGAGAGAGTCGGATATCCGCTAAGACCTTCAGATTTAAAGTTAATTATGAAAAATATTGAAGGCATTCAGTATAACCAACCAATCACTAGATCGTATTATGATGAAATTCATTTTGAAGTGGTATTGGAAAGAAAGTTGGAAGGAAAAGAGGCTGAAGACATAAGATAATTTGATCCAGTAGAGATTAAATTACTACACCCATCTTATGTATTATTTATAAAAACAAAAACATTCCCAGCCATAGAAGATGTTTTGTGCAAAGGAGATTGTTGCTACTTCATACACATGCTGAGAATTCTAGGGATAGTCTATGTGAAAGCAGCTCTCAAACAAAGATTAGAAACCAAGCAACAACCCCTAACACACATAGAAGGAATCACTGGCATGAGAATCTCAGAAAACAACAATTTGGAGATATTAAAGGGTAAACAGGTTGTCACCACTCTGGTGAGCAACATAGATGTTCAAAGCCTGGATCAGTCAACATTGGAACAGCTGGTGCATCTTACCTTTGAAAGAAAATATGATGACCAGAGAAGTGCAGTAGACTACTTTATTGAACACATAGTCAACTGTAGAAATGCCTTAAAGATCACAGCCTTGATTGACCAAGTAAAAGAAGCTAAAACAGATCAAGCCATAGAACAAGATATAGAAGACACTTTGAAGACTACAGACGATGTCCAGAAACAGGCAGAAGAAGCTGGTCCATCATATTCATAGAGGTTTCTAACAAACAAATAGACAAAACAAACAAACAATCATGTCTAACATATCAAACAATCAAAACAAATCATTTCTGCATCATAGAAATCAAACATTCATAGATTACACATGTGTAATCTGTAAAATTTACAAGCATACATAACAGACAGTAACAGTTAATCATACAGTAACTATAACAAGCAATCATACAAGTAATCATGCAATCATACATGTTAACAATCAATCATGAATAACACAAACATACAATCAAACAGTTTAAGTATAACATACTATCATTACAATCTTATCATTAACAAAAAAAAACAAACACACACACCTTTTACTAACAAACAAAACATTAACAAGCAAACATAAAAGAGTTGGCAACATCATCTTTAGGGGGAGTATTGTTGGACTCAACAAGTGCATTAATGGATTAATCCTTTAAAGGATGATGCTTGCCATAATCAAACATAATCAAACATAAGTGTTCTAACATTCAAACAATCATTAACTAACACATTAGCATCATTAACAATCATAACATTCACTAATATTTGTTTAAATTTCTTTTTCAAAATTGTAGATAAAAGAAATTTTGACAAGTACCCACAGCGGATGAAGTACTGCAATGCGGATGAACAAAGCTCCAATGCGAATGAAGACATCCCATAGCGGATGAAGGTCAACATGCAGCGGATGAAGATTTAAGTCTAAGTGTGTGCAGCGAATGAAGACATCCCACATCGGATGAACAACAGACAGCGGAGACAAGTCCACAGCGGATGAACATTCCACAACGGATGTTCATCCAAAGCGGATGAACATTCCACAGCGGATATTCATCCACAGCGGATGAACATTCCATAGCTGACAACAATCAACATTGCACAGCGGATAAACAATCTTCTTCCACAGCGGATGACCAAAACAACCACAGCGGACGACCAATCATCACAACGGATAGCTTGTAGACAGGATTATTTATGTAATGTTCGTTTACATAAGGGTAGTTCAATAATTTTATATAGCTATGTGTATAGGCTATAAATAGCATTCTACCCTAATCCTTTGTAAGCTTTTGAACAATCAATACAATCAAGCATTTTATCTTTCAATCACTAGCAATCACACACACACAAATACACACTGATATCATAGCATCAATCATGGGTTTCCGTACCATGGTTCATGTTTGTTGATTATTGAGAGATTTAAAAAGATCCTTGGGGGAATCAACCTATTTATGTTGAATATTGTTCTAATATGTTCATGTTCAACTTGTGTTTAATAAGTTGATTTCATCATGTTCATCCACTGTAAATAACCAAACAAGTTTTTAAATGTCTACAGTGCATGAACAAATGTTCATCCGCTTTGAAAACAATGGTCAACCATAGCGTATGACTTTTTAGTCATCAGTTGTAAATTTCAAATTTCATCAAGTGTGCACAGCGCATAACCAAATGACTATCCGCTGTGAACACAATACAAGATCCAAGGGGTCAACAACGTACAAGTTTAAAATGGTACAGCGGACGCACTGTTCGCACAACGCATGTGTATTTCACAGCGCATGACATAAAATTAAAATTAAGTTAAACTATTCACACAGCGTACAGGTACACTGTACCCATAGCAGACAGTCATTTTGTCCGTTGTATGTATACATCAACACTAGTCAATTTTTCATTCATCACTAGTGTGAGAGAGAAAAATCAAATTTCTAAAACGTTACAAACAGTGTGATAAACCCTCAAACCCCTGATCAACCAAAACCTAAATTCTATTTGATTTCTCTTTTGATTCACTATCAAATAGGTATAATAACACTATTCTAATCAATAATTAATCATTAAAACATCTTGTTCATTGATTCCGATTCGAACATTGTTAGACCTTAGTCGAACATTGAACCGCAATCAAAACATGAATCTTTTGATGTTTTAAACCAAATCAAACGCTGAATATGTGTTTGATGACCTTAGTAGAATGTATTAGGACTGTTGTTTTGATTTAATTTGATTAAGTATTCATCGGGTTCATGAACAGTCATGATGTTCTTGCCAAAATCATACAAAAACTGATGTTTGATATTTGAAAATGTTTAAACTAATTTGAGATATGTTATAACTTGGTAAACATGTTCAAAAATCAGTAACAAACATGGAAAATCAGTTAATTTGGCATGGCATTGAAAACACAAACATTAAATGCATATTCATTCAATATACATTAAATGGTCTTTTTGACTTTAAAAGGTCATACTGAAATTCATGAACAAGTTGTTATGAGTTATAATTATTGTATGATTTGAACAAAACAACACTTTGTGACAAAACAAACACAATGCAAAACAATTTGGATCAAAACAAATTGAATCAAACAAGATTTTCATGACCAAAATTAACCAAGAAGTTGACTTTGGATAAGTCAAATTGTCTTAGTTGTTAATCCCAATCAAACATACACTTTAAACTAGTCACAAGTGTTAAGCATACATAATTCATCATTTCATAACAATCGCAATAGTCCAATGAACACTTGATCAATATTTCATCATCACACATCATTAACATACAAGATACTAACATTAATCTTTTTCAATGCAGATATGGCAACCCAGATTCACCTAAGGCTGAGAACTACAGAGATATCATTCATGCCATAAGACAAACCAGGCTGGTTCATGCTATGACAGCAAGACCAGAGATTTATAAGGATCACATAGTCTAACTTTGGACTCATGCTCATCTAGAGCAAATGATTGATGAGCTAATAGTAGTCTCCATAGTTCATGATCATCAGATTACTATCTCTAAAGAAGTAATCAGGAGAGTATTATAACTGGGCAATGAAGATACTAAAGGTCCAGTTGAATTTGATGAAAACTATGTTCTTCATGTTTTCAGGAAAATAGGCTACACTTGTACCATAGACAGGAAACAAATCAAGAAGTCATACATGTGTGCCCAATTTAGATTCCTTATGCACACTTACCAAAAGACTATGACAAATAGAAAGACTGGCTGGGATGCCACTTCTCTGAGAAGCTCATCAGCCATTACAAGCATCATAACTAGAAGACCCTTTAATTTTGCTGCACAAGTGTTAAATAGGATGGTCTACAACCTAACTGAGGTGAGGAACAAGTTCCAGATGTTTCCAAGATTCCATCAGATGATTATTGATGATCTCCTACCAGACATCCCAAGAGAAGGTGCCATTTTTCAGCTTGTTCATTTTAATGAACATGTATTCACAATAATAAAGTCAAGTCTATATCATGGAGCTGAAGTGCTTGTTCTTGCTCATATGATTGATCATAACATCCTAGTACCAGACATTTTCATGAGGATTCCTGGTCAAGGTGACCCTCTCATGCTCTTCCAAAATGTTATTCATCAACAACCAATCATCCAACCAGCCCAATCATACAAGAAGAGCAAGCTGCTCCTGAGCCTGAACATCATACATCATCCTATTGCACCAGAAACAGAACCATTAATTCAACAAGAACAACAAGATGTTCAAGAACAAGAGCATATTCACTTTGAACATCACATGCCTTCTCCACGATAAAGCCCAACCTTTTCTAACCAACAAACATTATCGTCTCTTTTAAGAGATATTGATGCTTCACTAGAAGAACATACATGTAAACAAGAAGAAGTTGGCACCTCATCAACTCAAGAACATGATGTAGAACAGCAAAACGCTGCTGAACCTGTTGAAAGTAAGGAACAGGGCAGTGAAATACCTACAAAAGAAGAGATTGAGTACTCCAAAGTGTTCTTATTCACTGAGTACAACAAGTTGATTGAAAAATCAAACAGAGCTAAGAAGTTGAAAGAAAAGCTAAAAAAAAGATGATGAGATAGAAAAGCTCATAGCAGATCAAAAGGCTCAAAAGTTTATTGTTCAATTCTTGGAACAACAAATAAAACAATCAAAGGAAGAAATCAAGGCAAAAGATAAAGATTTAAACAACACCAGATTAGATGTTTCCCTAACTAAGTAGATAGATGCTAAAGATTCGGAAATAGATGAATTGAAGAAGAAGATTTATGTTCAAGAAAAAGAGATAAGAAGGTTGAACAGAGAGCAAGAATATACAAACACTCAACTGAATGAAGAAGAACATTCAGAAGGTCAAGAACATGACCTGAGTGATGAATATGCTGAACAAATCATGTCACCTGTTGGACAAACAAGCTTACAGGAACATCAAACAGAACTTGCACTTGTTATCCCTGAAGAATCATACTAAATGGAACAATTGTTTTGTGAGTCAAATCCATTTGAGAACATACAATATTCACCGATTCTAAGGGAACATTTTCATACTCCATACACTCAAACAGCTGAAACAAGTATTGTTCCAGTCAATCCACTATCAGACAAATAGAAAGAATTAATCAGACAGATAGAAAGAATTAATCAGATAGTTTGCACAGTCATTGAATATGCAAACAGATTCATCCAAATACCAAGCATCATCTTCATAGTCTCCTTTGAAAACTTATAAAAGAAAAAGGAAGAGACTATACTTAGCCTCTTTAAGGAAAGGAAGACAAACTGTTCAAGGGTTGATGAACCTGATTCTCCACCTCTAAAGCTGTTAAAAGTTGAAGCTGAGCTAGTTGATGAAGATGAACCCAAACATATAACAGTTGAGGTTGCTAGTCTTGAAGAAGGTGAAATAGACCAATCACTTGATCAGCAACAAGAGCCTATTATCATCCTAAGTGATTCTGATGAAGAAGATGAAGAAAGGGATGATAGTGAGAACATATAAATCATACATAATTATCACACATAACAAACAATCAGACAAATAACAAATCACACCAGCAAACATACAAATCAAACATTCAAGGCAATCAGATTACACAAGTATCATCAGTGAATCATACAAGTAAACATTCATGTAATAAGACAAACATTCAATCATTCATACATATAATCAAACAATCATTCAATCATGCAAACATGCATAACACTTAATCATTTAATCAAACAAACAAGTAACCATTCAATCATACATGAAATAAATCAAACATACATTTAATCATACAATCATACATGTAACCAAGAAATCAAACATGTAATTAGAACATCCATCATACATCTAAATCATGCATAACATTCAAACATGCAATCAAACAAGTATAAGTCTAACACATAACCATTACAATGTTACATATCAAACACAAACACACACACATATTTACTAACAAACAAAACATTAACAATCAAACATTAAAGAGATGGCAACATCATCCTTAGGGCGAGTGTTGTTGGACTCAACAATTGCATTGAAGGATAATGCTTGCCATAATCAAACATAATGTATTCTAATATTTAAACAATCATTAACTAACACATTAGCATCATTAACATTCATAACATACACTAATTATTGTTTAAATTTCTTTTTTTCAGGTATGTAGATATAAGAAATTTTGACAAGTGTCGGCAGCGGATGAAGAAGTGCCCACAGCGGATGACCAAGTCCTTGCAGCGGATGAAGGATAACTTCCAAGTGTCTACAGCGGATGAACAACTCATGCAATGGATGACCAAAGTCCACAGCTAATGAACAGTCCATAGTGGATGTTCAATCCACACCGGATGAACACTCCACATCAGACAACTAACTAGACAAACATACAACAAGTGTTCACAGCGGACAACATCCAAGACACAGCGGCCAGCTTATTCAACATCCACAGCAGGCGACTTAACATCCACAGTGGATAGTCTATCATCCACAGCGGACAGCTTATAGTCTTAGGATTATTTATGTAATTTTTGTTTACATAAGGGTATTTTAGTAATTGTAGATAGCTTTTTGTATAGGCTATGAATAACATAATACCCTAATCCTTTGAAAGCTTTTGAACAATCAATACAATCAAGCAGTTTGTTATCATTAAAGCATTCAATCACTAGCAATCACACATACACATACACATACAGATATCATAGCATTAATCATAGGTTTTCGCACCATGATTAGTGTTTGTTGAATTCAAATATAACAATCTGTTGTTATATTTTGTTTGAGAGATTTGAAAAAATCCTTGGGGAAATCAACCTGTTTATGTTCTTATTGTTGTTTAAGTTCATAATCTGTCCAATATTGTTGATTTCTTCAGTTTTGATTAAGTATAGGTTAACATGTTATCATTACAGATTATAGTAGTTGTTATGAGTGCCGTATTAGTGCTAGAGCTGTAAGGTTTCACTTTTTGGCAACTTTGGTCCCTAAACATTGCTAAGTTGATATTTTTAACCCTAAAGTTTGGAATTTTGAACTTTAATTCTTGTGGGTGGTTTTTATTGTTTTGAATAAGCCTAGTTAATTGAATATATTGGCATTCTTGTTATTTGGCCTCCTTTATTGGTTTTAAGAATGTATTTTTGGAGTTGGATTTTATGTCGGTTAAAATAGGAATTTCTTACTTAAAGTTGTTAGGTGGTCTAAATAGTGTTTATATTTTAATTATAATTTATTTTAAGTATTATCTAACCTCTGTAATATTAATGTTATCATTATAGGTCGGTGAGTTGGTTATTATATTTTTAAACACGTATCGGACCGCGTTTCGAGTGTTTTATGTATTCGATTGGTTTTATCAAATTTTTAGTTGTACTTTAAGTTTAAGATTCATAATTTACTGGAAAATATCGAATTCTTTAATTTGGAGATTATTATATATTTATGGTTTTTACTAGAAACTATATAAATGTTAATATTTTGGTTTTAACTTATTTTTATCATTATTAGGCCATTAGTTACTGGAATTTCAAGTCTTATATTGTTCGTGTCGGTTTTAAGGTTTTATTGTGCGGGGTTCGTTTTTAATGGGTTTCCGTGTTTGGGTTGACTTTGGTCATACTTTGGTCATATATAACTTTAATATACTTAGAAATATTTTTAGGTTCTGGATTTTTTATTGTTTTCACTTAAAAGCTTGTTTTTATCAATTTTTAGTATTTTAGCAAGAATAACTTTTATATATTTGCTTACTAAGAAAATAAATTCTAAACATTTAGAAACTTAATTTCTAGGAATTTCTTAACATAATAAGATACTGAAATTTTGTATATTTGGATTTTATGTAATTTTGATATTTTCGTTATATTAACCGGTTAGTCCCGTCAAGTTACCGTTAATTCTCGGTTTTGGATTTCTAAGTATTTTAGTTAGACTTTTACATTCCAAAATATTCTTATAACACAAATATCTTCTAAATAACCATATAATTTAAGAAACTTAGGTTCCCAAACTATTTCCTTTATTTTTCTAAAAATTACATATTTTTAAGTTTTTAGTTTATTTTCAAAGTGTGAAATGCATATGCGTAAATCATGAAACTTTATATTTAACTTAAAAAAATATTATTAACTTTCAAAAATATTTAGATTATAATTTTTTAATTTAGATAATAAACATTTATATTTTTGTGGCAACCGGGTTTTTGGGTGAGCTAGTATTACCAAAACCGTGCTTGTGATCAAACTGGGTTTAGAAAAAAGCTTATATATCTTTTAGTTACTAAAAAGTTTCTTAAGGTTTCATAAGAATTTGGGGGTGTCATGGGGTTGGTTGTGTTACGCGATATTTCACTTGTTTCGGGTTGTGACGAGTTACCTCAATGCAAGGAGCGAATGAATGGAGGTTGAGGGTTGTTTTAGGTTCTTGAAATGGTGTGGAGAAAATGAACTTAAAGGATGGATTATCTCAGCTCTTAAAGTGAAAGAAATGGAAGATGGAAACTTGGTAAGGTGTAAGTGTGTGTATGTGTGATTACCTCAACTTTGAGAGATGATGTTGCTTTTAGTTGGGCCGACTATAAGCTTCAAATGAGGCTGGAATCTTTTTGATCTTTAGTTTAAGAAGGGAATAATTCCAGGAGTTCCAAGAGAGAAGACTTTAAAGAGTGCTTAGTGGTAAACCTTGGAAGAAAAATGAAGTGTGTGTGTGTGTGTGTATGTTTGAGAGGGGGCGGCCGAGAAAATAGGAGAGGGGAGGGAGGTGGGTTGCATTTCTTGGTTTTAGGAAGATTATGGTTAGAGGTTGGATGATTTATAAAGATTTGCAAGAAACTATGTTGCATAGGAGATTACAAGAGGATTAGGAGAGGTTGAGGTATTTTTGACTGAACATGTTTTAATTTCATTTTTTATGGGAATATGCATGTATATATGCATGTATGCCATGAGTGTATATATATGTATATATACGGGTGTGTGTTTGTGTGTCAAAAGTGTATGGATGCATGTATCGTACGTATGCATGTGTGTATGTACATATATATATATATATATATATATATATATATATATATATATATGTATATATATATATGTATATGTGTATATATATATATATATATATATATATATATTTAAATACATTATAAATGTGTGGGTATGTGTATGAATGCATGAGTTATTATAGGTATTAATATTTATATGTGTGTGTTTGTATGTGTTCACTTATGTATGTATGTATGTGTGTTGATTTGTGAAAATGATGAAGCCACCGAACACTCAGGGATTCAGAACATGTCTCTCAACTGCCAAATGATGCCCAGTGTTGATTCACTACCGATCAGCACATGCCAAGTGCTGAACCAATGCTGATCAGCACTAAAAGTGATTAAGTTCTTATTGACTGCATATCAGCTCTCAAATGGATACTTTGCTAATCAATCATAACATTGGACAAGACTGTCTGTAGTGACGAAAATAGTGTTCTGCTTTTTGAAGACAACATACTTCTGAAGCTGCCTAACTCTGATGTGTCGATTTTCTATCTTGTTGTACATTTTGAACATAGAATAGTTTATTCTAATTGCTTAGATTTTATAGTATAAAACCTCATACTTGTAAAGTTAAGAGGTAAGCTTATCAAGCCAATTGTTTTATCTGCCGATTGTATTTATTGTACTTAAAAGATTAATCAAGTGTATACTTTGGAAGAACATCTTATGTTTATATTTACTCAAAGTATATGTGTGTTTAATAAGTAAAAAAGTTAACTTAGATTCCGCATTAGCTATATGTTGATTAAATAGAAAAGTATTGTTAAGTCATTAACCCCGATCCAACAAGTGGTATCAGAGTTTTGGGCCTTGATTTGATTGAAGTCACCTGTCAACAAATCACTTGTTTTCTTTTGATCACACTTTCAAACACACCTCTCTATCATTACTTCCTTTCCCTCCAAAATGACTATTGTAGCCATCTCAAGTAAGCATAACTTAGAGAATAGCACTCAAACAAAACCTCCCATGTTTACACCACATGGTTATGATACTTGGAAAATTCAAATGGAAGATTTTTTAAGAAATCTAGATCTGAGACTCTGGCTCCGAATCCTAAATGGTCCATATGTCCCTATGGTCCAAGCCACTGGTGAAGATGGAACTTTGATTTCTAAGGATCCTACAAAGTACTCATATGAAAATCTAAAGAATATAGATGTAGATTCAAAGGCATTATGGCTGATAAGGATAAGCATACCCATCAACATCATTCATGGCTTCAAGAAGTTTATAACTACTCAAAAATTGTGGGAAGAATTGAAGGCTAGGATTGAAAGGAACTGAAGACATGAAGGAGAACAAGAGAGATGTCTTAAAGCAGAAGTTTAAAACTTTAGTTTCACAAGGGAATAAACCATGACTGCAACATATATTAGATATGTTAAATTGCTTTACTCTTTAAATGAATCTAGAGTGAAGATGAAGAATAGTGATATTCTTAGGAAATTCTTAAGATCACTGCCAAAGGCATGGATAGTTTACACTATGTCTATCAAAAGAACTAAGAATCTGAAGACAATGATTCTGGAGAAGTTATATGGCATTCTTGGTGCCTACCAGATGGAGATAGATGCTGATGAAGAATCACTCAGCATATCATCAAACTCCTCAAAGTCATCAGCACTTATGACACCTATCCAAGAATCCTACTACTCATAGGTTTATCAAGTTCTAATGGTGACTCACCAAGTACTTGTGATCATCTATCCAGATTCTACAACCTCTGAATCTCAGTCCTCACTATAATTTAGTAGATGGAATAAGCAGTTCGAATCATCTTTTTCACCAACCAACTCTTCAAATTCAACCTTTGTTAGTGAACAAGCCAACTTCTTCAAACTCTCTGAAAAAGATCTAGAATGCACTCACCCAGATGATCTTCAGGAGATGGACATCAGCTACCTAATAGACAAGATCTCTTACAGGGCTAAACAGTTTCAGCAGAGAACTATAAGAAAGTTCTTAAGGATGAGAAGAATAGGATTTGGGTTTGATAAGAGCAATGTGAAGTGTTTCCATTATAATCAGCTGGGACACTTTGCCAAAGAAATCAAAGCACATAAGTCAAACCCATCTCCCCCAAGCTCATTAAACTTCAAACAATCCTCAACCTATCAACGCCCTTCTACTCCTGCCAACTAAAGATATACAGCAGTAGTAGCCTTAGGAGAATAGGTGATTGGCTGGAGCTGTCAAGTAGAGGATATCACTCCCATCAACAATGCACTGATGACTTGAATGTCAACATCCTCACCTCTAGTAACTTCTGGACCTTGTTGTACACCTGAGTGTATTGCTAAGGTAAACTCGTACAAAAATCACAATCTGCATCTCATGAAAGATATGGAATCAATCAACATTTTTAAAATTAATTTTAAGAAAAATGATCAAGCTCAAAAGAAAAAGTTGATGGAACTAAAAAGATTACTAAAACATGAACAAACCAACTTGGAGACCCAGATTAATGATTTCTTGAGCATAATAAGATTAGCATAATTTGATTTAGCTGTAGCTAAAAAATATGCTGATAAATACAATATTCAAACTGAAAAGTTTGAAAATTGCTTGCTTTTACTGAAAACTCCTAACAGTTGTATCAAACCAAGAAACGGTTAGGATACAATACTGTGGAATAACCAATGATATACACTCTCACATACACCCCTAAGTGTAACTTGGAGGTAAAGAAGCAAGTATTTACTGATCCAATCTGTACAAAGCCAGCTGCTGAAAAATCCGAGACAACAAAGAAAGAAGAAAAAAGGGAGTAATTGAAGAGCTAGATGAAAAAGAGGAAGAGATAGAGAAGAGGAGGGAAGAACACCAAGTTAAGACAAAAAAGAATATAATTCGAAAGGTGAAGTTTGTTAATGAAAATTGATCTTCAGAAGTCAACATACTATCTGCTGAGTCAAACCCTTCCATCAAATGAAAACTCCACTCAAAGCACAATTACAATAATAAGACACATAATAGAAACTGCTCTGTGGGAACCTCAAATTCTTCAGAAGAGAGACCACAACCATATTTTCAAAAGTCTTTCTAAACCAGTAAATATTCACAACAAAAGATTTCCAAGAAAAAAGACTGATATTTCCTCTCACATTGACCGCCAGCTGAACAAGAACATAAGTGGCACTGAGGAGAATCAGCAGATGAAATCGTCAAAGAATAAGTTGATGCATGAAGATTTCATTGATCATGAGCTGATTAAGAGAGGAAAGAAGGAGGAGATGAAGAAGGAGCTGCAAGAACTCAAGATGGAGATCAACACAGCTAGGCAACAGATGAACATCATATGCCTAGTATGTGGGGAAGATAGTCATTTTGTAAAAGACTGACGATTTAATCTCTTATCTCACTCCAACAATCATCTCAAATCCTTAGAAGGATCTATAGCTGCTGACAACCCATTGAAAGGAAGAAAGGGTACTCAGGAGGCTGTTCTGAAGACAAACAAGTTAAGTGCCGATTTCAAGAAAAATTCAGCACTTCTAAAGAATCTGCCGAACAAATCAGCAGCTGTAAAATCAAAGAAGAAGATTTTTGAGAAATCTTTAGCATCTCAAAAGACTTCCTAAGGTCATCAAAGCAAAGAATATTTCAAAGAGTCCAGCAAGTCAAAAGCAAACAAGAAAAGCGGGAGACCAAAGACATTTGCCGAACTAGACAAAACCTTAGATGACCCAAAACATGAAATCAAACTTTCAGCATTAAAAACCAATTAAATTTTGCTGAAATCTGGAAGACCCAAGACTAAACAAGCTTGGGTCCCCATTCATCACTAACCAATTCATTCATGGGCAGGAATGTCCGCAGACCAAAGATAACTTGTGGACTGTGGATAGTGGATACTCTCGGCACATGACAGTTAACATATCATTCCTGCTAAATCTGGAACCATATGATGGTGAATCTATTGCATTTGAAAGTGATACAAGAGGAGGATACATTACTGGCAGAGTAACAGTTAGCAATGGTAGGGTAAGGTTTGACAAGATGAATTATGTGAAAGAGTTGAACTACAATTTGTTGAGTGTCTCAGTTATGTGATAAAAAACATAACACTCTTTTTATAGAGCATGAATGTATTGTTTTATCTCCTAGATTTGTTATATCAAATGATAAAATAATTTTAAAAGCTCCTAGCATAGACAGTTTGTACATGCTCAAAATGAAGAATGCATTACCTTTAGGAAATGTATCATGTTTCATTTCCAAAGATTCAACAAAAGAATACTCCATTTGACACAGAAGACTAGTACATGTAAATCAAAAACATGAATAAACTAGTTCAAAAAGGGTTAGTCGCTAGACTATCAAATAAAGAGTTTACATGTGCTGATCACTGTGTTACTTGTCAAAAGGGAAATCAATATAGAACTTCTCATAAGTCCAAAGAGTTGAAATTTATCACAGCTCCTTTACATCTGCTGCATATGGATTTGTTTGGTCCAGCAGTTGTAAAGCGTTTGGGAAGAAATCATATTGCTTGGTAATAATATATGATTTTACAAGATTCACTTGGGTTTTCTGCTGAGATTATAAAATCATTTGTTATTAAAATTGAGAATCAAATTAATTAAAAGGTTAAAATTATCAGGTGTGATAGAGAATAGAATTTAAAAACCACACTCTTGATTCTTTTTATGAATCCAAAGGTATTGATAGACAATATAGTGCTCCTAGAACTTCTTAGCAAAACGAAGTTGCTGAGAGAAGAAATAGGAGACTTATTGTGGCTGCAAGGACTATGTCTTTTGATCAAAACTTCCTATAACATTCTGGGCTATGCAGTCAGCACTGTATGCTATGTTTTGAACAGGGTGTTAATAGTTAAGACACATGGGAAAACCTCTTATGAATTGTGGCATAATAGAAGATTATTCATAGGGTTCTTAAGACCTTTTGGGTGTCCATGAACTTTACTAAATACTAAGGAACATTTATCCAAATTTGCTGAGAAATCTGTAGATGGGTTCTTTGTAGGATACTCATCACAAGCTAAAGCTTATAGAGTATACAACAAAGTTGATCACACTATTAAGGAATCTAAAAATGTCATATTTATTGAAAGTTCCTCAAATAGTATTGGAAACACCCCAATTTGGATGTTTGATCTAAATGGATTCACAAGTGCTTTTAATCATTTGCTTGCGAATGTTTAAGGTGACTCACTTGACAGATCAACATATACACAAGTCACAAGTAGTAAGACTACATTATTGATATACCTCATGGTCTTAGTCTCAACAAATCAACTGCTGATCCATTCTAACCACATTCAGAAGAAGTAGATGCTAGTACCATAAATGATATGAACTAATCATCACTTACTCATGAAGACTCATCAGATGAGGAGTCTCATGATCATTATAGTACTAGAAAATCTCTTCAAAAAAGCCCTAGTGTGGCAAGTGCTGAAGAAGGAGTCAATTCGACAGCTAATCCAATCACTCAAAATGATGCATCTACCGAAATCCCTAAAACAAACTTCTTAAATTTGGATCTTTCTCAACAATTCCAAGTGATCCCAAGACTAAGAATTCATAAAGAGCACCCAGTTGAGAATGTCATTGGAAGTGTCAATGCTGGTGTCAAGACAAAAAGCAAGACACATGAGGAAAACATTTGTTTGTTCTCATGTTTCCTTTATCAATTGGAACCAAGGAATGTAGATGAAACATTAAGAGACAATAGCTGGGTAAAAGCTATGCAAGAGGAGCTTATTCAATTTGAAAGACAGAAGGTCTGGAAACTATGTGCACTTCCTATAGGGAAGGATTCAATAGGAACCAGATGGGTGTTCAGAAACAAGAAGGATGACAGAGGCAATATTATCAAGAACAAAGCAAGACTTTTGGTACAAGGGTACATACAAGAAGAAGGGATTGACTATTATGAAGTGTTTGATCCTGATGTTAGGCTTGAAGCAATCAGGATTTTTCTCGCTTTTACTACCTCAAAAGACCTCAAGGTGTTTCAGATGGATGTCAAGAGAGCATTTCTCTATGGGGAGATAGATGAAGAAGTTTATGTCTACCAACCACCTAGGTTTGAAGATCCTAAGTATCCAGATTATGTTCGCAAACTTGATAAAGCTCTTTATGGACTTCACTAGGCTCCTAGGAAATAGTATGAGATACTCTCTACCTTTCTTCTGAGAAATGGATACAATAGAGGATCCATAGATAAAACTCTCATCTTCAATAAAGTTGATTTGGATATCATTTTGGTGCAAGTATATGTGGATGACATTATATTTGGTTCAACAAATGAGAGATTGTGTATAGACTTTAAGAGTCTCATGAAGTCCAAGTTTAAAATAAGTTTAATGAGAGAACTGATCTGGTTGTCGAGACTAGATCCAAAACAAGTTATTATATCGATCTTAGCTACCATTATTGTGTAAGGGTAAGTAAGGTCGTCTCTACAGGGAATATGTGAAAAGTGTTTATCAATGTGACTCGATTAACTTAAAGACATGAACTTTATAACTAAAGATTAAAACTTTGGATGAAATTAAGAATACTATTGCAAAAAGAAACAAACTGTGAGACAAATTTGATTAAATAATAAGAAACAATCACTTCCGGGTTTCAATTCTGCAAGATCAACAATTGGTGTGTTTAACCTAGGGTTTTTAAGAAACAATACTTTAAGATCTTAGCTTTTGATTAAAGTGACAACAAAGGAACAAGCTTTTAAGATTCATTCGTTCACAATGTTAGCAATTTACCTATATCAAATCGTCTACTTTTCTTAATGAGCTCACGATACAAGGAAACCGAAAACTGATAATCAAGCAAACAACTTTATTTATAAGCAAACCTTTTAAATTAACCAAAACATACGGTTTCATTCAATAATTCAATGTTCAATACAAAAACCTAATCAAAGCATACCAATTGTATCACTGGACAAGAATCGAACTCCCGAATGCAATCACGAAGAACTTAGCCACGCATGGTCTTCATTTAATCTTCAATCTTGATTATATGATGATCAATGATGACAGGATCAGTGATCTAAGTTTGATCAATTAGAGTTGAATCGCAGCGGAATTAGAACAAGAATTAGACAAATATAGCAAGAACACAATAGATATTCAATGGAACAGTACACGGTTATAGATAAAGAGGGTTTTCTGCAAAAGGGATAATATCATTCATGCACAAATGCTTCGGTATGGCGGCCGCTAAGCTGCGCAGGTTACAATTAGGTCAACATTCCTTATATAAAGGAATGTGACGTCTGCTGATGTCACTTGATAGTGACATCTAACAGAATTATTACAAACAACAGAAAGTAAGCAAACTACTGAGAATGTTCACAACAACTGAGAACATCTCAGAGTATGCTAAGTACAAGATGAAACTAAAACTACTGAAACTACAAGTACTGATTACAAGAAACATAAAACTACTGATTACAAAAGAACTGAAAGGAAAATATAACTACCGAAAGGAAACCATCACAACTACTGAAGAGGTCTTCTTCAGCTGTTGTGACAACATCTGAAACTTGGTCTTTAGTCTTTGTCTTCAGCTTTTGTCTTCAGACTTTGTCTTCAGTTCTTTAACTTCAGACTTTGTCTTCAGACCTTGTTATCAGTTGATGTCTTCAGCTGTTGCAGACTACTTCAGTTGTTGTAATGTCTGTGGGACTTAAAGGTTTTTCTGATCAGGCTCATTGGTTCTTTTGGTCCAACAAACTCCCCCTGAACCAATGCAGCCAAAACCTTTAAGCTTATTGAGGTCCCACTTATTCTTGGCAGAAATACTCTCTTGATCAGCTTCAGAGATATCAGATAAGCACAGGCCAGGGAACAGGTTTCAGTAGATGTGAATGTCAAAGGATGGAAGGGAACTCTGTCTTGGGGAACTGGACACAGAGCTGTTATCCCAACCATGAAACCTACTTCCCATTGATGAGTCTATAAGACTCTCTGACGTAGGCCTCAAGGAGAACAACTTGTTCCTCCTTAGTGAGTTCTTCTGCTTCTCCTTCGAAGAAGAACTCTGGGCCATAGTACTCTGATAGGTACTTTACTGTCTTTCCATTTTTCAACTCAACAGTTGTTATCTCTCTGTAAGCAAATTCATCTGGGTGAGTCCCTTCTAATAACAACTGAAGTTCATTTTTCTTGATCTCTTCAAGCCTCTTGTATAACAACCCCTTCTTGACCATTTTGTTCTCCATTAGAGTTTGAGGGGTCATCTTTGACTTGTAGGCTCTCTTGAAGTCTTCAAGTATCTCCCAGGGTGAGACTACAATGGCCAACATAATAACAGCATCTATGGTCTTTCTCACTTGGCCATTGTATCTACTTGGTATGGATTTCTTATGAATTCTAGAACTAACCCTGGGGTCTGGCCAAATCCTTACTCTCTCCTTTTGATATTGAAAGGTATGCCTGAGAGCATACAGCCTTTGAGCGTGTTTCTTCATGGCTTGTATAGATGATGACTGAGGAAACTCTTTGTCAACCATCTTCAAAAGTTGCTCATCGTGCTGTTTCTGCTGTTCTTCTTCTTCAATCTTAACTTTCACCATTTGCCTCTGAAAGTCTGGTGTGATCATTTGTTGACTTCTGGGCTCAGGTATTTTTAGAACAGCAGAGATTGGCAGACTGTCTTCTTCATCATCTTCTTCTTCTTCTTCTTCCATCCTCAACACCCTTCTCCTCCTTCTGGGTGCATCATTGGATGTGGTTTGAGGTGGTTTTTGGGGTAAGGGAGTTGGTTTTGAGGGTTGAGTTGGTTTAAGTTTAGGTTTAGGGATTGGTTTGGAGAGTTGTGGGGTTGGTTGTTTTTGAGTGGGAGTTTGGGAAGGCTGATCTAGCATTTTTGTGGTAAGTTTGGCTTTGGAAAGCTTGGCCATATCAGTTCTCTTCCCAGCACCTGCTTCATCTAAGGCTCGATAATCAACCCCTTATTGAATGCTTCAGAAGCACAGATTCTGGTGGTTATTGCCAGAATACTGTCTCTGGTCCATGATTTAATCTCAATTAATGATCTTCCCAAGTATTTTGCAATAAACCTGATCATTATCTCCAACCTCTCCCTTTCCATCACACTGTAACTGGCCCATCTCTCTTGTATCTCTTTAATCTCCAGCCTTCTGATCTCAGTGTCTAATGTAGCTGTATCAAAGCCCTGTCTGAAGAGTTGGTCTATTATTCTGTCCATTGATCTGCTGTGAGCTTCATCAGCTTCTTTAACCAGATCTTCCAATGATTTCTCTTCATCAGGCTTTTGAGTTTCAGCACTTTTCTTTCTCTTGTATGTGATCAGCTGTTTTTCCTTTTCTAACTCTTTTCTTTCTCTTGTTGTTTCTCATCTTCCACTCTCTTTCTCTTTCTTTCTTTCACTGCCTTAGACTCCCCCTTTTTGGGTGCATTGGGTTCAGGGGTTTGAATGGCAGAAAGCTTCTTTTGCACAGCATCATCAACAAGTGTTTGTAGATTTGAGGAGATCCTCTCATCAATGGCTTTATGCACAATCTCATTGATGATGGGAGTGATGAGAGGTAAGGAATGTTGAAAGGTAGCAACCATCTGCTCAGAGGGGTTCTGTCCCTGAGAGGTGGTGCCAAAAGCAGTGGCTGGTGGCTCAGTTGAGTGTAGTGGCTGAGTGTTTGGTGAACCTTCAGATGAAGGTGCCATCTGTGGGTTTATTGGGGCAGATGGACTTTGATCCTGAGACATTTTGCAAGCAGTTCTTTGAGTCTGCTCACCTCAGCCTCAAGGATTGTGTTATGGGCTAAGACATCGAAGAAAAAGCCCAGGTCATCATCAGTCTTTGCTGAATCACCTGACCTCCTGATTGAATCAGGATGTACATGCCCTGAGTGTAGATCAGTTGTAGCATGTGCCCCTTGTTCTTGGTTCTGGGGACTTCCTGCCTCAGGACTGAGTCCTTCATCGGCAGTTGCCTCTGGTGAGGTCTTAGAGATGTTACCAACTGCATCCTGTTCATTTGCTGAATCAGTAGAAGTGGCAGCCTCACCAGATGTTCTAACCTCCTCCTCTACACGGGGAGATTGAACATTATAACCCCTGTGCTGTGGGTTATCAGCAGCATTTTGGTCCTCTTCCTCAGCTGTTGAGGTTCTCCCCATTGTAATTGGTTTCTGGGGAGGAGGAGAGGAATGCAGCTGACTCAGCACTTGTGCAACTATAATGGTTGGGCTTTGAGGGGCGGTTGCATTTGGAGATAGGTTTGAAGCAGATTGCACCCGGGGTGACTGGTGCTCTTCAATGGTAACCTTCTCAATTGAGATAGGTTCCAGCATTGTGGTATCCCCAATTATGGTTGCATCAGGATCCTGTTGAGAGGATGCCTGAGCGGCTAGGGCTGGTGGAGTCTTTGACACTACTGGGGGGTTAGAACCAGTAAGTGTTTCCTGTATTGGTGGTACAGGGGCATCCTCAGGGACTCATCTCCCTGAGTAGCCTTTTTGGGCTTTTTGGTGTTGGGTTTGGTGGGGACTTTGGATCTGGAAGTGGAGGCTGTGGGTTCCCGCTGCTTGGGTTTTAGCAGCCGGGCAGCCCCTTTCAGTGTAGGGTCAGAGTTGTGCCTGGAGTATACTTCAGGCAATACAGCCGGAGCAGGGACTCCAAGGCCAACAAGGCCGTCTGATTTTAGCTGATTTAAAATTATGGCCATGAGAAACCTGGGATATAATATCCATCTGTTTGCCACAGGTTTCAAAGCCAGATCCTTTAGTTCCATGAAAACTATCTCAGAAAAATTTAGATTTTGTCGTTCAAAGATAGAGTATAATACCTGTTGCCATCGGGAGGACATCTGATCCCATGAGGAGGTTTTTGATGCAAGGCAGACATTCACCATGTGGAATATAAGACGTTCAGCATCATGGAAGTGCTTCTTCAGAATGGTGGTAGCACTTAAGTCTCCTTCATACCCGTTATTGATGAAAGACATATCAGTTGTGCCTTTCGGGTATTCTGTGACACAGGTGGCATCATGTAGATTTAGGGTTTGTCGAATGATGTCTGGAGTGATGACCACCTGTTTCTGGTTAACCAACGACTGGAGAGTGATTTGGCTATCATTCTCACCAGTTTGCACAGAGACGTTGGTCCAGAATTGGCTTAGGGAATCGGGGTATATGGTAGGATTCAGAAGAAAAGCGGTTCGGTACTGGGAATCTACCATAAGATCGATGGCATTATCAAATTTGTTCCAAAAGGCCGATTTCGAGAGGTAGGCAACACAGTTGTGTCTGGGTTTGAGTTTCATGGTCGCCATTGTTGAGAGAGTGAAGGACATAAAACGGCTAATGAAACGTTTGAAAGTAGGTTTAGGTATTTATAGGGTAAGAAAAGGCTGATATAAAACGACTGAAAGTGTTGGTGCTGTCATCAGTTGTTTGAAAACAACTGAAGACCTGGTTTAACTTTCAGAAGTTGTAACAACTGAAGACTTGGTATTAGTCATCAGTAGTTGTGAAACTACTGAAGACATGGTTTTGGCTTCAGGTGTTGTAAACAACTGAAGATTTGGTGTTAGTCATCAGTAGTTGTAAAACTACTGAAGACATGGTTTTGGCTTCAGTTGTATGAAGTGAAACAGCAGTTGTAGAAACAACTGAAGAGAAAAGTTTCTCATCAGCTGTTGTCGTCAATTCTTAGCTCATCAGCTGTTTCATTCTGACCTCAACACTTATCAGACTTTTTGTCTGATTTTCAGACGTTTCATTGGTCATCAGTACTTATCTGTTATACTGACATCAGTAGTTGTAACTACATCAGTAGTTGTAACCACATCAGTTCTTTTCAACAGATAGAGTACTTCAGTACTTTTAAGTAATTTAGTCTTCAGTAGTTATGAAAACTACTGAGGATAAAAGAACTTATCAGTACTTATTTGTGACAATAGTATACGAATGCTCATCAGTACTTGTTGACTGAGATCATCAGTAGTTGTCACTTATTCTAGCTGCAGCATACCAAGCCTTACACTAGGTTTTGGAAAGTTGAACTGTCCAAAGGCTTAGTAAATATGTCTGCAAGCTCATCAGCACTAGGAACAAACTTTGGATCAATCAGACCTTTTTCAAAACAATCCCTAATAAAATGGTGTCTGATCTCAATATGTTTGGTCCTAGAGTGCTGGACTGGATTCTTGACAATACAAAGAGCTGAAGCACTATCCATTAGTAATGGAGTCTTAGTCTCTGTAATGCCATAATCCAATAATTGATTCTGAAGCCAGAGTACCTGAGATGTACAACTTGCAGCAGCAATGTACTCGGCTTCAGCAGTGGATGTAGCAACAGATGTTTGTTTCTTACTCTGCCAAGAAACCAAACAGTTGCCTAGGAATTGACATCCACCAGAAGTTGATTTTCTAGTTAATTTACACCCTGCATAGTCACTATCAGAAAAAGCAACTAATTTGCAAGAGTGCCCAGTGGAATACCAAAGACCTAGAGATTGAGTACCTTGCAGATATCTAAAGATCCTCTTGACTGCAATCAAATGAGACTCTTTAGGAGCAGCCTGAAATCTAGCACAAACACAAGTTGCAAACATAATATCTGGTCTAGAAGCTGTTAAGTACATCAAGGACCCAATCATACATCTGTAAAGTGTTTCATCAACAGCTTTACCTTTCTGATCTGCATCCAGTTGTGTGGTGCTGCACATGGGAGTAGAACAGGGCTTACAGTTTTGTAAATCAAACTTTTCCAAAAGACTCTGTGTATTTTGACTGATGAATGAAAGTTCCATCAGCCTTTTGTTTGATTTGCAAACCTAGAAAGAACTGTAATTCTCCCATGGCACTCATTTCGAATTTTTGTTGCATCAACTTTGTAAATGCATCACACAACTGTGGATCAGAGGATGCAAAAATAATATCATCAACATAAATTTGAACAAGGAGCTTATGCTGACCCACTTTCTTAATGAACAAAGTTTTATCTATGGAGCCTCTAGTGAAATTATTCTGAAGAAGAAAATTTGACAGTGTTTCATACCAGGCTCTAGGAGCTTGTTTCAACCCATAAAGAGCCTTATCAAGTTTATACACCCAATCAGGATGTTTATTATCCTCAAAACCTGGTGGTTGACACACATAAACCTCTTCTTTTATTTTACCATATAAAAATGCACTTTTGACATCCATTTGAAAAACTTTAAGATTGTGGAATGCAGCATAGGCTAAGAACAATCTAATTGCCTCCAGTCTGGCTACAGGGGCAAAGGTTTCATCATAATCAATACCTTCTTCTTGTGAAAACCCCTGGACAACCAGTCTGGCCTTGTTCTTGACAATTTGCCCATTTTCATCTGTTTTATTCCTAAACACCCATTTAGTGCCTATTGCACACTTACCTGGGGGTAGAGGAACCAGTTCCCACACTTGCTGCTTTTTGAACTGAAGAAGCTCAAGCTGCATGGCATCAACCCATCCATTGTCTCTTAATGCAATATGATAGTTCTTTGGCTCTTGCTGACTGATGAAGAGAGCATAGAAGCAGAAGTTGGACAATTGACTTCTAGTTGAGACACCAGCATTGATATCACCAATGATTTGAGACATTGGGTGATTCTTCAGCTCTTGGTACACTATGAGATCTGTGCAAGTGTTTGTAGCACGCTCAGCAGCAACAGATGTTGATCCAGATTCTTGAAACCAAGTATTAGATGGCAAGTCAAATGAAGTAGAGGATTCAGAAATCTCATCAGCATTTGTTGTGGATGGTGCTACTGAAGCTACAGGAACATCAAGTTTAGTAGACTCAGGCAGTTGATCACTAAACTTGAATAGGTGAGTACTGGGATCATCATCAACATCAGTACCACCAGATGGATGACTAGCTGCAGAAGGTGATGAATTCACATGATCTGCAACAGCTGGAGGCTGATAAGGAACATATTGCAGTATGTCCAGATCAAACAACTCCACAGGGTTTGTGGGATTTTGTCCTTAGGAGATTCATTGAACTTCACATGCAAGGTTTCTTCAACCATCTTTGTTCTGCAGTTGAACACTCTGTAAGCCTTGCAAGTGGATGAATACCCAACAAAATACCCTGCATCCACCTTAGAATCAAACTTTTGGAGTTGATCCTTTGTGTTGAGAATGTAACAAGGACACCCAAATGCTCTGAAGAATGAAATTAGAGGAGCCAAATGATGTAGAACTTCATAAGGAGTCTTCATCAACCTCTGATTCACTAAAGCTCTATTTTGCACATAGCATGCTGTGTTGACAGCTTCAGCCCAAAAGGTCAGTGGCAAACCAGAGTCAGCCAACATGGACCTTGCAGCTTCAATTAGGGTCCTGTTCTTTCTCTCCACTACTCCATTTTGTTCTGGAGTCCTTGGGATGCTATACTGCCTCTTGATTCCTTTTGAAAGGTAGAAATCATCAAGTGTATGGTTTCTAAATTCAGTTCCATTATCACTTCTTATACACTTGACTGATAGGGAATACTGCTTCTCAACATACAACACAAAGTTAATAATTGTCTGAGCAGCCTCATCCTTTGAATGCAAGAAGAAGGTCCATACAAATCTGGAGTAATCATCCACAATTACCAGACAGTATTTCTTCTTTGCCATGCTCATTACTCTCACAGGACCAAAGAGATCCATGTGCAGTAATTGCAAGCAGGCAGTGGACTTTGGTTCTTCTATAGGAGGGAATGAAACTTTGTGTTGTTTTCCTTTTAAACAAGCAGTGCAGGTTTCATCACAGTGGAACTCCTTTATTGGTAGACCTCTCACTAAACTATTGTGGATCAGCTGATTCATGTTTTTGAGATTAACATGACCCAGCCTTCTATGCCACAGTTTAGATTCCTGAGGAGAGGCCTTGGAGAACAGGCAAGGATGACCTTTTAAATCAATCTTCTTTGACAAATCCAAGGCATATACTCTTCCTATCCTGTTGGCCTTCAGGAGAGTATGTTCATCCAATACCTTGTCAATCAGCCTCAGAACTTTGGAAGACAGAATCCGGCAGTTCTGGCTTGTGAAAAGTGCAACATGCCCTTTATCACACATCTGACTGACACTCAGTAGATTATACTTGAGATTCTCCACATGGTTAACATCATCAAATCTGATTTCTCCATTTGACACAAATCCTTTCCCGATGATGTAACCCTTAGCATCATTTCCAAATGAGACAAATCCCTTCTTTCCTTGAGAGTAGTCATTAAGAAGAGAACTGCTCCCAGTCATATGCATAGATCCTCCACTGTCTACATACCAGATGCTTCTTTGGCATGCTGAAGAACCCTGCATTTATCATAAGAAACTAGTTAGCTTTAGAGACCCAAACCTTTTTGGTTTTGGGTCTGTTTTCATCAACAGATTTAACCATAACTTGTTTCTCATGATTAACAGCTGATGAAGGTGGAGATGGTGCTGAAATGGATTTCTTAGATTTGGGCTTGGATTTCCTTTTCAGTGGTTTGATCACAGGTGCATCTAGTTGGTTAACTCTCCCCAACAAATGCTGAACCATCATAACAAGTTGTGTCTGATTTGTTGCTAAAGCCTTCAGCTCATTTGACACATCAGTACTTGTTTTTGATGAGTTCCTGTGACCCACCATTTCCTCCTTCTTGAAATTCACAGACTTAGTCTGATGTTTATCATGAGGAACACTATCAGCTGTTTTCTGATAAACCCCATCCTTCTTTTTGGATTTTGGTGAGGCCTTGGGTTTATCAGTTTGAGATGACTGTGGTACAAACTTGGTCTCAAACTCATTTTTCATTTTATTAATCTCTTCTTTAATGAGCTTATCTCTGTTGAGTTTGGAACCCTTTTTGTACCAGCATTCATCAGATAGATGATTGAATTTACCACATATTTCACATGGCTTATTCTTCATCTTGGATTGATCAACTGCTGAAGTGGAAACTACTGAAGGTGTGATCTTCAGTACTTTCCTCCTTTCAGTACTTGTGTTAAGTACTGAAGGATCGGTAACAACTGAAGACTTGTTCTTCAGCTGTTCTCTATCCGTCCTGAAAGACCGTATGATAGATTCCTCAGCAGTTGTTAATCCTTTTATTTCAGCAGATTTGAAATGCTTTTCAGATGTTGTGACTTGCCCTTCAGTACTTGGAGTACTTTGAGGGACAACATCTGAATTGCTCAGCTTCATGTGTTTATCAGCATTTAAACCATCAGGCAATTGATTTGCTGAGATCTTAACACTGACTTCATCCTCTAATTTTGTATTATCATTTGAGGATGAATCACATGATGATGTGGTTTGGAAATTACTTTCACCTTCAGATTTTACTATTGATTTTGAAGTAAAATCAGTAGGTGGTGCAGTATGATTGTAACCTATTCCAAACTTCACATTTGAAGCTGTTTGCTTGCTGAGAAGCATTTCAAATCCCTTGCAGGATGTTACCCAGCGGTCACACTCAACTTGGGTAGCTGCAAGTGTCTCTTTGAGACTTCTGTGGTTCTCAAGTATGACCTCTACCTTAGCCTTTTCATCATTAAGTTGGCATTTAAGCTTGTAAATCTCATCATCTTTGTCATTAAGAGCAGACTCATACTCAGCTTTTCTTTTGGAAATAGTTTTCTCAAGCTCAAGATTTTGATTGATTAAAGCTACATTTGCCTCTCTAATAGAGACAAAGGCAGCTATGCATGATTCAGAACATAACTTGGCTTTAGCCTCAGAAGATACCTGGGTTACCTGTGAAGATGATGCATTGGAGCAGGAACCCTCAGTAGACTCCAGGGCCATGAGAGCAAGATTCCCAAAAGGATGTTCACCACCATGTTGACCAGCACCAGCAAATAATTGCTCATTGAAACCAGAAAGATCATCTGGTAAGCTGCTCCAGTCAACAACTCCTGGTGTGAAGAAGCTGTGATGAGGTTGAGATTGTGATGGAGATGGTTGAGGCTCAGGTAGGGCTTGAGGTTGTTGTGCTATAGGAACTTGAACTGGATTTGGCTGTGGCATGTAATAGCAGGGATATGGATATGGCATTGGACCCTGAGGGACAAAATATGCAGGAGATTGAGGTTGTGAGTGATGACCAGAACTAGCAGGATGTTGCCCTTTGTTTTGTGAACTATTGCTTGGAAAGGTCACAAAGGGTGCAGAGGAGTTAGATCCAGTTGATCTACACTCTCTTGCAAAGTGCCCAAGCCTGTGGCATTTGTGACACCTCAACTTACTCTTGTCAAAACCAACTTTGGTTTTGCCAGAGAGTCCTGGAAATTTCCTACCAGTTCTCTTGTAGAACTTTTGAGATCTGATATTGATCAAGGCCATTTGGCTCAAAATATCCATCTCTTCTAAATCATCATCAGCAATACCCATCAAATCATCCATGATAAAGCATAAATTATCACTATTACACCCAGAATGACTGTCAACACCAACAAATGCATGATCAGAACTGTTTGAAGAGAAATCTATATGCTCATCATAATGGCTTTCTGATCCAGCATATTCTGACTCATGACCGACCAAGGCAGTGTTCCCTGGTACAAAGTCATCAGTGAGCTTTCCTGATGATGCCAGTTTCCTTTTCTGCTCTATCTCTCTTTCAAATGTAAGCAGTTTCCCATGGAGTTGGGTGAGAGATAGGCTATCCAGATTTGCACTGGAGCGTAGGACAATGGTGTATGTGTCCCATCTCTCAGGCAGTGATCTGAGGAATCTGTTGTTCATCTGGCTGTTAGTATACTCATGCTTGACCATTTTCAGCTCAGAGATCAAGCAGGAGAAACGCTCAAACTGTTGAGTCAGTGTCTCACCCTTCCTATGAGAGAATGTCTCATATTGTTGGGCGAGGATTTCTCTGTTGTTTGCTAAGACCTCATCAGTTCCTCCGAATTGTTCCTTCAAAGCATTCCAGAGGTCATGAGCAGTTTCATGATGCATAAGCCCAGAATAGATTTCATTAGGCAGTGCCATGGCCAGAATTCCATGGGCTTTAGCATCAATCTCAAACAGTTTACGATCTTCATCTGAGTATTGCTCCTTCTTCTTCGGAACCATTTGGTTGGTCTCCGGATTGTTCACCATAGGCTTGTGTGGACCGTGAACCACAGATGTCCAACAACCTGAACTGTTAACAGACAGGTGATGGAGCATTCTTCGTTGCCATATGTTATACTCACTCCTAACCAGCATCGGAGGCTTGGTTGAGGAGCCAGTATTGTGAGGGTCATTAGATGGAGTAGTCATTCTCAGATTCAAACCAATTCAATCAAGTTTCAACAGATTTAGCACAAAAACACAACAAACTCAATATGAACCAAGAAGAAACTCAAATTGAATAACCAGAAGCAGCAGAAGATCAATCTCTATAACCAATTCTTGCAAATATGCTAATTCGATCAAACTTTAGATATCGAAATAGCAGTTTCAATGATCAATTGTTAAACCGATCAATGATTAACCTGCTCTGATACCATTTGACAGGATCAGTGATCTAAGTTTGATCAATTAGAGTTGAATCGCAGCGGAATTAGAACAAGAATTAGACAAATATAGCAAGAACACAATAGATATTCAATGGAACAGTACACGGTTATAGAGAAAGAGGGTTTTCTGCAAAAGGGATAATATCATTCATGCACAAATGCTTCGGTATGGCGGCCGCTAAGCTGCGCAGGTTACAATTAGGTCAACATTCCTTATATAAAGGAATGTGACGTCTGCTGATGTCACTTGATAGTGACATCTAACAGAATTATTACAAACAACTGAAAGTAAGCAAACTACTGAGAATGTTCACAACAACTGAGAACATCTCAGAGTATGCTAAGTACAAGATGAAACTAAAACTACTGAAACTACAAGTACTGATTACAAGAAACAAAAACTACTGATTACAAAAGACTGAAAGGAAAATATAACTCTGAAAGGAACCATCACAACTACTGAAGAGGTCTTCTTCAGCTTTTGTGACAACATCTGAAACTTGGTCTTCAGTCTTTGTCTTCAGCTTTTGTCTTCAGACTTTGTCTTCAGTTCTTTCACTTCAGACTTTGTCTTCAGACCTTGTTATCAGTTGATGTCTTCAGCTGTTGCAGACTACTTCAGTTGTTGTAATGTCTGTGGGACTTAAAGGTTTTTCTGATCAGGCTCATTGGTTCTTTTGGTCCAACA